>JAGFBZ010000345.1:0-462656 GCA_018398805.1 Hirundichthys speculiger | reverse complement strand
GACCGGATCCAGCAGAAAACTGGATCCAGTAGAAAACTGGTCCTGGATCCAGCAGAAACTGGACCTGGATCCAGCTAAAAACTGGATCCAGAAACTGGACCTGGATCCAGCCTGGAGAGAAACTGGTCCTGGAAAAACTGGACCTGGATCCAGCATAAAACTGACCTGATCCAAGCAAAAACTGGTCCTGGATCCAGCAGAAACTGGTCCTGGATCCAGCAGAAAACTGGACCTGGATCCAGCAGAAAACTGGTCCTGGATCCAGCAGAAAACTGGACCTGGATCCAGCAGAAAACTGGTCCTGGATCCCAGCAGAAAACTGGACCTGGATCCCAGCAGAAAATCCTGGTCCTGGAAATCCATCCAGCAGAAACTGGTCCTGGATCCAGCAGAAAACTGGTCCTGGATCCAGCAGAAAACCTGGTCCTGGATCCAGCAGAAAACTGGACCTGGATCCAGCAAAAACTCCAGTAGAAAACCTGGATCCCAGAAAACTGGTCCTGGATCCAGATCCAGAAAACTGGTCCTGGATCCAGCAGAAAACTGGTCCTGGTATAAAACTGGACCTGGATCCAGCAGAAAACTGGTCCTGGACTCCTGGATCCAGCAGAATGGCAGAAAACTGGACCTGGATCCAGCAGAAACTGGTCCTGGATCCAGACTGGTCCTGGATCCAGCAGAAAACTGGTCCTGGATCCAGCAGAAAACTGGACCTGGATCCAGCAGAAAACTGGACCTGGATCCAGCAGAAAACTGGTCCTGGATCCAGCAGAAAACTGGTCCTGGATCCAGCAGAAAACTGGACCTGGATCCAGCAGAAAACTGGACCTGGATCCAGCAGAAAACTGGTCCTGGATCCAGCAGAAAACTGGACCTGGATCCAGCAGAAAACTGGTCCTGGATCCAGCAGAAAACTGGTCCTGGATCCAGCAGAAAACTGGTCCTGGATCCAGCAGAAAACTGGTCCTGGATCCAGCAGAAAACTGGACCTGGATCCAGCAGAAAACTGGTCCTGGATCCCAGAAAAGCAGAGCAGAAACTGGACCTGGATCCAGCAGAAAACTGGTCCTGGATCCAGCAGAAAACTGGTCCTGGATCCAGCAGAAAACTGGACCTGGATCCAGCAGAAAACTGGACCTGGATCCAGCAGAAAACTGGTCCTGGATCCAGCAGAAAACTGGTCAGAAAACCCTGGATCCAGCAGAAAACCTGGATAAAACTGTCCTGGATCCAGCAGAAAACTGGACCTGGATCCAGCAGAAAAACTGGTCCTGGATCCAGCAGAAAACTGGACCTGATCCAGCAAAAACTGGTCCTGGATCCTGGATCCAGAAACTGGTCCTGGATCCAGCAGAAAACTGGTGGACCTGGATCCAGCAGAAAACTCCAGGAAAACCTGGATCCAGCAGAAAACTGGACCTGGATCCAGCAGAAAACTGGTCCTGGATCCAGATCCAGAAACTGGTCCTGGATCCAGCAGAAAACTGGTCCTGGATCCAGAGAAACTGGTCCTGGATCCAGCAGAAAACTGGACCTGGTAAAATGGATCCAGCAGCAGAAACTGGTCCTGGATCCAGCAGAAAACTGGACCTGGATCCAGCAGAAAACTGGTCCTGGATCCAGCAGAAAACTGGACCTGGATCCAGCAGAAAACTGGTCCTGGATCCAGCAGAAAACTGGCAGAAAACTGGTCCTGGATCCCAGAAAACTGGACCTGGATCCAGCAGAAAACTGGTCCTGGATCCAGCAGAAAACTGGACCTGCAGAAAACTGGTCCTGGATCCAGCAGAAAACTGGTCCTGGATCCAGCAAAAATCCTGGCAGAAAACTGGACCTGGATCCAGCAGACCATCCAGAAAACTGGATCCTGGATCCAGCAGTAAAACTGGTCCTGGATCCAGCAGAAAACTGGTCCTGGATCCAGCAGAAAATCAGAAAACTGGACCTGGATCCAGCAGAAAACTGGTCCTGGATCCAGCAGAAAACTGGACCTGGATCCCCAGATCCAGCAGAAAACTGGTCCTGGATCCCAGCAGAAAACTGGTCCTGGAAACTGGACCTGGATCCAGCAGAAAACTGGTCCTGGATCCCACTGTCCTGGATCCAGCAGAAAACTGGACCTGGATCCAGCAAGAAAACTGGTCCTGGATCCACTGGATCCAGCAAAAACTGGTCCTGGTCCTGGATCCAGCAGAAAACTGGACCTGGATCCAGCAGAAAAACTGGTCCTGGATCCAGCAGAAAACTGGACCTGGATCCAGTAGAAAACTGGTCCTGGATCCAGCAGAAAACCTGGATCCAGCAGAAACACCTGGGATCCAGCAGAAAACTGGTCCTGGTCCTGGATCCAGCAGAAAACCTGGTCCTGGATCCAGATCCAGAAAACTGGTCCTGGATCCAGCAGAAAACTGGACCTGGATCCAGCAGAAAACTGGTCCTGGATCCACCTGGTAGAAAACTGGTCCTGGATCCAGCAGAAAACTGGTCCTGGATCCAGCAGAAAACTGGACCTGGATCCAGCAGAAAAACTGGTCCTGGATCCAGAAAACTGACCTGGATCCCAGAAAACTGGTCCTGGATCCAGCAGAAAACTGGACCTGGATCCAGCAAAAACTGGACCCTGGAGCCAGCAGAAAACTGTCCTGGTCCTGGATCCACTGGTTCCAGAAAACTGGACCTGGATCCACTGGTCCTGGATCCAGAAAACTGGACCTGGATCCAGTAGAAAACTGGACCTTGGATCCTGCAGAAAACTGGTCCTGGATCCAGCAGAAAACTGGTCCTGGATCCACTGCAAAACTGGACCTGGATCCAGCAGAAAACTGGACCTGGATCCAGCAGAAACTGGATCCTGGATCCCAGCAGAAAACCTGGACCTGGATCCAGCAGAAAAACTGGACCTGGATCCAGCAGAAAACTGGTCCTGGATCCAGCAGAAAACTGGTCCTGGATCCAGCAGAAACTGGACCTGGATCCAGCAGAAAACTGGACCTGGATCCATCCGACCTGGATCCAGAAAACTGGTCCTGGATCCAGCAGAAAACTGGTCCTGGATCCAGCAGAAAACTGGTCCTGGATGGACCTGGATCCAGCAGAAAACTGGTGGACCTGGATCCAGCAGAAAACTGGACCTGGATCCAGCAGAAAACTGGACCTGGATCCAGCAGAAAACTGGACCTGGATCCAGCAGAAAACTGGACCTGGATCCAGCAGAAAACTGGTCCTGGATCCAGCAGAAAACTGGACCTGGATCAGCAGAAAAAAACTGGTCCTGGATCCAGCAGAAAACTGGTCCTGGATCCAGCAGAAAACTGGACCTGGATCCAGCAGAAAACTGGACCTGGATCCAGCAGAAAACTGGACCTGGATCCAGCAGAAAACTGGACCTGGATCCAGCAGAAAACTGGACCTGGATCCAGATCCTGGATCCAGCAGAAACTGGACCTGGATCAGACCTGGATCCAGCAGAAAACTGGTCCTGGATCCAGCAGAAAACTGGACCTGGACCTGGATCCAGCAGAAAACTGGACCTGGATCCAGATCCAGCAGAAAAACTGGACCTGGATCCAGCAGAAAACCTGGTAGAAAACTGGTCCTGGATCCAGCAGAAAACTGGTCCTGGATCCACTGGATCCAGCAGAAAAACTGGACCTGGATCCAGCAGAAAACTGGTCCTGGAAGTAGAAAACTGGTCCTGGATCCAGAAAACTGGACCTGGATCCAGCAGAAAACTGGTCCTGGATCCAGTCAGAAAACTGGACCTGGGGATCCAGCAGAAAACTGGTCCTGGATCCAGCAGAAAACCTGGATCCAGTAGAAAACTGGTCCTGGATCCAGCAGAAAACTGGACCTGGATCCAGCAGAAAACTGGTCCTGGATCCAGCAGAAAACTGGTCCTGGATCCAGCAGAAAACTGGACCTGGATCCAGCAGAAAACTGGACTGGTCCTGGATCCAGCAGAAAACTGGTCCTGGATCCAGCAGAAAACTGGACCTGGATCCAGTAGAAAACTGGTCCTGGATCCAGCAGAAAACTGGACCTGGATCCAGCAGAAAACTGGTCCTGGATCCAGCAGAAAACTGGTCCTGGATCCAGCAGAAACTGGATCAGAAAACTGGCCCTGGATCCAGCAGAAAACTGGACCTGGATCCAGCAGAAAAACTGGACCTGGATCCAGTAGAAAACTGGTCCTGGATCCAGCAGAAAACTGGTCCTGGATCCAGCAGAAAACTGGACCTGGATCCAGTAGAAAACTGGTCCTGGATCCTGGATCCAGCAGAAAACTGGACCTGGATCCAGCAGAAAACTGGTCCTGGATCCAGCAGAAAACTGGATGGAAAACCTGGATCCAGCAGAAAAACTGGACCTGGATCCAGCAGAAAAACTGGACCTGGATCCAGCAAAAACTGGTCCTGGATCCAGCAGAAAACTGGACCTGGATCCAGCAGAAAACTGGTCCTGGATCCAGCAGAAAACTGGACCTGGATCCAGCAGAAAACTGGACCTGGATCCAGCAGAAAACTGGTCCTGGATCCAGCAGAAAACTGGTCCTGGATCCAGCAGAAAACTGGACCTGGATCCAGCAGAAAACTGGACCTGGATCCAGCAGAAAACTGGTCCTGGATCCAGCAGAAAACTGGTCCTGGATCCAGCAGAAAACTGGTCCTGGATCCAGCAGAAAACTGGACCTGGATCCAGCAGAAAACTGGTCCTGGATCCAGCAGAAAACTGGACCTGGATCCAGTAGAAAACTGGACCTGGATCCAGCAGAAAACTGGACCTGGATCCAGCAGAAAACTGGACCTGGATCCAGCAGAAAACTGGTCCTGGATCCAGCAGAAAACTGGACCTGGATCCAGCAGAAAAACTGGAACCTGGATCCAGCAGAAACTGGTCCTGGATCCAGCAGAAAACTGGACCTGGATCCAGCAGAAAACTGGTCCTGGATCCAGCAGAAAACTGGACCTGGATCCAGCAGAAAACTGGTCCTGGATCCAGCAGAAAACTGGTCCTGGATCCAGCAGAAAACTGGTCCTGGATCCAGCAGAAAAACTGGACCTGGATCCAGCAGAAAACACCTGGCAGTAAAAACTGGTCCTGGATCCAGCAGAAAACTGGTCTGGATCCAGCAGAAAACTGGACCTGGATCCAGCAGAAAACTGGTCCTGGATCCAGCAGAAAAACTGGACCTGATCCAGCAGAAAACTGGTCCTGGATCCAGCAGAAAAACTGGACCTGGATCCAGCAGAAAACTGGTCCTGGATCCAGCAGAAAATGGACTGGTCCTGGATCCAGCAGAAACTGGACCTGGATCCAGCAGAAAACCTGGTCCTGGATCCAGCAGAAAACTGGACCTGGATCCAGCAGAAAACTGGTCTGGATCCAGCAAAACTGGACCTGGATCCAGCAGAAAACTGGACCTGGATCCAGCAGAAAACTGGGACCTGGATCCAGCAGAAAACTGGTCCTGGATCCAGCAGAAAACTGGTCCTGGATCAGTAGAAAACTGGGCCGGATCCAGCAGAAAACTGGTCCTGGATCCAGCAGAAAACTGGTCCTGGATCCAGCAGAAAAAACTGGACCTGGATCCAGCAGAAAACTGGTCCTGGATCCCAGCAGAAACTGGAGGACCTGGATCCAGAAAAACTGGTCCTGGATCCAGCAGAAAACTGGTCCTGGATCCAGCAGAAACTGGACCTGGATCCAGCAGAAAACTGGTCCTGGATCCAGCAGAAAACTGGCTGGATCCAGCAGAAAACTGGACCTCCAGGAAAATCTGGATCCAGCAGAAAAACTGGACCTGGGATCCCAGTAGAAACTGGTCCTGGATCCAGCAGAAAACTGGTCCTGGATCCAGCAGAAAACTGGTCCTGGATCCAGCAGAAAACTGGACCTGGATCCAGTAGAAAACTGGTCCTGGATCCAGCAGAAAACTGACCTGGATCCAGCAGAAAACTGGTCCTGGATCCAGCAGAAAAAACTGGTCCTGATCCAGAAACCTGGATCCAGCAGAAAACTGGACCTGGATCCAGCAGAAAACTGGACTGGATCCAGCAGAAAACTGGCCTGGATCCAGCAGAAACTGGACCTGGATCCAGCAGAAAACTGGTCCTGGATCCAGCAGAAAACCTGGTCCAGCAGAAACCTGGATCCAGCAGAAAACTGGACCTGGATCCAGCAGAAAACTGGTCCTGGATCCAGCAGAAAAACCTGGAAATCCAGAAAACTGGTCCTGGATCCAGCAGAAACTGGACCTGGATCCAGCAGAAAACTGGACCTGGATCCAGCAGAAAAATGGACCTGGATCCAGCAGAAAACTGGTCCTGGTAGAAAACTGGATCCTGGATCCAGCAGAAATGGACCTGGATCCAGCAGAAACTGGGATCCCTGGATCCCAGCAGAAAAACTGGTCCTGGATCCAGCAGAAAACTGGTCATGGTCCTGGATCCAGCAGAAAACCTGGACCTGGATCCATCAGAAAAACTGGTCCTGGATCCAGCAGAAAACTGATCAGCGAAAAACTGGACCTGGATCCAGCAGAAAAACTGGACTGGTCCTGGATCCAGCAGAAAACTGGTCCTGGATCCAGCAGAGAAAACTGGTTGGATCCAGCAAAAAACTGGATCCTGGATCCAGAAAACTGGACCTGGATCCAGCAGAAAACTGGACCTGGATCCAGCAGAAAACCTGGTCCTGGTCCAGCAGAAAAACTGGACCTGGATCCAGCAAAACTGGTCCTGGACCATGAAAACCTGGTCCTGGATCCAGCAGAAAAACTGGATCCTGGATCCAGCAGAAAACTGGACCTGGATCCAGCAGAAAACTGGACCTGGATCCAGTAGAAAACTGGTCCTGGATCCCACTGGACTAGTGACCTGGATCAGCAGAAAACCGGACTGGATCCAGCAGAAAACTGGTCCTGGATCCGCAGAAAACTGGACCTTGGATCCAGCAGAAAACTGGTCCTGGATCCAGCAGAAAACCTGGACCTGGATCCAGCAGAAAACTGGTCCTGGATCCAGCAGAAAACTGGTCCTGGATCCAGCAGAAAACTGGTCCTGGATGCAGAAAACTGGACCTGGATCCAGCAGAAAACCTGGTTCCTGGTCCAGCAGAAAACTGGACTGGATCCAGCAGAAAAAATGGACCTGGATCCGCAGAACTGGATCTAAACTGGTCCTGGATCCAGCAGAAAACTGGACCTGGATCAGAGAAAACTGGTCCTGGATCCAGCAGAAAACTGGTCCTGGATCCAGAGAAAACTGGTCCTGGATCAGTAGAAAACTGGACCTGGATCCAGTAGAAAACTGGTCCTGGATCCAGCAGAAAACTGGTCCTGGATCCAGTAGAAAACTGGTCCTGGATCCAGCAGAAAACTGGTCCTGGATCCAGCAGAAAACTGGAGGGATGTGTTGAAGAAGAGTCCAAGCAGAATGACAAAGATAACAACTGTGTTCACAATGTTTCAGAAATAAAAAGAGACAGCCCTTTTAAAGCAGCAGCACCAGACGTCCATATAAGGTCACGTTTTATTACTGATTGTCTTCAACGGGGAAAAGGATTGAACAAACGGGTGCATTATTCTTATTATTATTATCTATTATCTGACCTTGCAGTTGTTTACAGTAGCACATGAACATCGCTGATGTGCAGACGAGTGTAGCAGGTCCTATGAAGTCAGAAAAATACAAGAGGTTATATGAGGTTAGCTGCATTTATGATATATGAATAGGGGTTCACATAACTGGTACGCAAGTATGCATGCGCGACAAAAAAAGCAACGCGTATTGCCACTAGGTTCCCTCCCGCACTCTTGCGTACTTCACGTAGCAGTTTCTTTGGAGTTTCACCACCAACAAAGAAACAGCAACTGGAGCCAGAGCAGAAGAAAATACTTTTTTCCGAAAGGTGACTGAAAGAAGTATCGTGGCTTGAGGCAAATGATGAGCGGACTGAAATGTGGTGCAATATTTGCTGTGCCCATCCACAGCTAGCAGACAAAACAGGTGTATTTTATAAGGGCTCGAAGAATTTCAACCATCCTTTATTTAACAAACATGAAAAGAGAAAGGAGCATACCAACGTAGCGCAAGCCATCTTTAATAAACAAGCCAGTCGAGCAGAGATAGCAACTCGTCCACTTAGCAGATGGAGAGACAAGCTAACTGAGGAACAAAGGCAAGCCCTTTTCAATGTTTTTCTAATTGCTTTCCATAACGCCAAACACGCACGTCCCATGTCGTCATTTTCGGAGGATATTCCATTGCTGAAGCGACTAGGAGTAAATGTCGGAACTGCTTATCATTCCCGTGAAGGGGGGATGAGGATAACGCAGCGCATCTGATCTGAGGACATCACAAAAACTGAGCAAGAAATCGTCTACATTGTGTCAGTATCCACCAATGGTGAGTTTTTGTCAAACTTTCTTGGGTTGATTGAATTGTGTGCCAACCGAAGCACACAGGCAATTACAGGCACGCTTGGATTACTGGACAACAAAGTTGGTCGCTGTCTGCACAGACGGAGCAGCTATTAACGTCGTTGTGCCAAAACTAAAGGGACTGGTCTCGATTGGTGACTCTCTTGTGCACATTCTGTGCACTGCACACACGCTGGAGAATTGCGCTAAATCAGCTGACCGTACCGTTCCGTACTGCAAGACGTTCAACCAGTCTGTGGTCAGGCTGCTGCAGTTTTATTTACAGAAAGGTGGCGCGAAAAAAATGCTGCACTGCAGAAGTTATGTGAAGAAAATGGGATCTCCTTTGTGAAATTGGGAAAGTTTCATAATATCAGGTGGTCTGCCTGGCGGCATGAAGTACTGTTAAAAATATCAAGACTATTGCCAGCCATTAAAATGCAATTGGCTACAAGTGATAATACTGACTTGCAGCATATCTGCACAGAGCGTTTTCAATGCTTTCTATCACACATGGTTGAAATTGGCAACATTTTAAAGACCACATCAGTCAGATTTCAGAAAGAAAAGCTGACCATTGGAGAATGTAAGGATGAGCTCATGGTTGCCATTGGGCAATTCAAACTTATGCGGGATGCTGGAGATCAGAGTGCACAGGCTTTTTCTAATGCTGATGCTGACAGAGACAAGGCAGACTTACTCTGGGCGTTAATTGAAGAGTTTGAAACCAGATATGACTCCCTTAAGTCATGTGATAATTTCTTAGTTTTCGACCCTTCAACATGGCCTCAGGAAATGCAAGACCTCCACAGTTTTGGAAACACAACAGTTCGCAACATTCTCCAAAAATATGAGGCCATCTTGCACCTTGAGAAAGACATCACTCTGACAGAATGGATGCGCTTAAAGCAAGCAGCCAAACGCCTAGGAGCATCTTCTGTGTATGACCTAGTGCAAATAGTAAATAATCCAAGTAACCCGGATGCTTACTCCAACATCAGAGCGCTGGTTAACCTGTCTCTTACACTGCCTTTGAGCACTGCTGCTTGTGAGAGAGGTTTTTCACATCTAAACATAATAAAAACTAAGTACAGATCCCACCTGTCACATGCTCGTCTCTCAGCCCTTATGCACATCCACCTGTCAAAGGAGACCACAGAGACATTTAACCCAAAGCCAGCTGTTGACCTGTGGATGGAGATGGCGAACCGGAGGCTCAACCAAGGGCAAGGAGGACCATCTGCAGCAGCATCAGTATCTGACACACAAGAAGCTGAAGCAGAGGACAGTGAGGTGGACAGTGAGGTGGACAGTGAGGAGAACTTTTAAGACTTGTCGTGAATGAGGTGAGTACCAAACACTATCTGCTGGTACTCACATGAGTGAACTCACCAAAAAAGTTATGTGCACCCCTGTATATGAACCTAAATTTCATTTACAAAATTTGCTCTGCACTCCAACTATGCAGGCGCAAGAATGAAGACACAAGAGAGTGAGAGTTTTAGTTTAGGCAGCTTAACATCAAGTGTCAGCTTCTTCCTATCTACAGTGATCCCTCACCAATTTGCATTTTAAGTTAAGTTTTAGTTATTCCCGGATTTTTCAGAAATATGTAATTAAATAAAATTTTAAAAATCGCGGAAACATCACAGGATGTTGTGCACGTTCTCTCACAGCGCAGAAATGTTGTGAGCCAGCCTGGCCCCTTTAAGAAGGTGGCCTTATGGGTAATGGTGTGGCCTTATGGGTAATGGAGTGTGTGTGTCGTGGGACAGCAGAAGAAAACGGGGTTAGATGAAAAGTGTAGTGAGCATCAACAGCAGCCCAGCGTGTATAGATTTACATTCTCTGTTAACCGACAGGAGCCCAACAATACAACCTGTGTGATGTTACAAGTTCCTGCAGTGACAGAATAAAGTGCTCGTTCCATGCAGAGAAAACCAGACTTTTTCTTTTGTTGTTGTTAGCGTGTTAGCTGCTAATTACGAGCCAAAAATAGCTCAATACCAGCGGTTTGTTTACTACAGTTCAGAGACCAGAGGCTGTGAAGGTAACAGAAAGACCACAGTTGAGCCTTTGTCTTGTTTCGCTGCAGTGCCTCAATACTTTTTTGGGGGTCTAAAACATATTTTAAACACATTATTTAGGCTCGGGGGGCTCCGGCTCCAGTTCACGGATTTTGATTTTCGCGGTGTCCATTAACCGCAAAAAATAAGGGATCACTGTACTGAAGTTGATACTCACAAGCATCCCATATATGGGCTTCATATCTTCTCAACATCAGTCACATTCCTGCCTCCAGTCATGTGATCTGATCCAATCACACTATCTGATTCAATCACATTCCCTGACAGAATCAATAGGTCAAAAATCACCTCATTACAACGGTAATTTTTCCACAGGTAAAGGTATAAGTACAAAGATAGTCACAAACAATGATGAAGCTGAGTCCAGATGTGGAGCAGCTGTTCTACAACTAAAGGGTTAGGGTTAGGGTTAGGGTTAGGTGGAGGGAAAGGGGCCTGTCTCCCGTAGAAGACAGGGGGTGCACGGTCCGTCCCCCAGCCGGCACCAGCACCAGCACCCCGGTACGGCACCGGTACCCCGCCAGCCGTCGTCCCCCATCATAAGTGTCTTATATTTTAAATATGTATGAGAAAACAAAAAATAAAAGTGTAAGTAAGATGTGCAAAAAAAAAAATATATCAAAAATAAAAAATAAGAAATACAATAAAATTGTGCCCGCGCAACGTTTTGACCCTTTCGGGTTTTCTTAGGCAGGGCACGAAAAAAGAAAAAAAAGCAGGCTGGCTTTCCAGTTAACCAAAGCAGGTCTGTGTCCTCTGAAAGACAGAACATGAATGAGAGCATGAGCTCCTTCTGCTCTATTTCTCTATATCCTCCCCTTCTGTAAATTTTAATGAAACTGAACTTTCAATTCACCTTTTTCTATTTAATTTTTAAAACCCTATATACACCATATTTAAATCTTAAAAATTCAAAAATATTAAATTACTGTCTTAAATAAAATGAACTAATTATTTATAGTATTTTTGATCAATTTTTAAGCATTAAACTAATTATTTATAGGATTAGGGGTTAGGGTTTAAAACATCTAATATTTTGGACCCCACCATCCGATTGGATGGCGGGGTCAGTGCACACTCCATCCAGCCAGACCTAGTCCGGGCCCGCCCAGCCCCACCCGCCCCCACACATACAAACATATATATATATACTCATCAAGACATCCAACCTTAATATTGGATTAATTAATGACATTTCTTTAATTTTTCTTCACAGGTGGGCGGAATCCTTGGTCCAGGTGAGATGCGTGGATGAGACTGCTCGGGGTCAGGGCTGGGTCCGGTAAGTATGGGATAGAGATGAGGGTTTAGGGTCAGGGCCAAATAGTACAAAGGGGGGAAGTGGGGTGGGGGAGCGGGGGAAAGGTGTTAGGATTAGGTAGGAAGGGGGAAGAAAGAAGGGTGGGGTTAGGCTTAGATGTGGAGGGGGAGGAAGAAGGGTAAGATAAGATATTCCTTTATTTCTCCCACAATGGGGAAATTTACATCGTTACAGCAGCAAGTTAGAATAGCAATAAAAAAAGAGAAAAGGATAACAATAGAATAGGATAAAACAATAATAAAAACAAACAACTACAAAAGAGAATATATGATAAATAATAAATAATAACTTATTTACAAGGATATGTTGGTAGTGATTACTACACCTGAGATAAGTTATTGCACGTCAATGAGTATATATGTATATTGCACACAATAGTAATGAGTCACATTGTCCATTGGGAGCGGTGCTGATTGTACAGTCTCACAGCAGCAGGGAGGAAGGACCTGCGATATCGCTCCCTCACACACCTGGGGTGAAGGAGTCTGTCTCTGAAGGAGCTCTCCAGTATAGTCAGGGTGTCCTTCAGAGGACGGGAGACACTGTTCATCAGAGAGGACAGCTTAGCCATCATTCTCCTCTCTCCCACCACTTCCACCGGGTCGAGGGGGCATCCCAGGATGGAGCTGGCCTTCTTAATGATTTCGTTCAGTCTCTTCCTCTCCACCACTGAGACGCTGCTGGCCCAGCAAACCCCCCCATAGAAGATGGCTGATGCCACCACAGTGTCATAAAAGGTCTTTAGGAGGCTCCCTGGACTCCAGAAGACCTCAGTCTCCTGAGCAGGTAGAGTCTGCTCTGGCCCTTCTTGTAAAGTGCAGTGGTGTTATTAGTCCAGTCCAGTTTATTGTTCAGGTGAACACCCAGGTACTTGTAAGATGTCACCATCTCGATGTCCTTTCCCTGGATGTTCACCGGTGTTTGAGGGGGGTGTCCTCGCCAGAGGAAATCCCCCACCAGCTCTTTGGTCTTCCCTGCGTTGATCTGGAGGTGGTTCCTCAGGCACCGGTCTACAAAGTCCTGCATCAGTTCTCTGGACTCTCTGTCGTCCCCATCAGTGATGAGACTGACGACGGCAGAGTCATCAGAGAACTTCTGCAGGTGACAGGTGGGTGTGTTGTGTGTGAAGTCTGCAGTATAGAGGGTGAAGAGGAACAGAGCCAGGACCGTTCCCTGGGGGGCCCCCGTACTGAGCCAGGACCGTTCCCTGGGGGGCCCCCGTACTGAACCAGGACCGTTCCCTGCGGGGCCCCCGTACTGAGCCAGGACCGTTCCCTGGGGGGCCCCCGTACTGAACCAGGACCGTTCCCTGCGGGGCCCCCGTACTGAGCCAGGACCGTTCCCTGGGGGGCCCCCTTACTGAGCCAGGACCGTTCCCTGGGGGGCCCCCGTACTGAGCCAGGACTGTTCCCTGGGGGGCCCCCGTACTGAGCCAGGACCGTTCCCTGGGGGGCCCCCGTACTGAGCCAGGACCGTTCCCTGAGGGGCCCCCGTACTGAGCCAGGACCATTCCCAGGGGGGCCCCCGTACTGAGCCAGGACCGTTCCCTGAGGGGCCCCCGTACTGAACCAGGACCGTTCCCTGGGGGGCCCCCGTACTGCAGACAACTGTGTCTGACACACAGTCCCCAGACCTCACATACTGTGGACGGTTAGTGAGGTAGTCCAGAATCCAGGATGTGAGGTGCTGGTCTACTCCTGTGTGGTCCAGCTTGTCCCTCAGGACCACAGGTTGAATTGTGTTGAAAGCACTGGAAAAATCAAAGAACATGATTCTCACAGTGCTCCCAGGCTTCTCCAGGTGAGAAAGAGCTCTGTGCAGGAGGAAGATGACAGCATCATCCACCCCGATGCTGCGCTGGTAGGCAGACTGCAGTGGGTCCATGGATGGGCCCACCAGGAGGCGAAGATGGACAAGGACCAGCCTCTCCAGGGTCTTCATCAGGTGGGATGTTAGCACCACCGGCCTGTAGCTGCTGAGGTCCTTGGGGTGGGGGGTCTTGGGCACTGGCACCACGCAGGATGTTTTCCACAGCTGTGGTACCCTCCCCAGCTTCAGGCTCAGGTTAAAGATGTACTGAACTGTTCCACACAGCTGGTCTGAGCAGGACTTCAGGAGCCTGGAGCTGATGCCATCAGGACCCGCCGCCTTCCTCGCTTTGATCCTCCGGAGCTGGTTCCTCACCTGGAGTGTTGGGAGGGACAGGTTGGAGCAGGGGGCTCTGTGGTGGTAGATGAAGGTGATATGTGACTAGGGAGAGCAGTGGGGGGTGGCTGGGAGCTGAGTGGGGGGATGGGGTCGCATACTGGAGGTGTCAACGAGGCGGCTTGCAGCAGTGATGACTGGGCTGGGGGAGGGTGGGGTTAGGCTTAGAGGGTAAGGGGGGAGAAAGAAGGGTGGGGTTAGGCTTAGATGGGGAGGGGGGAGAAAGAAGGGTGAGGTTAGGCTTAGAGGGTAAGGGGGGAGAAAGAAGGATGGGGTTAGGCTTAGATGGGAGGGGGAGAAAGAAGGATTAGGTTAGGCTTAGATGGGGAGGGGGGAGAAAGAAGGATGAGGTTAGGCTTAGATGGGGAGGGGGGGAAGAAGGAGGGGTTAGGCTTAGATGGGGAGGGGGGAGAAAGAAGGATGGGGTTAGGCTTAGATGGGGAGGGGGAGAAAGAAGGGTGGGGTTAGGCTTAGATGGGGAGGGGGGCGAAAGAAGGGGGGGTTAGGCTTAGATGGGAGGGGGGAGAAAGAAGGGTGGGGTTAGGCTTAGATGGGGAGGGGGGGAGAAAGAAGGGTGGGGTTAGGCTTAGATGGGGAGGGGGAGAAAGAAGGGTGGGGTTAGGCTTAGATGGGGAGGGGGGGAGAAAGAAGGGGTGGGTTAGGCTTAGATGGTAAGGGAGGAGAAAGAAGGGTGGGGTTAGGCTTAGATGGGGAGGGGGGAGAAAGAAGGGTGGGGTTAGGCTTAGATGGGGAGGGGGGAGAAAGAAGGGTGGGTTAGGCTTAGATGGTAAGAGAGAGAAAGAAGGGTGGGTTAGGCTTAGAGGGTAAGGGGGGAGAAAAGAAGGTTGGGTTAGGCTAGATGGGGAGGGGGAGAAAGGGTGGGGTTAGGCTTAGAGGTAAGGGAGAAAGAAGGGTGGGGTTTAGGCTTAGATGGGGAGGGGGAAAGAAGGGTGGGGTTAGGCTTAGATGGGAGGGGGAGAAAGAAGGGTGGGGTTAGGCTTAGATGGTAAGGGAGGAGAAAGAAGGGTGGGGTAGGCTTAGATGGGGAGGGGGGAGGAGAAAGAAGGGTGGGGTTAGGCTTATTAGATGGGGAGAGGAGAAGAAGGGTGGGGTTAGGCTTAGATGGTAGAGAGGAGAAAGAAGGGTGGGGTTAGGCTTAGATGGGTAAGGGGGAGAAAGAAGGTGGGTTAGGCTTAGATGGGGAGGGGGAGAAAGAAGGGTGGGGTTAGGCTTAGATGGTAAGGGAGGAGAAAGAAGGGTGGTGGGGTTAGGCTTAGATGGGGAGGGAGGGAGAAAGAAGGGTGGGGTTAGGCTTAGATGGGGAGGGGGGAGAAAGAAGGGTGGGGTTAGGCTTTAGATGGTAAGAGAGGAGAAGAAGGGTGGGGGTTAGGCTTAGAGGGTAAGGGGGGGGAGAAAGAAGGGTGGGTTAGGCTTAGATGGGGAGGGGGGAGAAAGAAGGGTGGGGTTAGGCTTAGATGGTAAGGGGGAGGGAGAAAGAAGGGTGGGGTTAGGCTTAGATGGGGAGGGGGGAGAGAAAGCAGGGTGGGGTTAGGCTTAGATGGTAAGGGAGGGAGAAAGAAGGGTGGGGTTAGGCTTAGATGGGGAGGGGGGAGAAAGAAGGGTTGGGGTTAGGCTTAGATGGGGAGGGGGGAGAAAGAAGGGTGGGGTTAGGCTTAGATGGTAAGAGAGGAGAAAGAAGGGTGGGGTTAGGCTAGATGGTAAGAGAGGAGAAAGAAGGGTGGGGTTAGGCTTAGATGGTAAGAGAGGAGAAAGAAGGGGGGGGTTAGGCTTAGAGGGGTAAGGGGGAGAAAGAAGGGTGGGGTTAGGCTTAGATGGGGGGAGGGGGGGAGAAAGAAGGGTGGGGTTAGGCTTAGATGGGGAGGGGGGAGAAAGAAGGGTGGGGTTAGGCTTAGATGGGGAGGGGGGAGAAAGAAGGGTGGGGTTAGGCTTAGATGGTAAGAGAGGAGAAAGAAGGGTGGGGTTAGGCTTAGATGGTAAGAGACGAGAAAGAAGGGTGGGGTTAGGCTTAGATGGTTAGGGTTAGGACGAAGGTTTGGGGCCCTCTCCCAGGTGGGGGCAGGGGGTGCACTGTCCATCCCCCATCTCGTCCCTTGTCTCTGGCTTACGCCCGGCGCCTCCTGCCGTAACGCACCACTGTCCAGCCGGACATAGTTTTATATCAGTCAGTTCGCCTTTGTTATTCTATTTTAATGTATTTATATTTATCTAGGAAGATATCTATAAAATAAAAATTATTATGAAATAAAAACTTGTTTTTAATCAAATAAACAATTAAAGTAAAATAACCAAAATAAATCTTTGTTTTTAAATCTCCAATAAAAATTAAATCAAATAAATCAACTTAAGTTTTTTGAAAAATAATAATAAAGTGCCTGCGTACGATGTTTCGGCCTGTACTGTACTGGCTTAAAGTAAAAAAAAGTCCTGAGCCTGAACTTTTTTTCGGGGGGGTGGGGGGTGGGGGGGTGGAGTAGTGGATCCAACGCATACTCACTATTGGCAACTTTTTGTCATTGTGCTTGGTAATATACAAGATGACCAACAATTTAAATGTGAATTTTAGAAAGTAAAGGTTATTAAGTTATAAGTGAAAACATGTAAACTCAGTCAAGCCCATTAATCTGATTAATTTAGCAACTACTTAATTCAGTAAAGGGCAATTTGTACAAGAAAAAAAAACAAATTGCAACTTCTCCATCATTTTTGTTCAAAACAACAGCAAATTAATTTATAGGAAATACAGTGCCTTGCAAAAGCATTTGGCCCCCTTGAACTTTTCAACTTTTTGCCACATTTCAGGCTTCAAACATGAAGATTTTTGTCAAGAATCAACAAGTGGGACACAATTGTGATGTGGAACAAAATTTATTTGATAGATATTTTAAACTTTTTAAACAAATAAATAAACTGTAAAGTGGGGCGTGTAATATTATTCATTCTTCTTGTGTTAATACTCTGTAGCGCCACCTTCTGCTGCAGTTCCAGCTGCAGGTCTCTTGGGGTTTGTCTCTATCAGTTTAACTCATCCAGAGACTAAATTCTGGTCCATTCTTCCTGTAAAACAGCTGGAGCTCAGTGAGGTTGGATGGAGAGCGTTTGTGAACAGCAGATTCTGGACTGGATTCAGGTCTGGACTTTGACTTGGCCATTCTAACACATCTTTCATTTCAGTCTGGTTGCTTGCTCAGAGCTCCTTGAGATGTTTAAAGCTTGAAAAATCTTTTTGTATCCACACCCATCTTTAAACTTCTCCACAACAGTATCTGGGACCTGTCTGGTGTGTTCCTTGGTCTTCATGATGCTCTCTGAGCTTTAACCAGAACCCTGAGACTATCACAGAGCAGGTGCATTTATACGGAGACTTGATCACACACAGGTGGATTCTATTGATCATCATCAGTCATTCAGGACAACATTGGATCATTCAGAGATCCTCACTGAACTTCTGGACTCAGTTTGATGCTCTGAAACTAAAGGGGACCAATAATATTACACGCCCCACTTTTCAGTTTTTTTAATTGTTGAAAAAGATTTAAATATCCAATAAATTTCATTCCACTTCACAATTGTGTCCCACTTGGTGTTGATTCTTGACAAAAAATTGAAATTGTGTATTTTTATGTTTGAAGCCTGAAATGTGGCAAAAGGTTGAAAAGTTCAAGGGGACCAAATACTTTCACAAGGAACTGAACGATCCATCGGGTCTGGACTCGTCTCCTCTTTAACATGTGCAGAGGCAGTTATTAGATTATTAGATGTTATTATTCTGGATGCATCAGTGAACCATTACATTTACGTTTTTTTTTTCATGTTTTCGGTGGTTGCTTCAACAACATTCAGAGAAAACGTCCATACTTGGAGCTGATCAGACAGACATTTCTAGAACTCTGGAGCCATTATGCGTGTTCATATAACTGGCCTGCTGAGTGGAAATGGACAGATTTGTGAAACGTTTTTATTAACGCTGCTTTTTTTTTTTTTACACGGATCTACGAGTGGTTGAGCGACCGTTAATGATCAGTCGCGTTCCACAGTGAACGATTACGCGTATTTTCAAGTCGGAAATAAAACCGGTCATCGGGGCTCTTATTTGCGTCACGACGAGAGACGGTCGGTCGATCCCCGCGGCCGTTAAAGACAGTTATCCGGCCGACAGTTTAGAGAGCTAGCGTCTTCAGGACCGTCATGGCTGAGCTCCGAGCCTCCTACCACAGGATCCTGGACAGGATCGAGCAGCTGCTTTACCGGAGCAGCAAAGCAGCTGTCCGTGGGCTCCTACACAAGAGCCGTGTGTCGGAGCCCACGGACAGCTGCTTTATACCCAGCGTCTCCTTTGTGACGGCGAAGAGCTTTTTTTCTTTTGCTGCTATAGACTAACTTCTTGGAGCACAACACACAGTCAGGTACCAGGAAGCTTCTGGCAGCAGCTCCCAAACCGGCTCTGTCCCCTGTTCCTCTGTCCCCTGTTCCTCTGTCCCCTGTCCCTCTGTCCCCTGCTCCTCTGTCCCCGCCCAGAGACACTTGAATTTTGCCTCCGTTCTTCTGATTGCCTGAGAAAAAACCACCGGCTCACCTCGCCTGCGTTTTAAGACCAGTCAGAAATAACGTGTTTCTGTGCGTGTTTTTTTTTTTTCCCCCCTAAATCATAGTCAAAAGCCGGAGATCCGGCACGGGGCGGAATTCTTTAACCCCTGTGTACTCAGGCCTTCTTCAGGTAACAGACACTCAAAAACTCTTGCTGCTGTTTGTGGAGGTCTTCTCACTCTGATGGTCAGGTTGGAAAATGGGTTAGGGTTAGGGGTTAGGGTTAGGTATTGAGTGTTATCTCGATGAACTCTCCCCACGACAGGTCCAATGACCGAAGCAGTTTGGTATAGAGAGCCAAAGGCAAGGCACGGGCCGGCGCATGTCACTCTGGGTTCCAGTCACTGTGTGTTGCAAATGGGATGTTTTGAGAGAAGGAGAGAGAGAGAAAAGAGAGGATGACAGACCAGGAATCAGCCGCGACAGGTCAGATAATCTGTGAATACAGCTGCGCCCAATATAGGCGTATCCTGGCTCCCCCCAGAGAGAGAGAGAGAGAGAGAGAAAGAGGAGAGAGAGAGGAGGATGAGAAACCATGAATCAGCTGTGGCAGGTCGGATAACCATGCGAACACAGCGGCGCCGGATAGGCGTATCCTGGCTCCCCCCTACCTCTTGAGGAGAAGAGGGAGGGTGGAGGGTTAGATAGAGAGGTTTTGAAGTGTTTTCTCTGATGTAACCATCCGTCTGGACATCTTTTCAATGTTGTCCTCCAAAGGATCCTAGATCTCATAGTGGACCGCTGGGAGACTTTATTGGAGATCTTGGTCATCAAAGGATGAAATCTTCTCTCAAGTCCACCTTCCAGTCTCCTCGATTACCTGGAAAGATTTGAAGATCCTTGGAATTTCCTTCTGTCTGGATTGTCTAGCGCCTGAGAATAAAGTCCTGGGTAGGTGGATTGGATCCTCTTTTCAGACGTGGCTTGAACTATGAAGACTCCAGGGGATCGGCTTGGAGGTAGTATGAAGATGAGAAGGAGGGATGTCAAGGTTTGAATCCTGGATTAGGGTTGGTGGCCTTCCTATGAGCCCCAGAGCAACAGAGATGGACTCTTCGCGGCAGCCAGGCTGACCACGGCTCTTCTTGGGGTAAAATTAGAGGCCAGGGTTAGACTGTACCTCAAAACCTGGACTCGGGATTGTAATCCTCATTCAGGGATTGGGGTTTGGCCTGGGTGAAACCAACGGAACAACAGAGACGAGCTCTTCATGACAGCCGAGCTAACCACGGTTCCTTGGAGGCTTACACCATAGGCTGGAGTTGAGTTATATAATTTAACGTCATTGTGGGCTCCACATCCTGGACAAAGACATAGGTTTTGACCTTATGGGGAACCCCAGAGCAACAGAGATGGACTCTTCGCGGCAGCCAGGCTGACCACGGCTCTTACTAGGGTTAAATTAGAGGCTAGGTTTGGATAGTAGGTCATATCCCAAATTCGGATTTATTATCCTAACTCAGGGATTGGGGTTTGGCCTAGGTGACATCAACAGAGCAATAGAGGCAAGCTCTTCAACCGCAAAGCCCAAATGTTAGGGATTAAGAAAAGGGCTGAGGTTAGGTTATAATTAAAGTTAGAGCTACATAGGATGCATGATGGGGGTTAAATAAAAGACTAGGGTTAGGTTGTAATTAAGGTTAGAGATAACCATGACGGAACCACACAATGGAACTAAAGAAAGGGTTAGGGTTAGAAGGAGGCAAGGTTTAGGTCGGCTAGGGTTAGGGTTGGGGTAGGGTTAGGGGTTAGGAAAGGGCTAATTAAAGTTAAAGGGTAATTAAAGTTACAGCTAGCCATGAGGCATGAGGGGGCTAAGGAAAGAGGCTAAGGTTAGGTTGAAATTAAAGCTAGAGATAGCCACGACGTACGACGGGGCTAAAGAAAGAGGCTAGCGTTAGGTTGTAATTAAAGCTAGAGATAGCCACGACGTACGACTGTGCTAAAGAACAAGTCTAGGGTTATGTTGTAATTAAAGTTAGAGCTAGCCATGAGGCATGACGGGGCTAAGGAAAGAGGCTAGCGTTAGGTTGTAAATAAAGTTAAAGCTATATAGGATGCATGACGGGGGCTAAAGAAAAGAGGCTAGGGTTAGGTTGTAATTAAAGCTAGAGATAGCCACGACGTATGACTGTGCTAAAGAACAAGTCTAGGGTTATGTTGTAATTAAAGTTAGAGCTAGCCATGAGGCATGACGGGGCTAAGGAAAGAGGCTAAGGTTAGGTTGAAATTAAAGCTAGAGATAGCCACGACGTACGACGGGGCTAAAGAAAGAGGCTATGGTTATGTTGTAATTAAAGTTAGAGGTAGCCATGACGGGGCTAAGGAAAGAGGCTAAGGTTAGGTTGAAATTAAAGCTAGAGATAGCCACGACGTATGACGGGGCTAAAGAAAGAGGCTAGGGTTAGGTTGTAAATAAAGTTAAAGCTATATAGGATGCATGACGGGGGCTAAAGAAAAGAGGCTAGGGTTAGGTTGTAATTAAAGCTAGAGATAGCCACGATGTACGACGGGGCTAAAGAAAGAGGCTAGGGTTATGTTGTAATTAAAGTTAGAGGTAGCCATGACGGGGCTAAGGAAAGAGGCTAAGGTTAGGTTGAAATTAAAGCTAGAGATAGCCACGACGTATGACGGGGCTAAAGAAAGAGGCTAGGGTTAGGTTGTAAATAAAGTTAAAGCTATATAGGATGCATGACGGGGGCTAAAGAAAAGACGCTAGGGTTAGGTTGTAATTAAAGCTAGAGATAGCCACGACGTACGAAGGGGCTAAAGAAAGAGGCTAGAGTTAGGTTGTAATTAAAGTTAGAGCTAGCCATGAGGCACAACGGGGCTAAGGAAAGAGGCTAGGGTTAGGTTGTAATTAAAGCTAGAGATAGCCACTATGTACGAAGGGGCTAAAGAAAGAGGCTAGGGTTAGGTTGTAATTAAAGTTAAAGCTATATACGATGCCATGACGGGGGCTAAAGAAAAGAGGCTAGGGTTAGGTTGTAATTAAAGCTAGAGATAGCCACAACGTACGACTGTGCTAAAGAACAAGTCTAGGGTTATGTTGTAATTAAGGTTAGAGCTAGCCAAGACGTATGACGGGGCTAAACAAGAGGCTAGGGTTAGGTTGTAGTATTAGAACTATACATGGCACCCAAAGGGGGTTAAGAAAGAAGCCAGGGATAGGTTGTAAATTGGAGTTAGGGCTAAAAACAACACCTAAAAGAGGTCTAAGATAGAGGCTGGGGTTAAAGAGTAAATATTAATCAGGCTAAATTTTGGCCTCAGGGTTAGGGCTGAACATAGAAAGCTGAGGAGTAAACAGGAGGGTTAGGGTTAGGGTTAGGAGTTAGGGTTAGGGTTAGGAGTTAGGGTTAGGGGTTTAGGGTTAGGGTTAGGGTTATTATAAGACCCCTTTTTTGAGGTTGACAAAATAAAGTGCAAACAAAACTCTCAGTTACCTGAACATGTTTTGCATAATAAGGAGGTGCTTGTGTGGTAAACAAAAAGTATTTTGTCACTATTTTGATTCCCTGAATCATGTTAACTTAACTTAAATATCTGCATCAAATAAAATTAAACATTTTATTTTAGGCTTCCATTGTAATTTACGAGGCAAGGCAACGTCAGAAAAATATTTGCAGCCTGGTAGCACGTACCTGGGATCCAAAATTTCGAGCAGGTGAATAAACCCCGGTTTTTCCACGGTGTATATGGGCACCATATCTCTTGCAATATACATCACGACTGCATCCGTGACAGCTTTCCACCGGGCTCCTTTCTTATCATACGGGATACAGTTTGTCAACGTTTCCAAGACGGTAGGTTGTTTTTGGTGGCGGTGCTTGGGCTGCCAAGTTTTTTTCGTAGGGAGCAACGCCTCTCCAACTTTACTCAACAGTAAATTGTAGTACTGCTACCTTTGGTAGCAACAGCCTTTAAACAGACTTTGCAGTGAGGTGCTGTTTGTTCTGTGTCTGACGCCACGAACCCGAACCAATTCCAAATAACCGAGGATACGTTTCTTTTCTTCGGTGTAAGATCAGCACTGCTTGCTTGTTTGTGTACCTAGCGCGGGTGGGGAGGGGGGCGCGCGAGGGGGGCGCGCACTCCGCGCTCTCTGACCTACGGGAGCCCAGCAGGCAGGCGCTGGTGGCGGATGTTAATAAGAAAATCGATTTTCATTAAAACAAATCGACATTAAGTACAAATTCGAATTAATCGATTAAATCGATTTATCGCCCAGCCCTACTTCAGACTGCTGTTTTACAACATCATTTAACCCGACCTGTAAATGTTCCTTACTGTTAGATGTTAAGCTACAATGTGCAGAATGCTTTCTGTCATAATTGAGTCCATATCCTGAGGGAAACAGATCACTTTGGTGTTTTGATGTTTATAGGACCTTTAACTTTTTTTGATGTTCCATACTACAAAGAAAAAAATGAATGAAATGAAAATACATTTTAAAAAATCTACTACAACATCTCCAAAACTAGTTCAGAAACTCTTCAAAGAGAACTAACCAATTTGAAGGTTGAATGCTGGTGGGGTGGGTGTTGTTTTTTTGCAACACTTTTTACAATATTGCCTGAAAACCTTTTCACATTTCCATTGCACCCACTGAAATAAAATGTTTGCAAAAAAAACTAAACATTTTGGTCCAGTCTAGAGGGTATAATCAGAGAAAAACTCTGACCAATCAAAAAAGTGATCATCACTATTTTGATTGGCTGCCTAATACGTCCATCAAATATCACCCCTCCCTCCCTCCCTATGGTTCATGCAGTCGTGAATCATGTGAAGGCGTGGTTTTCGAGGGGTGAGCTGAAGAGGAGGAGGCGGAGCCTTTGGGAGGAGGGAGGGAGTGTATATTTTCAAAATCTCACTTGAGTTGGATTGCTGGAACCGTTTTTCAAACAACACCTACTCCACCTTTAACCTTCTGATGAAGAATTAAACAAGGCAGCTTTAAGCAATTAATTCTGGTTTTTATTGAGTATTTTGCATGTGACACATCTTAGAGATGAAAGCTTCTTTCAAGAACGTAATTGAGATTAAACTGGAACTTTGACAAAGAGGTAATCTTTTCTAATTATTTTACTTTCACAGGTAAAACAGGTTGTTACATTCTCATGAAGTCACAAAGCAGCAGCTGAAGTCTCAGCATCTTTGTATTTTTTCACAGATCCACTGCAGAGAGTTTGAACATGACAAATCATTCCAGTATTGGTTGCCATAAGTTCTGATATGGACACAGTCCTCCTCCCCCCACTCTGGGTCTCCACCTCCATTATCAGGCTGGTGTTGGGCCCAGAACCTGGAAGATAACAGGACATTTCATATTTGACAGAAGAAGATCAACTAACACATAGGTCCAGCTTTCACCAGAACTCCAGCTCCCAGCATCCTCTCTGTTCCTGTCAGAGCTGGACCACAGTGAGCACTCACGTCAGATTCAGAGGAGATCCGTCCACCCATTTCCAGGTTCCCTCCTGCTGCTGGTCACTCAGACCAATCCAAGTTTCTTTATTTGTGAATGTAGACAGAAACGTCTGAAATGAAACATCACAGTCCACTTTCATCAACCTGTCAGTTAAAATTCTTACAAAATGTCACCAAAACAGTTAAAAAAAACATATTTGTTACTCAGTTTAGTAATATTTTTTTTTTATTTTTAAAGTAGGTAATTCTAACCTCTTAGTTTTCAAAAGTGGTTATCAAAGAAAGTCCACAAAGACAAAGTTTGATGTTTACATAATAAAATGCCTACAATTGTTGTGTCTGACTGAAATAAGTTAAAATCATGACAGAAAAACATCACTCTCACAATCTAGCACAAGATAAAGATGTGGCAACAGAATATTTGTAGATGTGCCATGATGGTACAGAAGAGAGACGTTAACCTGTTCTTCAGCATCATCTATCACCACCAGATCTGTTCCTCTGGTTCTACAGTCCCGTCTGGATTCATTCCAGGAACGTTGCTCAGCAGAGAGGAAGTAACAGGAGCTTCTGAAATTACTCCATCCTCCAGGACAGGACTGGTCTGGAAAAGAGATGAGGTTTTGTCACCAGTAACAACGGTCTCCCTGCTGTCATCTTCACATTTAATGTGAAACAGAACTGTAGCTGTCAGTCATCTGTGTTTATGGCTCTAAATGTCTCTCTCATGAAGGATCATCATGTTGGGACTGTGTCTCCTTTCTGGTCCTGAGTCATTTTCCAAACTGGAGGAGGGTCTGTCCTGAACTCCTACTAACCCAGAACCTCCTGGTGAGTCCTGGTAACCACAGAAAAACTCAAGACAGACACTTCAAATGTTGTCGTTTCATCCCATCCCATGTACACTTGTTCAGGGTGGAAGAATCATGAGACGTATGGATTTTGGGGCAGATTGGAGTATGCATCTGTGTGTTATAACAACTTTTCCACTTGTGGCGAGACATCGAACTTCATCGTACTCTCACAGCCAAGCCATTTGATAAAAAGTTACAGTTTTCACTGTCAGTCACCTTCAATGTCTTTACTACTGATCTGAACCAGTTTGAGGTCTGTCGACTCATCACACTCGAAGCAGGGATGCCTAATGCAAAACATGACATTTCCTGTTGCCAATAGGTGGCGCTACAACCGTTTCTCAATATTATAGGTTCTTTGTGTTCAGGATGGGACTACGGTCATACTCATCCGTTTTGGACCAGATTAAACACTGTATGGCCAAGTTACAGCCCATTTCTCTTTCATGGTGAGTCTTTGAAATTATATCAAACTTCGCTGCGTCACTATTGTTTGGTTTGTTATGGTCACTCTGGTAAAAAGTTTGAGGCCTGGAAATAATCAAAAACTGCAAATTCCATTCAAAATTAAATGAAATTAATCAGCTGAAACAAGCTCCGCCCCTGCAACAATATGAGGCCCCTCCGGAGCTCAAAGCTGAACATCTCTACTATCTGAACACTGTGATGTGTGGACTCTTGTTGCTAATTAGAGCCACGTTGGTAACTAATGTCTGTTTCAGATGAACCCTTGAGTTGGTGCTCACTGCTTTCAGTTTGTTTTCTCTTAATTAATTCTCAGTGTTAATCATATTAGAACACAGATGTAACTAGAAGCTCGTTTGGCCGGTCAGTTTTTTATATCTACACAAACATACTCTTTTCATGGTCATTTATTTGAAAGTTTCCAATAAAGCTGGTGTTTTTTCCTGTAAAAACATTGACAGGTCTGCTCTGCTCTCTGGGGTGGTAGGTCAGATTTAAGTCACTGCTCTCTTTCTAATATCTCTATAAATATATGCATCAGGAAGTCCAACAGTTGAATGCTGTACAGCCAAGTGTTCAAACCACGATTGACATAAACAGGAAACTGTCTTTCAGAGTGAGTTTCCTGCATCTATCAGACCGTTTCCAAGTGTGAAGACAAAAGCCTCCCCCAGTCAAGACATCTGTGACGCTAGAATATGACTGATCAATGTTCCATCTCATCTGTCTTTTCTCTCGAAGCATCATTTCCAGCCCTCCCTCTGGTTCTGGGCTCACATCAGTTTCTATCAATGTTCTTCATTGATCATTACAACTCTTGGATTTCTACTGTAAAACACTTGCAGGCAGAAAATCTAATTGTTTCTTGCTCTTGTTGGCAGCTTCATCTTGATTTTTGTCTTTTTCAACTGTGGCCATTAAAAAGTGTGGATATGTTTTTATATCAAAGTGAATTTCATTCTGCTTGTAGCTCAGTCACTTATCATAGATTCACAGTTTAATTAAGTTACAAAGAAATTAAAAAAATGAAGAAGAACTGAAAGACTGGGAAGCATTATTATTATTCACACTCTTGTTTGTCCTCTGATCACATTTATTCCTGTAATTGGACAATTTTTAGCATTGATTATTTCCAGGATCATTTATTTAATCAGTGGGTTAAATGATTCCACACTACCAACATAAATGAGATCAATTACATTTTTGTCCTTTTATCAGATTTCATTTCCTCATCAGTAGAGGTTTTTTAAGTTCAATAAACACTTCAAACTCATGAAACCATTTCAGCAGTAAATCTGCCTGAAGTATTAAAATCAACACAAATATTTTTGAGATGAAAATGTGAAATATGCATATGAAAACATGCTCATTTGTTTCTGTTAATTCTTTTTTTGAAAGCCAAACTCATGACGTGATAATGAATCAAAAGCACTGATTATTTAGGAGGTTCGTATGAACAGAAACAGGAGGTTTGTATAAACAGAAGTCCAACGTTTGCAGGAAAAGCGGACGATACTGATCAGACAACGTCTCACAGATGAAGCGGTTTGAACATAAACAGATGATGGACAGATCAGAGACTGAAGAGCAACAGAAAACCAACGCTAGAAAACTCACTCTGCTGGGACGAACTCTGGAGTCTGTTCAGCTCCTTCATGGTTTCAGTCAGGTTGGACTTCAGCTGGTCTCTTTCTGCAGTCATGGAGGAAAGTTCTTCATTCCTGTCAGCATCTAAAGAAACATGAAAACATCAGTGTGATCCAACCATTCCTTCTTCCTTCATCAACACCTGCTTCAAACCTGTTGAGGGTCGGTAGTTTCTTCTGGAGCCTCCTGTTGGACCTGAACTAAGTTCATCATTCCTTCAGAGTCATACTAACTCAACATGAAACATTCGTCAGCTACATTTAAAAACTCTGCTTCTAACACTTTATTTTGAAGCTCAAACATCTCATGGCCGAATTTTTTATTTTCTGGTTGATGTCATATCTTTTTTAAAGTCAGCTCTGCGGTCAGGAGACTAAATTAAATATGTGAATGGTCCTTCTTAACGTCTAAAAGAAGCTTAATCCAAACAGGAAACGACCCGTTTCCAGAAACAGCTTCGGTCAAATGATGTCCTTAATTCTGTTTAAATAAATCAGTTTAGAAGGAAGAGCAACAGCAAACAGCAGAGACTCACTCTGTTTGAAGAGACTCTGAAGCTCTTTAGTGGCTTCAGCAAGGCTGGATCTCAGCTGGTGTCTTTCTGCAGTCATGGAGGAAAGTTCTTCATACCTGCCACCACCTGGAGAAAACACTGACAATCTGAAGACCCTCCAACCATCTGCTGCAGCTGCTCAGCTGGACACGAGTCTGCTGCACCGCTTTTCTACATCTGTTTCACACATAAACTGAATCTAAAGAAGGAACTTTGAGCAGGTTAAAGGTGCTGAGATGTTCCGTTCATGTTCGTGTCATTACGACCTCATCTGAACATCTAACACATGTTTCAGGAACCTTGTTGTGATGAGAAGAGGAGGATTGTTGTCTAATGAAACTTGATCAACTCCAGATGTTTCATAAAATCATGTGTTCATCAACCTTCACCTGTTCATAGTTTTTCTCTCTGATGCAAAAAAACAACTTTTTGTTACTTTATTATTTGATTTAAAACAGATGAATTTCTGTGAAATCCTCCTTTGATAAGGAGCACATGAGATTGGAACTCTATTTCATTATGTGCATGCCAATGCATTGGCAGCACATATTGTTATGCAGTAAAATGGCCCTCTGCGAAGCAGCTTATTCAAAAGCTGAATAAGTTTTTGAAAAAATTCTTGAACCGTGAGTGCCACAAGGCTTTCAGCTACGCGGTGATCTATATTTTATTTCGTAAATGTTTTCCGTTTTTAAACTAGAGCAGTTTTAAAAAGTATAACTCAACTATTACTCAAGTGTAAACACACACAGACAATAAATGTGCTGCAAGCGGGCATGCACATATCAAAATTTCTTGAGGAATTTTCTAGTTTGAATTGTTTCTCTTTTTCAGATTTAATGTTAAAATATTTCATCATTATTATCCAGCAGGCCGTTATCTTTAGAGCTGGAAGTCATTTTGGTTTCCAGCTTGTGTCTGTTTTTGATTCGTTTTCTGAAACAAAGACGTTTTTCTGGAACAGTCTTTAAAAACCAGACAGACACGTATGTCATTGATGCTGCGAGGAAAATCAAATAGTTTCCTGTCATGTTCAGCTGAATTAAACCTCCTGTGACCCTGATACAGAATAGATCTCCGTGAAAAAGATTTCTCCAACCGTTCAGGAATTTACTTTAGTTCAGCTTTGAAAAGTTATAAAGTAAAAATAATTACAATGTTACTTTTCAAGTTGATTCAAAGAAACGGTTTCAGAAATATCTGGGAGCTGGTGTCTGAGAAAAAACTGAACTGAAAACTTTTACATTAATATGCTGCAAAAAATATATATATTTAAAAAAGAAATACGTGTAGACAAAGTAAAGCAAAGTAGCTGCACGGCGTTGGTTCAGAATCTGAACCTCCAGACCTGCTCCAACTTAGCTTCAAAATGCAAAACTTCTCTGATGAAAAACTTCCTCCGTTTAAAGCAGACTCACCCTGGATGTGGAGGACCAGGATTCTGATCATCAGGGAGACGCTCAGCAGACCCAGAAAGAGGATGACGCTCAGATGGAAGATCTTCTCAGAGCAGCTGGAACCTGGACACAACAACAAACTCAAACACAGAAAAACAACAGAAATGCTGATGGACCACAGTTCTCACCTCTAGAGGTCTTTGGAGGGTTGGAGGAGACCAGTTCCTCACGTTGACCCTCAATGTCCATTTGCTCCATCACTGGTTCAGATGATTACAGATCAGAGACTAAACTCTGCAGCAGCAGCAGCTCTTCAGGTTTCTGATGCACAGCTGCACCTTCAGGAAGTCACATGATTCAGATGTGAGGAACATGACTTTCATCTCAGTTATTGTTCACAGAAGCTCGCTTTGAGTCAGAGTTTTTAAAACATAAATTCTGGTAGCTTCATATCTGCTTTGAGCCACTTTCATGTGATCGTATCCTGTCAACCTGCTGTTCTTCTGGTCCGAACATGAATGAAACTTAGAGCTTTTTGTTTGTCTGGGAAAGCTGCATGATTTATGTTAAACTTCTCAAAAAAAAACTTCCAACACGACAAAAGTGGGGGAAAAGAATAACGGGATTGAGACAATTAGTTCAATTCAACTTTATTTATATAGCGTCTGTTACAATACAAACTTTCTCCAGAGACCCAGATCATGACCCCGAGCAAATATCATTAACTCTAACTAATTTTATTGAATATTAAGTGTGGTGGAAAAGTCATCGTCTCTGTTCTAGACTAAAATACTAAGGTTTCTGAGTAGATCCACAATTAACCTTAAATAACAAGACTTAACGATGGCTGGATTTTCACTGAATTTATTCTCCATTTGCCTGCAAAAGGGCTCAGATCTGCACTTCAGCTGGTGATTTCAGGAAATGACAATTTGACAATAAAAGACAGTCAGCTTTAACAGAAACGTTGAAGAGCAAACATTGAGATAGGACTCCTGCCCGGTGCCCATGATGGCGTCACACAGGAGAAACCCAGTTAGACAGGAGGCCAAGATAATGCCCATAGATGCTCTGGACATGCTTCTGGTAGATGTAAAAAGAAGTAGAAATGTAACTGTAAATGACCCCAATTCATTGTGGTTAAAAGAGTTAAAAGTTTTATTTTGAAATGTATTAATGTTCTTACGTTGCCATTTCCGGTGAAAAAGGGAAGTTTTATTTTGAAGGGTCACAGAATGCATATAGCGACAGAAGGTAAAAAACGCGAACAGTAACTAGACAGGGCTGGTGTCTTTCCCCCGCGCTTTTTGCATTAGCTCTCGAACCCCTGGCCATCGCCATCAGGGCAAGTCCCCTAATTTCTGGCATAAGAGTCGGCATCATCATTGGCTTGTACGCGGACGATGTGGTCTTGACCTTGTCAGATGCGAGGGAATCCCTCCCCCCTCTTCTAGACCTCATAAATAAGTTTGGACAGCTCTCTGGCTTTACTATTAACTGGAAGAAGAGTCTGTTTATGCCATTGGCTGATGGGCTTGACTCAGAATTTATCAATGGTCTGCCCTTTAAAGTCTCCACTGACCATTTTGTTTATTTAGGGATCATAATCACCCGGAACCCAAAGCTTCTCTTTAAATTTAATTACTTACCGATGATTGACAAACTTCAAACCATGGTAGACAAATGGAAACTTCTCCCCATCTCTTTAATTGGACGGGTTAATATAATTAAGATGGTAGTTCTTCCCAAATTTCTTTATCTTTTTCAAAATGTACCTATCTTTCTTACAGCTTCTTTTTTTAAAACGATAGACTCTATTATTATGCCCTTCATCTGGTCTTACAAGTCTCCTCGTATTTCCAAGACACATTTGCAGAAACCTGTGGCTGATGGTGGTCTGGGTCTTCCTGTTTTCCGGCATTACTACTGGGCGTGTAATGCTAGAACATGTGTTTTCTGGAACCATACTGGACAGGTGAATGCTAGTTGTCCCAATTGGCCTATGATTGAGTCACACTCTGCTTTATCATCTACAGGAACTTCTTTAGCTGTAATTATATTTACTGATCCAAATTTCAAGACGAGCCAGCTGAAGAATGACTTTATTCTATGCAATACATATAAGATTCTGAAGCAAATTAGGAGTGTGCTGGACCTTCCAAACTTGTCTATTTATGCTCCTATATGTCAGAACCCCAACTTTAAACCAGGCATGATGGATTCAGTTTTTTCACAATGGTCAGACAGTGGCTTGTCCACCATCAAAGATCTTTACATTGATGGCAGTTTTGCCTCTTTTGCTCAGCTTCAGGCGAAGTTCAGTCTTTCCTCTAGCCATTTCTTCCGATACCTGCAAGTTAGAAACTTCGTCCAGAAAACGTTACCACACTTTGAATCTACACCCACCCAGTATCACTTCTACAATCTTATGTCTAGATCCCCTACTTCCAAACATCTGATTTCGCAATTTGTTGAACTTTTTTCCGTGGCAACCTCCTCCGTCCATATTAGGGAGGAGTGGGTTTTGGATACAGGGGAGGACATTTCAGAGGAACTATGGGCAGAAGCATTAGAGAGAATTAAATCTTGTTCCATTAATGCAAGACTTCAACTAATTCAGTTCAAGGTCATCCACCGATTACACTTCTCTAAAACTAAACTGAATAGGATCTTCCCTTCAGTCTCTCCCACCTGTGATAGGTGGAAGTCCAGTGATGAGACCTTTGGTCATCTTTTCTGGTGCTGTCCCAAGCTTAGGAGTTTGGTGTGATATATTTAGTACATACAGCAATATATATAACAGGCAACTAGATCCTGACTGTCTTCTGGCGATACTGGGCTGTTCTGATTTCTCGTTGACACTTCCTGCAGAATTACAGCAAGCCCTCTCATTCGGCATGGTTATAGCAAAAAGGGTCATTCTGAGGGACTGGAAATCTATTCCTCCTCCCTCCTCCAAAAAGTGGTTGAATGAAATGGTTTCCTGTATCTACCTTGAAGAAATACAGTACACTATGTCCAATGCACATACAAAGTTTCTTAAAGTCTGGGGACCATTTATTGAGTATATTAGGACTGATAGAAGTTAATTTGTAATTAGGAAGAATAGGCCTATATTCCATTCCCTTATTTTCCTTCTCAATGCTTTCAAACAGCAAACTATGGACTTCTATATTGCATTGTTGGATGTGGAACCAATCATGACGTCTTTGACCTCATCTGGTGCTGGCCTTTAGGACTCATATCCTGGTTTCTTAATCTCTGGACACTGCATTGTTTGTTCTGACATGATCTCCTTGATTTCTGTTTTTCCTCTTAACTGGCAGTGTTGTTTTGTTTTGGGTTTTTTTTTTGTTTTTTTTTTTTTTGTCTTGCTTTTGTTTGTTTGTTTGTTGATATCTCTGTTGTGTTTGAAAAATTGAAAATTTATAAATAAAATATTAAAAAAAAAAACGCGAACAGTATAGACAGTACGAAGTACGGGGAGAGTGATAAAAAAGTCATAAACGAACGGGAGAGTAAAGTGTTGGAAGGAGTTTAGCTCCAGTCGAGAGTGGCAACAAGGTATTCTAATTACATTTATTCGTGGCCTCAAATTTCATATTTATATTTAATTTCATATTGTTAAAATGGTACTGTATTATTTGCTAAGCTAATGTGCTATTTGTCTTGTGTTTATTTTCTGTTTAGCTCTTACGTTGGTCTATGCACTGCATCCTTCGTTAAAAGAAAGTTGACCATCAGTCATGGCTTACACTTATTTCGACTGGTACGCTACAGTAACCTAGTTTCACCTCAGTGTTAGAGCTGGTTTTGTAATAACTTCGGTCAACTTAACTCCCAGGTCTGAAGCCTGTCCAGCTGCTGTTATGGCCCTGCCTCACCAATGCTCTTCTCCAGAAGGCTCCAGAAGGCTGACCCGGTCATTCAGGAGGTCTTGACATATTGGAAGCATCTGTCCCCACCTGTTTGGGCCTTGCTCCATCAGTGGGGCTGTCTGGTTGAGAAGAGTGGAGTCTTATATCATCAGATCTTTTGTCCTGATGGTGCAGAAGCAGTGTTGCAAATGGTGGTGAGTCCAGGTGCTGACCAAGGTTCATCAGTGCCACAGTCATCAGGGTGTTGAGAAGACCCTGGAGCTGTTGCATCAGTGGTGTTATTGGACTGGCATGTCCACAGAATTGGCACACTGGTGCCATATTTGTGAGAGGTGCCAGGACACTCAACCAGCTGCTGGTAGCTTCATGGGACCCCTGCTGGCCTTTCGAGCCAGTGAGATTCTGGCCACCGAACTCAGCCTTAACGGGCTCTAAAATGTTCTTGTTTGACTGATGTGTTCAATAAGTACATGTTAGCTATTGCTAGCCATGACCTACGAGCCTCCACTGTGGCACAGGTTTAGCTCACAGAGTGGTTTTCAAAGTTTGTGTTTCCTGCTCGTATACATTCAGACCAGGGCTGAAACTTTGAGAGCTCCCTGATCCAGGAGCTATGCAGTCTTTATGTGATCAAGAAATCTTGCACCATGTCTTACCATCTGCGTAACGTGTTTCTCACCCTACGGTTATGTTGCTCCCTTTAGTGTTACTTAGTAAATGTAACCTAGTGAATAAAAACACAGGTTAAAAGTAATAATATGTCAATCTAGTTGCACTATTTCTATGCTTAGAGAGTGAAAGATGACAGCCAGTCAAAACACGGAGTGAGATTGACAGATCACGACGTACCTGCGGGATCAGATGTGTGTGTGTGGAAGAGTGGAGACAATCTCATAGTTAACTGAGCATAGACAAGAAAAGAGAAGGGAATTAACAAGTTACAGTTATAGCTGCTAAAGCACCTAGTTTATGCACGCCAGTGAATCAGCATAACCTGCCAGTGAATTACCTGGAGACGGTCCGGAGTGGGAAAGTCTCGGTTTTTTCCTCGGTCGATCTCGGTAAGATAGCAGTGTTTTGCTAATGTTGCTAACCACGTATACTGTGCCAGGCAGCCAGCCTGCTATTGAGTTGGTTGATGCTAGTGTAACACGTACAACGTTGAAACCCCTGCACGCACTCACAGAGAAGCAGCACATAGCTCACTCACCAAAATAAGGATGCAAGAGAGTAGGCCATTAGGTTCGCTACTGGAGCGCCAGAGGGTGACCAAATGAAACTCAGAAACACCGGATTTTTTGTGGAGTTAGTCAATTTAGTGATTTTTGTTTTGGGATTTATTTCTTGTGACGGATGGAGTTCTGTTTTTCTTAGACTTCTTGTGTTTTAAACTTTTTGTTTTTTCTGCTGTAAGCAGTTACACATTACAAGTCCTCTATTTTAGTGGCCACATTCAGTTTGTTTTTAGTGCCGTAGAAAGGGTGGAGAGATTTGCGACTTGGCATGCCTGTTATTCGGGAGATGTCTAGTGGACACGGACCAGTTCCTGCTTCCTATTTTATGGCTCATTTGGTCTCTGTGGGTCTGGATTTTATGGTGACCCCTACACACATTTCCTCTAAAGACGAATCTTCAATACATTGGACAAAATGATGCTGTTTCTAAAGATTTCAACTCTGCTGCTGCTTGATCTCCAAAAGACATTGAAAGCAAGGTGGGCTCTCGCAATGGACACAAGGACTTGTTCAATTAACTTTTTATGGCTGGCACACTCTGATATAGAGACTCTGCTGTCTGAGGAAACCGACACAAGGGGTGGCTGTGAGGTCTGGCGTTCATGGTTGATTCGATGGGGCTGTGATTATGGGGGTGGGGCTGGGTTCTGTGACAATTGATAATCTCTTGATGACGGTCATGTTGGGTTGAAAATTCTCTCATCCTTTCTTTGGTGATTTAATTTTTGTAGATACTTGAGACGGTCTTAGGTATCACTTCCTGAGGGAGTGTTAGGCATTTTTTCTTTTCTTTCTTTTTTTAAAGAGTGGAGTAAGAAGGAAATAAGAAAATATGAATGCATTAAGAAGGACAGAGACAGTATGTGAAGACATTTATATTTGAAGGACATGAGTGGAAGAGACTAGGATGGAGGTGACAAAGTGAAACATAATAAAGGAAAGATAATTGAAAGTGAGCGAAAAGGCTTTTGTATGTGAAGAGGTGATACCATTCTAAATTTATATTCACCGTAATGAATTTACAACAAGGTTGCCACTTTATTGATTAGTTTATTATTTTAATATGTTTTTCTACCTTTTTTTTTAAACACACATACTGCATGATTCTGCACAAGGTTTTTGAAGTTAACACTATAACAGTATGGACAGTTTTCTAATAATCGTGGACTAAATATTGGAAGGTGAGCCGATATATTTAGATCCACTTGCAGGATATTTTCTAATCCATAACATCTCTCCTGAGTCTGTTGTAACCTCTTTTGAACTAACATAGATTAGATAAATGTTATTTGTGCAACCTCTGTTGTGTCCTTCTGTGGCAGGTTGAGTACCCCCTTTATGGTGCCATTAAAGAGCCTGTGGCGGAATACGTTGGTGTTTACGACCAGAGTGGATGCTGCTAGGCTTATGGAGCTCGACCACCTTCTGACGTGCTTATGTCAACTCAGGAGGATCGGAGGATTTCAATAATTTTTCACATCATTTTGATCCATTGGAGGTCACCTTTTTACTTCATCTGGAGTTGTCACACTGGCCTGTCATCTGACATTTTGGATCTCCTTCTCTTCAAACTGAGATGAACTCAATACAATCAATTACATTATGGATGTTCACCATATTCATATTACAATCAGTTCTTATAGAGTTCATGAGTGTATATCAGTTATATGAAACATTTCAAAATGTGTTTATATGTTTTTGGGTTGTTGGGAGGTTTTAGTATATTCGTTTGGTTTTGTTTTCACATAGAAATCTTTTTATACATATAGAATTACTAGATATCTTCTACAGTTAGATTTAAAAAACTTGAATTAATCATGTTTTGAGTGAAGATTTGTTAGGATTTAGAATTAACCATGTAGATTTTAACTTGTTAACTGAAACTTAGCATGAAGGAATGCTGTGAGTTTCTCAGCTCAGGTTTACGACTTAATTACTGCAACATCCGCTCGACCCCCATCACCAGTTTGAAACTGCCGGAACAACAGTTGTTGATTTACCAGGACTGTGTGACTGGACCATCTGGACCTCCTAGACAAAGGGCCATTAAACTCAGAGGAACTAAGGACACGCCTTCTCTGGATCCTTAAAACATGAACACAACTAACTTGAAGTGTGCATTTTGTTCATGGCAGCATCTCGGTGATGTTGTGAGCAAGTGTACCATCGGCCGATTAAAATATTCTGCATGGCATAATAATTCTTTGTATACATGATTGTATTAAATTCTTGATTGATCTTTGCTTCTAGATTTGTCATTTAGGCACCCGATAAAAAGAACACGGAGAGAGAAACTTTCATATCCTTTTGAAGATGTGAATGTTTAAACAGTTTACCGTGAGAGATGCGAGTTAATTAAGTGTATTTCTATTTTCACTTGAGAGGGGGCATTGCAAACATCAGCAGAGCCATATGTGGCAGGTTTACAGTTTATAATCTGTACAGTAAAATACAGTAATGTTTGCTGACTGTATAATACTACTGCTATGATTAAGAAATTGAGAGTTAAAGTTATTAACTGAAGTGTAATGAAAGGCCTTAATATGTAGTCATTAAGTATTATATGTGTGGCAAGGTGAACACTACGGAGGGCCCGGGCGGGATTTGATCCCAAGACTCCCAGGTGAAAGTCACGCATGCTGACCAGTGAGCCAAAGGGATATCCCGTTGGCCAAGTAGCCAGGACACGTGATCAATCGGAGGTATGGTGACAGGACCCCACACTGTCACATCTGTTATGCTTAGTGTCACATTATTGTTATGCTTTGGAGTGATAGTTGTACAACAAATAGATAAAATAAGATATTAAATTCCTGTTTACTAAACTTAAACAGGTCAGGTCTTATGGATAGAATGAGAATTTCTTCAGGAGATCCATTGATGGCGAGCCTCCCAGAGTGATTCTGCTTCGAGCTGAGCCCGATTCATGGAATACTCCACCTGGTGGTAGGGTGGTGTCAGCGCAGGACTGTCACACACATTTACATTCACTCGCTCCAGGAATATTCATGACAACACTGGACACTTGAATACTAAACAATCTCCACACATTGGATTTGAAAGACATTTTATTGTGATAGAGATCACAGTACAGACTTGACAAATTTACTTTTTTTTGACTCAAAGGGCCCATTTTTATTTCATTGTAATTCATATGTTATTTCATGTTGTGAATTATTACCTGCAAGTTACTTAACTAAAACTTCTATTTTGCAACTTACCTTGTCGTGTGTACTTCCTTGTATGATTTCAGAAGTCCTGTCCTTTAGCTCCTCACGAATTATTGGTGCACTAACCAGGAGTGGGAAGTGGGTTACATAAACATTATTACTCGACACACAGAGCACAGAGGACAACGTCTTACTGCTGATTCACTCACTTCTGAAAGTTGCCAATGGTTACACAGTACACAGTAAGATTCTCATATGCCCTCGTGGCGGTCTACCCTCTAGAGGTAAGTATTAGTATAAGCAAAGGTACATACATAACATATCTCCTCCCCACTAAGATTTGTTGTCAATAACAAAAACATTTCTTCAGAACAACATCAAGATGATTATATCGTATCATATTGAGAATTATATGTCCTTCGACTACAAAGATTTAAGAATTGTTCTTCATTTACTACTGACAAACATGACCAGAAACATGCGAGTTAGAGTACGGCTTATAACCACAACATTGAACAACATTCTGTGAAGGTATTCTTTTTTTTTTTTTTGTTAAACAACATCTACAATATCACATTCTGTCCTTTTTTTCTTTTGAACATACAATGTAAACATTCTTTTTTTTTTTTTTTTTTTTACTGCGCACTGTAACGTGCTGGCGGGCGTGTGATCCTCACAGGATAACGTCGAACAGTCTCTGTCTCTGTACGTTCTGGTTGTGTTGTAGAAGAACGTCGCACAGTCTCTGTATGTTGTGTGTGTGTGTGTTGTTTCTGTGGACTGTGGTGCCTTGAGTGTTTTGGGTGATATGTATGGTGTCTTGGGTGACAGAATATCAGTATCCTCTACCTGTTGAGGTGTACTTGTGTCAAGTGTGTTACCTGTCGTGATTGTCAGAGGTAGTGAGAAAGGAAGACTCACAGGAAGACTCCCTGCAGTCCCTTGGGTGTCTGACTCAGGCCGAGCCAGCATCTGGTCCACATGAAGTTTCCAGACGCCTTGTGTTCCCACATTTACCTTGTAGGACACTGGTCCAATCTTCTCAATCACGACAGCTTACGCCCACTTATCCTCCCCCCTCCTATAATCACGTACAAGCACTGGCTCACCAACGTCGAACTGTCTTCCTGTCGAGTGCAGCTGATGTCGCTGTCGTTGTGCATCCTGTGACTGGTGCACAGCTCCAGCAACACTTGGCTTGAGGAAATCCAGTCGAGAACGCAGCTTGCGTCGGATGAATAGCATGGCTGGGGATTCCTTTGTTGTTGCATGAGGCGTGTTGATGTAGGTCAGGAGGAATGTGTCTAGACGTTGTTGCACTGGAGCAGTTCCTCCAGAAGATTTCAGGGCGTGTTTGAATGTTTGCACAAAGCCCTCTGCCAGGCCATTGGAAGCAGGATGGTACGGTGTTGAGCGAATGTGCTTGACTCCATTGGCTTTCAGGAACATGCTGAAATCTTCAGAGCAGAACTGGGGTCCATTGTCGCTGACAAGACTGTGGGGAACGCCATGGTGACTAAAGAGCCCCCTAAGCACTTGGATGGTCTTGGAGGATGTGGTGCTATCCATGATGTGCACCTCTGGCCATTTGGAGTGTGCGTCTACAATAACTAGGTACATGTGTCCTTCAAATGCACCGGCAAAGTCCACATGTATGCGCTCCCAGGGACTGGATGGCCACACCCAAGGATGTAAGAGTGCTTGAGCAGGGTCTTTCTGCACACGCTGACATGTGTGGCATGACTTTGCTTTGTGCTCGATCTCAGAGTCGATGCCAGGCCACCAGACGTAGCTGCGAGCTAAGCTCTTCATCCTTACTACACCTGGGTGTGCTGCGTGTAGCTCTTGCAGCAAACAGGGGCGCAGCTTGGGTGGCACAATCACTCTCAAACCCCACATTTCCGTGGTGTACAGTGAGATCATGGCGTCGGTGGAGATAGTGTGACAGCTCCTCACCTGTGTTCTTGGCAGCTGGAAAACGTCCAATTGTGACCATTGTTGTGACTTGTTCTGGATGCCAATTAGTTCAATATACTAAGTCTTTGAGATAATGAATAGAAAGTCACGAAGAATCGAAGAAGAAGCAGATTCAGCTGGTTCAGAGGTCCAATGATGGTTTTATTGTCAGTCACAATATCACCACCCTGAGATGTAACCCCGGGCTACTCTGATTTTACACTGGCAAAACATTCCCTTTTATACAATTCGGGGCCTGAGGGAGTGTCTCCCTCAGTCCCTCCTACTGTTGGTGTAATCGCATCCTTTTTTCCACAGTTATGTTTCCATTTTCGGTCTTACCTGAGGCCAAATGTTCTGCCTAGCCTTTTTTAAAAACTTTATTCTTAGTTAGAACACACCCCTTAAGCACAGTCCCTTGTGGCATTCCATTGCATCCATTTAAGTTTTACTAGGTCATCACTTTTTAACATGTGTTTGCACCTTTGCAGATTCTCTCCTCTTTTTAGCATCCTGTCCCATGTAGGATTACCTAGGCATAAAAATAAGTGACATCCTATGAGAGGAAGCCTCTCTGCTACCTTTTACAGTTTTGTCAGTTGTCAGAGGCCCTCAGCTCTGCATTCCACAGGCCATGGATCCCTACTCAGTTTCATAGTGTCAGAGAAACACTGAGGGTTTCTTATTAAAATTATGAGATTATACTACACCATTTCCAACTTGAGACAGGGTGGAGTTAGACATGGTGTGACATTTGGGGCCCTATCTTGCACCTCCCAATACCCAATACCCAATACCCATTACCTGCAAATCTCAGATTTAGGAGCCTCTGCCACCCGAAATGCAATCTTCCACCTCCCAAAACCTGTTACCCATTTTGCCGTCTCCCTTAAGCACATTGTGGGCGCGGCAATGGGCGTGTCTCCTGCGCTTTCCACGAATTCGGTATCTTGCGGTACCTGTATCTCGCAGATTTTGGGTATTGGGTAATGGGTGGTCTGACCACCCATTACCCAATACCCAATACCCAAAATCTGCGAGACACCAGTACGGCAAGATACCGAGTTTGTGGAAAGCGCAACTGGCATGTCGGCGCGTAAAAGAGCGCGTCCAAATCCTGTCATTGCGCGTCCACCCAGTCACATGTGGACTGCACAACCGGCTCTACCTCTCGATGATGCATCACTGTATTACTTTCATACATTATTCTCTTAAGGGCAGATTATTTCTGTACAGCTGTGACATGATCTCATTCAGATGTTTGCTGTGGAGGAAACGAGGAGATCACAGAACTCTGTTGTGGAGTTTCTTGTGTGCTCGTATCCCTCTGACCCCTCTCCTTGTGCACTGGAGCACCCGAGATGCGCTCACTGGTAGAAGGTAGATGTCATCATACGTGTTCCTCTGGATCAATGCTCATCCAATGATCCGTTCTGCAGTATTTTAAAAAGCACCGCTTCCAGCGGCTATGCGTCTTGGCGCAGCTGTGCGTCTTTGCGTTCGAGATAACTCAAAAAGTTATGGATAGATTTTGATTACATTTTCAGGAGTTGTCAGAAATGTGAAAAGGAAGAACTGATTTTATTTTGGGTGTGATCCGGAAGAAATCCTGGATTCAAATTTTCAAATTTTCGATAATTGTTGTGCTTGGTGGAGGTCTGCGCTCTCTGAGTGCTTTTCTAGTTAAGAAATGCTTTCCTGGAAGCTCACCGGCTTTATTTTTTTTCTGAGCAGTTTGTTGGAACTTCTTGGAGTACAAAAGAAATGATTAAATCATTTGCTCCACATTAGTTAGAGCTAGTTATGTATATATCAGTGCAGAGGAGGAGGAAAAAGGAGGAGGAAGCTCTACAGCAGAGTCCCAGACCAGCTGCCCATGAGAGCTGCTCTGATCTGGGTGAAAAGACGCTCCATAGCAGTTTGCAGGTACCGCAACCTGCTCTTAAAGGCAATGGCTACTGACGCACTGATTGGTTAAACAGGTGAAACGCCCTAACCACTCCCATGCATAATGTGTGCATAATATAGTGGTTTTTGCAGGTAAGATCGTGGGTTTTGGGAGGTGGAAGATTGCGTTCTTTGTGGGGGAACGCCCCTCCCAATACCTAATATCCCTTAATAGCAGGTTTTGGAGGTTTGGCGCAAGATAGGGTCCTAGATCTCTCTGTTGCTGACGGGTAATGTCTCTAACTGTGACGCGTAGAACACCTCCACTGCCCCTGGTTTCTCCCTGTGGGCATGAGGAAGCGGTAACCTTGATGGTCCATCAGCGTTAGCATGTAGGGCACCCTTCCTGTACTCGATGGTGTAGTTGTGAGCAGAGAGCAGGAGCGCCCAGCGTTGGATGCGAGCTGCGGCCATGGATGGTGTGCTTTTAACTGGACTGAGGATGGTGGTTAGTAGGCAATGGTCAGTGAGTAGAGTGAATGTGTTGCCATACAGGTACTGGTGGAACTTGCGTACTCCCAAGACTATGCCTAAGGCCTCCCTTTCAATCTGAGCATAGTTACGCTCTGCTTTCCTGAGGGTTCTCGAAGCATAGGCTATGGGTTTTTCTTTGCCATCCGGCATGAAATGGGAGAGCACAGCTCCGACCTCATAGGGTGAAGCATCACAAGCAAGGCGGAGAGGCAGCTCAGGGTTGTAATGTGTGAGCACCTCTCGTGATACTAGGAGTGATTTTGCTTTCTGAAACGCTGACCCACAGGCTGATGTCTACTTCCACTTCTTTTATTTGTTAAGGAGGTCATTCAGCGGTTGTAGCACAGTGGCCAGGTCAGGGATAAAGCGTCCATAGTAGTTCAGCATTCGTAGGAAAGATCTGAGCTGACTTATGTCGCCTGGTGCTGGTGCTTCCACTATGGCACGTACCTTCTCAGGTGACTTGTGGAGCCCAGCAGCATCGATGATGTGGCCCAGGCATTCCACGGACTCCTGGAAGAAGAGGCATTTCTCCTGCTTGAGGTGTAGGCTGTATTCCTCTAGCCTACTGAGGACAGCATCCAGAGTTTTCAGGTGTGTCTGCTCATCAGGGCCACTGACAAGGATGTCACCCAGGTAGCAGTGAGTGTGTGGAAGACTGAGAAGCACCTGGTCCATTGCCTTCTGGAACAAGGTGGGCGATGACGCTACACCACACGGTAAGTGGTTGAAGCAGAAGAGTCCTTTCTGTGTCGAGATGGTAAGTAGCTTCTTGGAGCACTCTTCTACCTCCATCTGTAGATATGCATTGGATAGATCCAGCTTACTGAAGCGTTGACCTCCAGCGAGAGAAGCAAACAAGTCCTCAATGCATGGTAGTGGGTACTTGTCGATGCACAGAGCTGAGTTGAGGGTGACTTTGAAATCCCCACAAAGTCTCACGGTGCCATCTTTTTTCTTCACAGGCACCACTGGCGTTGCCCAGTCACTGTGCGACACAGGTGAGATGACGCCAAGCTCAGTGAGGCATTTCAGTTCGGCTTCCACTCGCCGTCGGAGAGCATACGGCACGTTACGTGTTGGGCAGAATTTGGATGCACTGTCTGGTTTGAGAGTGAGTCTGGCTTTCACCCCTTTCATGGTGCCTAATTTGTCAGAGAAAACAGTGGAGTGTCTCTTTAACACGGTCTCTAAGCTGTCTGTCTGTCTGTCTGTGCTCAATTGCATGTACAGTCTTTAAGTCTCTCCAATTAAGCTTGATGGCTCGCAGCCACTCCCTGCCCAACAATGGTGGTGCATCCACCCTCACCACATACAGTGGCAAGGCAGCACGTTGCCTGTTCAGTTCCACTTGCACTGTAATGACTCCTTCTGGTGCCAAGGGCTCTCCTGTGTATGTCCTAAGGACAATATCAGCGGGTTGTAGAGCGAATTTGCACAGCTTCCGTTTGTACAGTTCATATGGAATCAATGACACAGCTGCCCCTGTATCTAACTCCATCTCCATTCTCTTCCCATTGACTGTTGGCATTACTGATATGCGTGAATATTTCCCTTTCCGTGACACTGTATACAGTCCCAATTTACTGTCACTGTCTGATCTTGTTCCCTCACTGTCACTTTCATTCGCCTTGATGTGATGTATTCTTTTCTTTTTATCTTTCCCACTGCGTCTGTTTACACTGCTTTTCTGTTCAGGCTTACCCCCTCTTTGTTTGTTCTCTCTCGTGATTACTATTTTTTGATTTACTCCTGCACATTCGTTTCGTGTGGCCCTTCCTCCCGCACTGGTGACATTCCCGGTCTTTAAACCAGCAGTCATCATCATTATGATTTGCCTTCCCACAGCGGCGACACCTGGCGAAAACACCGCGTTCACCTTCAGCGAGCCGCTTAACTGCTGTACGTCGCGTGCTGCTGTCTCAGCTGACACTGCCACTTACACTGCCCTTTTGAACGTTAGCTTATCCTCAGTCAACAGGCGCTTCTGCACAGCTTCGCACGCCACATACGAATCTGTCCCTCAGAGCGTCTTCTAGATAAGCCTCGAACTCACAGTGTTCTGACAGTCTCTTTAGCACTGCTACATACTGTGCTATCATCTCCCCTTCCCCCTGATTTCGCTTGTGAAACCTAAACCTTTCAGCTATTACAAGCGGTTTCGGAGTGAAGTGGTCTTTCAGCACAGTAACTATTTTTTCGTATGTCTTGTCACCAGGTGTCCAGGTGGAGCCACCAAACTACAAAGCAGTCCATACGTTTTTGGTTCCATCACACTAAGCAAGAAACACGCCGTTTCTAAGCAATGGTAATGTTATTGGCCAAAACGTAGTGTTCAAAACGTTCAATGTAAGTTGTCCATTGCTCACCAGACTCGTCAAAAATATCTATATGTCCAATTATTCCTGCCATTTTCCATCTTTCTGGAATCGCTTGCACTGTTGAAGTACTCAAAACACTTGTTGAAGTTGAAACACTCGTTGAATCAGTCACTGTAGGCTCCTCAGATAACAGTTGGTCCATTGGAAGTTAGCACGGCAGCTAACCAATGCGCATATGTTCTTTAAGTCCAAAACTTACAAAAACTGACTTGTCATTCAATGACAGTTGAAGAAAAGTCTTCCGGACAACACAACTTGTCGCCAATTTCTGTTATGTTGCTCCCTTTAGTGTTACTTAGTAAACATTATTACTCGACACACAGAGCACGGAGGACAACGTCTTTCTGCTGATTCACTCACTTCTTTATTATCAAACGTTGCCAATGGTTACACAGTAAGATTCTCATATGCCCTTGTGGCGGTCCCCCCTCTGGAGGTAAGTATTAGTATAAGCAAAGGTACATACATAATACTACCCGTCTCTCAAAAGTGAGACTGGAACATCTCCAGTATCACATAACACCACCCCCCACCAGGCAACTGGCGAGTCCCCCTTCTTCCTTATGTGTGGCCAAGAGCCCAGACTCCCAGTTGACTTCCTTTTGGGTCAAGTTCAGGAGTTCAAGACACTACGGTCCAGGGTTGGACACCATTCCAGTGTCCACCATCTCTCCTGGTCTGTGGGAGAAGAAGCCCACAAAGCTGGGAATCTAGACAGGTTATTGGACAACAATTCAAGAGAGTGAAGACAGAGGAGACAATTAATGCATTTAAAAAAGAGCTGATTAAGCAGAACTGGAATCAGTAATTAACCAGGATAACATTTTACCAATAATGATGAAATCATTAATGACATGAATAATGTGGGTGATAATTTCAACATGTATTTTGTCAGTGTTGGACCAAAGCTGGCAGATAAAATTAGTGATCCTGGATCAGCTGATGGATGGAAAGAAACAATAATGAGTAGAAATCCAAACTCAATGTTTCTGTCAGCAATGGAGGAGAGAAATCATAGATATTATAAATAAATGTAAAAATAAGGTGTCAGCTGACTGTGATGGTATAGATATGGAAACAGTCTAAAAGGTGATTGAGGCAGATGTTCAGCCTCTGAGAAACATCTGGAATCTGTCACTTACAACTGGAACATTTCCAGAAGAAATGAAAACTGCAAAAGTCATTCCACTTTACAAAACTGGAGGCAGACACCAGTTCACCAACTATGGGCCTGTTTCTCTACTCACACAGTTTTCCAAAATTTTAGAAAAACTGTTTTTTATAGATTGGACAAATTAATCAGCAAACACAAACTGCTTTCTGAAAGCCAATATGGATTTAGATCTCAGAGATCCACATCATTGTCAGTCCTGGAAGAAATCACCAGCTCCATAGATAAAAAGACATTTGTGGTTGGGGTCTTTATTGATCTAAAAAAAAGCATTTGATATGATAAATCATGATATATTAATTAAAAAATTGGAGCATTATGGTATTAGGGGTGTGGTTTTACACTGTATGAAAAGTTATTTAAGCAACATGCAGCAGTTTTTTAAATAAGTGACTTTCAGTCATCAGGCTTGGACATTGGTTGTGGTGTCCCCCCGGGATCAGTATTGGGACCTAAACTCTTTATTCTATACATAAATGACATATGTAAAGTCTCAAAAGTATTAAAATGTGTTCTCTTTGCTGATGACACCAATATTTTCTGTGATGGGGAGAGTAACTTATGGGTTAGGGTTAGGGTTAGGGTTAGGGTTAGAGACGAGCAGCTGGTGGAGACCTGCCGCCACGGACATGGACGGTGTCGCTGGAGGCCGGTTTGGGAAAGCTAAGCTAAGTAGCCATGAACTGCTACCTGCGGCAACCACCACCACTGGATCTGGGCTGCAGTGTCACGGAGCCGGGACGGGAGCCCCCGACGTAGCGGTGGTGGCATGCTGCCCCCGTCCAGCAGTCTACACGCCGGATGGGTCAGCTGACCTGGTTCCCTCGCCTTCCCTCTCCCTGCCCCGCCCATCTCCCCCTTCCGCTCCCTACCGGTGGTTGGTGGGGGCGGGGGGGCTCGGCTACCCCTGGGCTGCATGGAGTGACGGCTACTGGGTCTGCATTTTCTGTGGTCCTGCTGCTGTATGCTTGGGGCCTGGCGGGTGTGGGGGCTGGGGGGTGGGAGGGCCTCGTCGCGGTTCTGGCCTTCTGGCTGCCCTGCCTGGCCCTCCTGTCAGTGGAAATATATCTCGGGGATGTTTGCCCCTGACCTCTTGGGTCGGGGGCAAGAGGCCCTCTTGGGCCAGTCTTTCCCTGGGGCGATAGGGGGAGGACTTGAGGTGGACTAAGATAAGGAGAGTGGTGATGGTAATCGTGGTAACAGTTTCCTTGGTGCTTGGGTAACTCACATGTGAGTGTACGGACCCTCTGCACGTGGCGTCGCGCATGGACCCGTGACAGTAAATGAAAAGACAGGATAGACAGGGGAGCAAATGAGAGGCAGGTGCAGAAAATCAGGATGACAAGGAGGAAGAAAAGCTGATAGAACGAAGACAAGACAGACCTTCAAAGTAAAACAGGAAACACTAGAGACAGGGAGAGACGCCAACTAGACACAAACACTGAACTTCTGCCATGGCAGAACTTCCGACTCAGACCAAGACAGTATTTATTTATTTTCAGATACATAGATTCCTGCTTATGTTAAAATTGTCATGCTTTATTAGATTGTTCTGACATGTCTGGAATGAATCAATAACATGAAATGGAAATAAATGGTCTAGTTTCCAACACACCTCCTGTTCTTTTTAGCCCATGGAGCTAATGTGATTGACCCATGGTCAGGCCAACAATGGTTTTGTGGGGGTGGACTGTAGCAGGATGAGGGTCAACCCTTCAGACCTGGGGACATACTAAAACCGAACCATGACTCACTGTCAGCCGCCCACTTCTATAACATATTCCTGGTTCAGGTAACGGCTGTCATGGTTCAGTGTTAAATCCTGGTCTTTGCTCATTTGTGATCATTCATCTTGTTGTTTGTAGCCACTAAGTCGTGACATCTTTTCTTGTCTGTAATGTCCCTGGTTTTCCTGGAGCACATATTCTCCTCAGCAGGTGATTAAAGGCCACCTGATTGGTGGTTTTATTATAGAAATCATGCATGATCTAATTTCTGTTTACTCTTAAAACACCTGTTACATTTCTTTAGTGCACTGCAGGACTGCCTGGTCGAAAACGCTGCTGTTGTGCTTGAATCTGACCTGAATCTGATTTGCTTTGTCTGGAAGGTGTTCCACCTGGATGGTGCTGATGTCATATGTGCTTGCCTGGTTGCCTGGGTGACTGGTGTGTCAGCGTCAAGGACCATGTCCATTAATATGAACATCTAAGTTCCACCTGGCAGACGGTTAAACTGCAGCTTCCTGTGACTCATTTGAACCATCTACACCAGGGTGGGCAAATCCAGTCCTGGAGGGCCAGTGTCCTGCAAGTCTTAGATGTTTCCCTCCTTCAGCACACCTGATTCAAATGAATGGATCACCATCAGCTTGTCATCAAGGTCTGTTATTGAGCCATTCATTTGAATCAGGTGTGCTGAAGGAGGGAAACATCTAAGACTTGCAGGACACCGGCCCTCCAGGACTGGATTTGCCCACCCATGATCTACACTTTAATATTTCATTTCAAGTCTGGATGACTGTGGAGATAATTCCCTTGTTTGGTGTTTTTTATTGTTGCAAATGTTGTTTAATTCTTTGATAAATTTGTGTTTTTCATTTAATTTCTCCAGACCCAGGACCTCACGCTGAGGCCTGAAATATATGTACTAAGATGATTTTTGAACGAGGCACCTGTTCCCAGGAGATTCCAATCAAAACCCAATTCACTTAAAAGTATTGGAGGGGTCAATGAGATACCAATAGAATCGTCTGAAGGGCAGCTAAGAAGAGAAAAAGGGGCAATATTGAACCCGCCCCTAAGTTGACCACTCCCATAATGAATGGGAATAAAATATGACTTACAGATCAGGAAAATCAGTTATTCTGCAGAATAACTGGGACTTTTCAACTCTGTTCTCTTGTGCTGAACAATAAAGTTCTCTGTGCTACCTGGTCCAGGTGCATTTTTGCTCTTTTTGCTGCTGCACATCTACTTTAAAGAAAACTTAAAGAAAGTTTTTGAGAAAAGAACTTTGATGACAGAAATGAAGCGTGGAGATCCAGATGTAGCAATCCACGTCATCAGAAGCCAATTACCTTTTTGTAGGAGTAACATTCATTTCAGAAAAGTGATCTTCTCTACAGACCAAGAGGGGGGAAGTGAAAAAAATCCCTCTCAGAATCATATGAACCTTCACCCAGTTCTGACTGAACCTTCAAACTAAACTCCTCCACATCTGGGCCATAAACCAGGAGATAGCTAACGTCACCATGAAGACTTTAATCCAAAAAACCCTTTTAGCAGCCACATACCTCCTGATTTGATCCAGCTGAAATGCAGACCAGACATTTAATGCACTTATTGACTGGACAGGGCAATACAACTGCCATTTTGATGTATTCCAGAGAGAGCCAGGCACAGCCGGAGCCAGAGGACGGAGCGCCGGCTCCCCCTAGTGGCCAGGACAGTGCCAACGGACCAGTGCATGGAAACAGGCATAGACAACTGGGCTGCCCAAAAAGAAACTGAGTTTTTCTAAACCGAAAAGTTATAACTGTGAATAAAGACAATATAAAAAAGGAAAACAAACAACATAAAAACTTTGTCAAATTGAGTTTGAAATGTTTATTGTTGTATTTAAAATGTGTGCCACTTTAACTTTCTCTCCTGAAAAACACTTTTGAATGAAATGTTTAAAGTTTATTATCCTGTTGACTGAAACCAATCAAAACTCAGTTCAGAATTGCACATGTCCTCCCAGGGCACCTATTGGTCAGTTATGGGTTGTTCAGGGCGGGATACTGAAGTATAAGTGATAAGTTTTTCTTTGTTTACACTCTCTTTCTCTTGTGCTTTTTTGCCCTCTTGCTTTTTGCCTCTTCTTCACCTCCTCTATTTTTCTCCGTGTTATTTCGGCTGTAAAACCCCCTCCTTTTGTTCCTACATGGACCGCATGTATCTCTTTGTCTCCGTTTCGTTTACTTTATTTTGTCGATTTTAGCATCTGGTATCTTGGATACCAAATGTTTTAGCTGATCACTCATTCTCTCTCTTTTTATTTTGGCCTTACTCCACAAAGGCCTCGTATTTAGTTACTATTTGTTATTTTTCATCGATTTCCTGTGACGCGGCTTATTCGAATCTGCCACCGGTTCCCTGAGCCATCTGTTGGTTTTGTTCACACGTTAAACATTGACTCATTTTGCTGATTTTATTTTTGACCTTTTATTTCCTCTCAATAGTTATTTTCTTTTCATTAGAATAATTTTCATTGAATCAGATTCCCTTTTTCTCTACAAGAGATTTTTATTCGTCACTTTAATCAAAGGTTTTTCTCTCTCTAACTCATAGTTTTACTTCATCGTTTTGGCTTCTCTTTGTGAGTAAATCTTCATCTCGTTTTGTCTGCTCTTCTCATAATTTTTGAACGTTGTTAATTACTAAGTTTCTGTGCATGTGGAGCCGTCGGGATCATTATTTCATCTTTTATTGGACACTTTTGCAACTCGTAGAGACTTGCATTAAAACATTTTGTTTTTTTTCCTTTCCTTCTCTCTCTTCTTTTTGGACCTAAGATCAATTTGTTTTGAGGTTTGAAGTCAGCCTAACCTGTGGCTGTACTTGCATTTTGGCTGGCGCGGACGTATGTGACACACACACATCACCACCAAAGGACCCCTGCTGTGAGACTCGCAGACCAGCGAGTCTCTCCACCCACCTGTGACCGACCCAAGAGAGGAGCCGACTGGGTTCTGCCACCAGAACCAGTCAATGGTTTGGATCAAAGGACCCACAGGAGTCCACCGCAGTTCGCCTGGAATGACCGACGCTGAAAACGCCCGTTGGGCTGTCTGGTAAGGGGGGTCACGTGGGTTCAGATTGGTGTCTCACTCCGCCATGAAAAGCCAGAATCACGACAGATACCAGGTGTAATCACTGCCGGTAACCGGCTTAACCATTACACAGAGAAACATTTATTAGTTCAGATGAAGAATTTTATTTCCTTTTCGTCTAATGATTTCCCGCTTAGTACCAGTAACTCCGTCTGCTCCACAAGATGCCCCCCTTTTCTCTTTCACTCTCTCAAAACCTCTCGTTAAAACCTTCTTGGACCGTTTTAAGTTAATCTAACTTTTCATAACGAATCTCATTTTGTGATTGTACATACAATCCTATATATCCTTTTCATGGACCAGCATTTCTGGCAGCTGTTTCACAACGTTCATGTGATTTACTTTTTAATTCCTTCACAATGCTGATTCCAGTCACCACATTAAATCCTCTGATTCAGTTTTTTTATTTGTTCTTGTGGGTGAATCTGGGTCCTTCAGTCGATCTAAATGTGGGCTAGAACAGGCTGTTTAATCAAAGAATGGGCTTTTTTAATTGCACCTTTGTTTTTGTGAGCAGAAAATACTGGACTATCTGTAAAACATCAGCTGAGTTCCAGTAATGATGTACCTACAGGGTCAACAGGAAACAACATTGATAATGAGGCAAAGCTCACCTTTATTCAAGCCAAAGTGCTTTACAGAGCAAAAACCAAACTGAAAAGGAGATGAGGCTGGACTCTCCATCAGACATGGATGGAGATCAACGCTGCAGAACATGAGACCTGAGCAGCAGGTCTGAAGCTGCAACATTCAGTTCTTCACAGCTTTTAATTTTGGTAACTTCTGGCATGTCACAATCTAATCATCTGTAAACAAACCTTCTTTTTCACTGCCATGTAGGGGGACTCGTGTAATTTACTAATAATTTTATAATTGCCTAGGGTGCCACCGGCTTTCTTTAAAAAGACGGAAAAATTAAAGAGCAAATAAGTCACCATTTCTAGTGGGTTCTTGAACGAGTTGGATTGGCTGTTGGAAAATTAATCATCAGAGTCGCTAATACATTGTACAACATTTATTTAGACACAGACAAGAACACAAAACATATAAGACATTTATATATATAAAATGCACATCAACATCACAAATTCTTCATATTTGGCTATAGCGCATGACAGGAAATGACGATAGAGAGGAAAGGAAGGAAGAGAATCATAATAAGAAAGATGGCGGGTACCAACGGGTTGCTAATGGCTAATCTGTTATCAAAGAGAACAAATTAATAAAGAGGGGTAATTCTCGAACTAATTAGCTGTCGAATAATGGGGAAGTGTAGTCCGGACGTGGTCCGTGACGCACGGACCGGTCTGAACCGTCGACAAACTGGGAGACACCAAATCTTATTCTCTGTCAGCCTTAACCTGGGCGAGTCTGGCGGCTTACTTGTCGTTGGCGCATCGCTTGGCACAGTTCGCAGTGGCTTTCTCCGGGAATCGTGTTCAGCCGATGGCTCTCTGGAGGTCTCCGGACGTAGCGCGTGACTCGGGCGGATTGTACCACTCTCTTTTCGTCTGGGTAGGCGGGTCGGTTCCGGTGGTCCGGAATCCGAGTGGCAGCTGAGACGTCTGGTGTCACGGACTCGGCTCTGGTCGGCAGGAATCGGCAGTTAAAGAGTTCGATTGCCCGTCAAAAGTTGACGTGAGCCCCAAAAGAAAAGACGGAGCAACAAAAAAATCATAATCGTTAAACTAATGCAAAAGTTTTAGGCGTGGGGGCTTTCGGGTGCCAAACGTCAAGCGTTTAACACTGCAGCCGCACGTAAAGGCTTACAAAAAGTTGTTATCAAAACTTACAACTAACTTTCATTAGTTGAGACCATTCAGCGATTGTTCTATAAAAAGGTCAATGCGGCACAACTATCGAGCTTCTGTAAAAATGAGGACTGGAAAAATGTGCAGAAGCAAAATCGCATTGAGAAAAATAAAAATGAAGCAACCAAAATGATTTCAGGGTGTTGTCCGCGCCACAAAAGTTTCAAAGAAAATGAAAATTAAAAAGGAGGGAAAGTTTGTAAAAGTGAAAAGACTATATGAACAAGAGTCAAAAGGTTGAAGAGAGAAAAAGCGTGAAAAAGCGTTTCAAGAGTTAAGAGAGTTAAGAGAGAGGACAAAGGACTCATCTGGCTTTATACCCCTGGAATATTAAATGAGCGTTTATGTAAATAAACGGGGTCTGACCAATGCTGTCCAATCAAAGGCAGGGATTTTTCCCGCGGATCCGCAGCACTGAATGCTGGGAGATGAAGTTTTGATCTTTTGTCTCCTTTCATACGTTGTCTGTAATCCACAATTTTTAAACACATTTAAACAGTTACTAACCGTCAGGGTGTGTTAACAAAACATCACAAACACAAATATCAAAAGTTATGTCACAAGATAATAACTTTTAACCTTTCATTCAGAAAATTGCCTTGTGGAAGAGAGAGCTTGGTTATGATGGTATGAATCTAAATACAAAATCATTTCACGGCTTAACTTGACAGTCTTTATTTTTATGTGTTCGTGAACGTTATATTGTCTTCAGTTATAACATTTTAAGGCAATCAGTTGTAGTTGCTTGTCCTGAAGGGGCCTCTGTGCCTGGCCGTTCCACATCCCGACTTGTCATGAAACGATGTTTATGGCTTCCTAAAGTGGTTTTTGGATGAGAGTTGCCATGGTAACGGACATTCTTGAGTTTTATGGTTCTACGGTGCTGGTGTCCGGTTGCTACCAGATAAGGGTTGAGATGCCACATGCTGTGGGGGTTTTCTCCAGGTTGCCTGGGTGGAAGTAGGTGAAGGTTCACAGCTTGCAGAGGCGACTTTAATTAATACAATAAAATCCGAAGAGGGGTCCTACAGTCACATAAACTAGTCACGGCTAGTTTGAGTTACTGCCTCATCTGACATAAGAGGCTCTGGGTCTTCCTGAAGTCAGAGACCTCCCAGAAACCCATCACAAATGTCCATCACAATTATTCTTGGAAGAACTTCACAAGAGGAGAAAAAAAGACTGTCACATAACAGACTTAAGAGAAACGTCTCAAGGTTGAAATTTATCAGTTTTGTACCAAAAGTGTGATTGAAAACTCAACTCATCACATGTGGAGTCCCTCAGGGCTTGATTCTTGAGCCGCTGTTCTTCAGCCTCCACTCGTTTCCTCTGGATCAGATCAGACATGACAAATATGTTGCTTCTATGCAGACGACACGTTTAATTGGCTCTTCCACCAAAGAATGGCCATTTTAGAGGTGCATCTTTAACAACATTTCAAAGCTTTGTGTCAGTTTGGTGTCCGTCGGACACCTGTGAGTCATCCAGCTCTGCTGTGACTCTACATCAGACATCTCTGAAGTCCAGTGGAGAATCTCCCCCTGATCGTTGGGATGGTTCCTGGTCGTTCGGGCGTCCGAGTCGCCTGCTCTCCCAGCCTCTGCAGATCTTAGCCAGTCTGTAGGCCAGGCACGGCAGAGCCAGGACGGTCCGTCCTATGAGCACCATGCAGGGCAGGATGAGGGACAGGAGGTGGACTGGAGGCAGGAAGTAGGGGTAGGCCTTTGGGAGGAAGGTGAAGTCCCATCCGATGAAGAGAGTGTGCATCGTGGATAACGTTAAGGCAGCATAACCCAGTCCTGACTGCAGACACAAACACACCAAAACCCTTAAACAGCTGGAAAACCTCCACCACACGCTCAGCAAGGAGACATGTGACACATCAGAGCAGTGTTCTTCAATCCTGGTCCTCTAAAACCACCGGCCTGCATCTGTTGGTTGTCTCCCAGTACCAGCACTGATCCAGATGAACAGATCACCTCCACCTGGCATGGAGGTCTGTAGCAGTCTGTCTGTGAGCCTCCAGTCTGAGCCAGGTGTGCTGGATCAGGCCAGTGGTACCTGAGGACCAGGACTGAGGAACATGAGCACACATTAAACAGTCAGGAGAAAAACTAACTATAAAAACATCTGGATGCTAGTTCCAGATCTAGTTTACTCAGATTCCCTCAGAAACCTTTTTAAACCAAAGAGCAAAGACCAACACTGCATCTCCAGATGAATTTAAACATAAATGCTGTGTGGATGTGGCTGTTGGTGTTTTCTGTGTTTTTTAATATAATATTCTAAGAAATGGCGACTTTTTACACCAGAGACATGTTTTTTTTTTTTTTGTCTTGACCCTTTTTTCCAATAAATTCTGAATGTATGAATTAGGATTAGTGTCATAAATAATATTTTTAGAAATCAGACTTATTAGACATTTACGCATTTAGTTTTATTCTCATAATATCTTGATTCTCATAAATAAGTTTTAAATTGAAACATTTGTTTTCATAAATGTATGAACTAATTGTTTATAGTCTGGTTTTCTTGTGAATTTTGAAATTATTTGCTCTGTTTGTGACTTTATATTCTTAATTTTAATGTCGTAAATTCAAGACTCTTCCTGTAAATTCTAATCTTCATTGTCATAAATGAAATGAGATAAAAATGAGATCCATGTTTCTGTCGAGTGTCCTGAATGAAGGGACGACACTCTTTACTTCTGTCATCAATTCAAAATATCCAGATCTTTTCTCTTTATTGATAAGAAAAACCCTCTAGAAAACCATTTTGTCACATTGTTGCTCTCTAAAAATCTGATTGGTAGAAGTGGCTACCACTGTTACCATGGTAACCAGGAGAATCAATCCCGTAAAGTCAGCGTTTACGTACAAATGTACCAGTTTCCTCCCAGAGCCACGGTGGCCTTACCTTGACCAAAACTGATCATTTCATGTCTGATATGGTCAGAAGGACGACTACAGCTTCTGTCTTCAGACTCACCTGAACAAATGTAAACTCCCTCCACGTGAGAGCGCCCCCCACAGAGGGCAGAGAGGCAATAGCCAGTACAGTCAGGACTCCAAATCCCAGAATTCCACAGGACAGGTAGAGGTCGGACCTCCACACCTGTTCCACCCAGGAATTTTCCTCACCAGCTTTCACCTGCAGATGATGATTATCAAATCAAAATCAAATCAAACTTTATTTATATAGCACTTTTCATACATTAAAAATGCAACCCAAAGTGCTTCACAAAATAAAACAAAACAGGATCACAACAGATAATAAATTTTTTAAAAATTAAAAACATAAAAATAAATAAAAAATAAAAATAAAAAGGATAAAAAGAATAAAAACAGACAGTATAATGATAAAATGTAATATATAGAATGTGAAAATGTAAAAGTTTAGAATTTATAAATAAAATGTAAAAAATTAATGATAATAAAATGCAGACTTAAAATAAATTTAAGACGAATTAAATCCATAAAATCAATTAGAATAAGAACCGTAGAATAAAAAGATCTAAGAGTAAAAGAATCATGTAAAAGCCAGGTTAAAAAGGTGAGTCTTGAGCCTCCTTTTAAAAATCTCAACAGTCTCTTTGGTCCTGATGTTCTCCTCCAGGCTGGTCCACAGATGAGGACCAGAACCAGAACCTCCAGGCTGGTCCACAGATCAGGACCAGAATGGCTGAATGCAGCATTATGCATTTCACTGGTCATGTATGACCAGTGAAAGACAGAGTTACCCAGATTACCTGAGTTTCCCAAGTTACATGAATTACCAAAGTTACTCAAATTACCTGAGTCACATGAATTACCCCTGTAAAAAAAAAAAATTAATAACTGAGACAATAATATAAATCTGACTGTAGCGGCTCTGATTCAAACAAACTTGACTTCAGATGAACAAGTAGCCTTTCCACCAAGCTCCTGGTTATTGATGAGAGCTGATAACTCTAAGAAGAAAAGAGGTCCAGAGTTCTTCTCACTGCTCCTGATGAGGTTAGGGTTAGGGTTAGGTTAGGGGTTATGGTTAGAGTTTAGGGGTTAGGGGTTAGGGTTAGGGTTAGGTTAGGGGTTAGGGGTTAGAGTTTAGGGTTAGGGATTAGGGATGCTCTCCTTGGATCACCACCTTGTCGTGGTGGAGAGCCTTGCGTGTTCCGATGAACCTGAGAGCGATGCCGTCTGGAGCTTTAAGCTCCTGGTAGGGTCACCCATGGCGGTAAGGTAAAGGGTGAGGTTCCAGACAAAGAGCGATCCGAAGAAGACCTTCAACAATGAAGAGGGCGGATGATGGTGGCAGAAACTCCACCACCCTAACCCTAACACTTTCCAGAAGAACTGTCATTGATGCCGAGATACACCATCGCATAGGGTGTGCCAGCGCAGCTTTTGCTAGGCTGAGGAAGAGGGTTTTTGAGAATCGGGACATCCATGTCAAGACCAAACTACTTGTCTACCAAGTAGTAGTTCTGCCCAGGGTTAGGGATTAGGGTTAGGGTTTAGGGTTGGGGTTAGGGGTTAGAGTTAGGGGTTAGGGAATAGGGATTAGGGATTAGGGTTAGGGGTTAGGAATTAGGGATTAGGGGTTAGGGATCAGGGTTAGGGGTTAGAGATTAGGGTTAGGGGTTAGGAATTAGGGATTAGGGGTTAGGGATCAGGGTTAGGGGTTAGAGATTAGGGTTAGGGGTTAGGGATTAGGGTTAGGGGTTAGGGATTAGGGTTAGGGGTTAGGGATTAGGGTTAGGGTTATGGTTAGCAGATGAGGTTCCGGTTTGACACAGGTATTGTTTCACTCTGTCACTGTTAATTTAACAAACATACAGCCAAAAAGCCAAAATCATGTGATTTCAGATGGATTGTTCCAGTCAGACCCAACATTATAGGACCGTACGGGTATAGATAATGGATGGATGGATGGATGGATGGATGGATGGATGGATGGATGGATAGTTCCAGTCAGACCCAGTGACCCTGAATAGGACCATACAGGTATAGATAATGGATGGAAGGATGGATGGATTGATGGATGGATGGATGGATAGGTCCAGTCAGGTTCTGCTGGTCCTAAGCAGGTCTGCAGAGCTGTGGGCCTGTTTAGATTTGCTGGTCTGGAACATTCAGGTTTGAATTCATTGATTTATTCTGGTAAATTCCAAACCTTCTTCATGTAACACTAAACATTTAGTTCCAGAGGTTCATCATTTTATTCCCTCTGCCACAGAGGTTTTGTTTTTGCTGGCGTTTGTCTGTCTGTCTGTGTTCAAGATAACTCAAAAAGTTATGGATGGATTTTGATGAAATAGCCCTTCAAACAGTCTGTAAATGGCTATATGAGGGAACTGTTGTGCTTGGTGGAGGTCTGCGCTCTCTGAAAGCTTTTCTAGTTCTGGTAATATTTTACTGGAATACAACATCTTTATTCCGCTAACTGTACAACTTTGATTTTGTTGATTTAGGATTCCATCCTCGTAAATTTACATCTTTATTTTTTAATAATTGAATCTTTATTCTCATAAATCTGTCACATATTACAAATGTAAATTTTTACATTTTTGATTTTTTTGGTCAATTTACATAAATTTAAACTTTCTTCCTGTACATTTACAGATTTAATTGTATGATATCAGGACTTTATATGTTATATTATTTGATGGAATATGAAAAAGCGATTTTTTTTTTTAATTTTCTAAATTTATTTATGACTGTAGCCTTGGATAATAACCATTTATTATTTTAAATTCACACATTCATTTCTGTCATGTGAATCCTTTATTCTTGTCATTATATCGCTGCAGCCAGAGGATGTTTCACCTTTAACTCACATTTTAAGAAACGCTTGAACATTTAGAGCACATTAATTTATAACATTGATCTGCTGAAGTGGAAACTTGTTGGAACACTAACTTTGTTCTCATTTTGTAGCTCCAATAAATCTATCTGCAGTCAAAACTTTCAAAAACCAACTAAAACCACACAACTTGTTATTAAACCTTTACTTAACAATCTGTCCACACAGACATTTAGTGAATTATAGACCAACATCCGACCTTCTATTCATCTCTAAAATTTTGGAAAAATAAGTTGAAGCCAGTTAGGAGACCACCTGCATAGAAATGATCTATCTGAGGTCTTTCAGTCAGTGTTCAGAACTCATCACAGCACAGAAACAGATGGCTTTAGATCATCTGCTTTACCATCACTTAGTCGTTTTATGATAACTATGAATGAGGAGACCCGGGAGCTTCTTTCTGCCTGTATTGCGTTTTTTCTCAACTTTCTCCCCCGTAGGGACAACCAGGGCGCAAATACACAACATACCCCCTCTTTATGTAGTACCCTTAATCAACATTTTTTTTTTTTTTTTTTTTATTTTTTTTTTTTTTTTCTGTATTCTCATTTAAAGTCTCTGCTTCAAATACACAATATATAATGAACTTTTAATAAACATGGCAGTACAATAAAACAAGTACTTTAACTACGGAGAGAGGGTAGACTACCTCAATCCGGACTGAACCCTGGGGGATTATTCTGCCCCAATGTGATGGGTTAGTCGCTATACTATAATGACAGTTTGTCAGGAGGTCGTCTGTTTCTTCTAGGGTAAGTACGACCTGTCACAGTCACAGTGTCTCTCGGTGAGGACTGAACGAGTCCTGGACTGGGAGTGATGTCTGACACTGGCACTTGAGCAGGCTTAGGTGTGCCTGAAACACTGTTCATCTCTGAAGTTGGCTTCTGTGGCTCCTCAGGTGATTGAGGTTGCTCTAGATGGACCTCCGGCTCAGGAACAACAGACGGTCCCGGAGATGAGTCATCACATGAACCAGAAGTGTGGAGCAATTGATCAACATGTCTTCTCCAGACGAGATGATCACTGGTTTCCACAGTGTATGACACAGGACCTGTTTTGGCCACAACTGTTGCAGGTGTCCACTTAACACCACTGGTGTAACTCCGGGCGAGCACCTTATCTCCTGCTGTGAAGCTCCTGAACTTTGCTTTTGCTCGTCTTTCCATTTGAGCTCTCTGTTGAAGGTGAACGACCTCCTTAGTCTTCTGTGGTCTCAAAAGGTCAAGTCGAGTGCGGAGCTGTCTCTTGAACATAGACGAAGCAGGAGACACTTTTGTTGTAGCATGAGGTGTATTTCTGTATGACAACAAAAATGCACTGAGGCGTCGGTTGAGGGACTGCGTGCTTTGAGAGGACTTGAGAGCTTGCTTCATAGTCTGTACAAATCTTTCCGCGAGCCCATTTGTGGCGGGGTGATAAGGCGCAGACTTAATGTGCTGAATACCGTTCTCTTCCATGAATGTTTTTGAACTCTTCAGACACTAGCTGTGGGCCGTTATCACTGACGAGTTGTTGTGGGAGACCAAAACGGCTGAAGATCGATCTTAGCTCTTCAATTGTCTTCTCTGAGGAAGTGCTTTTCATTATCGCGACTTCTGGCCATTTGGTGTGGGCGTCGACCAGCACCAGGAAACACGCGGCCCTCCAGTGGCCCAGCAAAGTCCACGTGGACTCTTTGTCACGGTTGTTCCGGCCAGTCCCATGGATGTAAGGGCGCCAGCTGTGGGATATTTCTTAGTCTCTGGCAATCAGGGCAGGATTTCGCCTTCTCCTCAATGGCCGCATCCAGGCCCGGCCACCAGAAATAACTGCGGGCGATTTCTTTCATTCGCACGACACCACAGTGTCCAGTATGCAGCTCAGCCAGCACTTTACCTCTAAGAGGTGGTGGGATGATGACGCGGTAGCCCCACAATAAGCATCCAGACTGGATCGAAAGTTCATCTCGTCTCACCAGGTAAGGCTTAAAGCTGGGTGTCATCTCTCCTCCCCTCCCCTGAGCGATGATATCCATGACCTCAGACAAAACTGGGTCAGTGCGTGTGTGTTTCTTCACGTGAGCTGCGGTGACTGGAGCAGCCGACACATCCTTGAAGTAAAAGATCTCCGCTTGTGTGGGCTCAGAGTGTGTGACAGGCAAAGGGAGCCGTGAGAGCCCGTCAGCATTTTGATGTTGGTCAGACTTCCTGTACTTGATCTCATACTGGTGGGCAGACAACAGCAGAGCCCATCGCTGCATACGGCTGGCCGCCAGCGATGGAATGCCAGTATGAGATCCAAAGATGGAGGTTAAAGGTCGATGGTCTGTCAGTAGTAGCGTGAATTTCCTGCCGAAGAGATACTGATGGAATTTCTTAACTCCAAACACTATAGACAGTGCTTCGCGCTCAATCTGAGCGTAATTGCTTTCCGCTTTGCTCAGCGTCCTCGATGCAAAGGCAATCGGTCTCTCTTCTCCAGATGGCATGATGTGCGACACGACTGCACCCACTCCATAAGGTGAGGCGTCGCATGCCAGCTGAAGAGGCAGGTTGGGGTCAAAGTGGGCGAGAGCCTCAGATTTGGCGAGGGCTGTCTTTACATCTCTGAAAGCTGTCTCACATTTGTCTGTCCACTTCCATGTTGTTGTTTTGTTAAGCAGTTCGTGTAGTGGCTTAAGTTTGTTGGCGAGGTTAGACACAAATCTCGCATAATATGTCAGCAGGCCAAGGAAAGATCTCAGTTGACTCACATTTGTGGGAGATGGAGCCTCCACAATAGCCTTCACTTTTGATGGAGCTTTGTGGAGACCTGTGCAGTCAATTACATGTCCCAAGTACTCAACAGATGGTCTGAAAAACTCACACTTGTCTTTCCGGACTTTCAAACCATACTCCTCCAGCCGTTGTAGTGTTGCATCCAGATTCCTTAGGTGCGACTGCTCATCTGGAGCTGTGATGAGCAGGTCATCCAGGTAGCACTGAACCCCTGAAAGCCCGCTGAGGATCTGGTCCATTGCTCTTTGGAACAGCGCTGGAGCAGAGGTGATCCCGAAAGGGAGCCTCTGGTACCTGTACAGTCCTTTGTGTGTCACAATAGTCAACAGCTCCTGTGACTCACGTTCCACGTGCATCTGAAGATATGCTTGAGACAAATCTATCTTACTAAACTTCTGTCCTCCAGCCAAACATGAGAAGAGGTCATCGATGAGGGGTAATGGATACTTTTCTGTTGTCAGCACCGGATTTACAGTTACTTTAAAGTCACCACAGATTCTTGGTGCACCGTCTTTTTTCATGACGGGAACGATGGGTGTAGCCCATTCACTTGTGCTTACAGGTTCCAGAACCCCACTCTTCACTAACCTGTTTAGTTCTGCCTCAACTTTTGGTTTGATGGCATACGGTACTGGTCTCGCTTTTAGGCACTTGGGTGTGCTGCCGGGTTTGATTGTCAGTTTAACCATGATGTCTTTCATGCTGCCAAGTTCTCCATCAAACACCTTGGGATGTTTCTTTAAAATCTCCTGTAGGGGACTTGTTTCACCATCTGAAACCATGAACACTCCTTGCCAGTCCAGCTTGATCTTTTTTAGCCATCGGCGACCTAGCAGAGCTGGACGGTTTCCTGAAATGATGTACAGTGGAAGAGTCGCTCTCTGCTTGTTGTGTTCCACTATCACATTCACAACTCCCAACACTGGAACAGACTCACCAGTGTATGTCCTTAACTTCAGCTTTGTCTCTCGAAGAGCCAGGTGCTGCAGTTTCTCTTTGTACACAGCTTCAGATACCATGGATACGCGTGTACCAGTGTCCACCTGCATCCGCACTGGTTTATTCTCCAGAAGTGGTGTGACCCAGTATCCATCATCATCATTGTCCATAACAGATAAAACATGTACAGTATCTTCATCAGACTCACACTCACTCTGTTCATCCTGTTCATGGTCCATTTTGTTCACACGTTTATTTTTGTTTCTGTGGAAACCACCTCTCCTTTTGTCATTGAACTGTTTGTGTGTCTGTGTCTTTTTATTTCTGCAGGCACGTTCGATGTGGCCTTTCTTACCACAGTTTCTACAGTCTAAGTCCTTACACCAACACTCTGGTGCCTGGTGCCCTGCTTTTCCACAACGGTAACATAGCTGACCAGGTGCTGCTTTCTTGGTGGATTCAGCGGACATCTTATGCACTTGGGTTGATGCACTTAGCTGTTGTGCTTCTTTGGCAGCCATCTCCATTGATGTGCTGATCTCAATAGCTTTATCCAGTCTCAGATTAGCTTCAGTCAGTAGCCGTTTCTGGATAGCCTCACTGCGTAAACCACACACCAGCCGGTCACGTATGGTATCATTTAGTGAAAGTCCAAATTCACAATATTCAGATAACTGTTTCAGTACAGCTACAAATTGTGAAACAGATTCACCCTCTTCCTGATTCCTTTTATGGAATCTGAATCTCTCTGCAATGATCAGTGGCTTCGGGGAATAGTGGTTCTTTAATATTGTCACTATCTCATCATAGGACTTCTCTCCTGGCTTGGCAGGTTGCACTAGACTGCGCAGTAGGTTGAATGTTTTTCCTCCCATAACACTTAAAAATGTTGGTACAATAACATCACCTTTGATGTTGTTAGCAAGTGCAAAGTATTCAAACCTTTCCGTGTATGAGCTCCATTGCTCTGTATTTTCTTCAAATGGCCCAATATTTCCGACCAGCGCAGCCATTTCTGAATGTTCCTTCAGCAATTAGTCTTATCCTTCTGCTCACTTTTTTTTTTTTTTTTGTCCTGTTCCTCAGCTGTTATTTCCGTTTTTCCTTTAACTTACTGCTTTTCTTTATGTCTTTCAGTTGTGTCACACAGTCCTTTCCTTTTTCGTTTGCTCCGGTCTCTTTTCCACCGCGGAGATTTCTCCTTCCCCCGTAGCAACGCTGTCCTCCGGCGTGGCGCGGTCCCGTCTACACACCGGAGCAGCTAGCTTAGCACCGCAGGTAGCCACAGCGTCACGTCGTACGCGCGCCGACCAAACTCACAAACTCGGACTTTCCGCCGAAAAACAACAAACGTGAGGCCGTACCTCGTCGCCAGTTTTGTTATATACTTAGTCGTTTTATGATATAACTATGAATGAGGAGACGGAGACCGGGAGCTTCTTGCACGTCTGCCTGTATTGCAGGTTTTTCTCAGGACTACAACATGACGTCATCACAACAGACGCCGCAGGGGCGCAACGGGACCCCCGTAGGGACAACCAGGGCGCAAATACACAACACCATCCATCACAGCATTTTACTGCTCAGATTAGAGCAGGTTATTGGGATTAAAGGGACAGCACTAGGCTGGTTTAAATCACATATATCTGACAGGTTCCACTTCCTTCATGTTCATGTTTCTTCCTCACAGACGATTATCCATAGACGCAACATCAATGTTCATTAATACAATGATGATACGCAGCTGTATTTATCCATGAAACCAGAGGAAACAGAACCGTAAGACAAACTTCAGACATGTCTGAAGGACATTCAGACCTGGATGTCCTCTAACTAAATCCTGATAAAACAGAGGTTATTGTCTTTGGTCCAAACACCTGAGGAACAGATGAGCTGATTTTATGTTGTCATCCAGTCCAACTGTGAGAAACCCCTGAGTTATTTTAGATCTGGATATATGGTTTAACAGCAGATTAATCAGGTTTGTCAGACAGCCTTATTTTTATCTCTGTAATATCTCCAAGATCAGGAGCATCCTCTCCCCGAGTGATGCTGAAAAACTAATCCAGGAGTTTGTCTCTTCTAGACTGGATTATTATATATTATATATTTCAGTTATATTATTATAACTGAAAACAGGGGACAAAAAAGAGCTGAGGAGGGTCCAAAAGGATCTAAGGAGAGAAATAACAAGGGGAAAAAACATCTACAGGAAGAAGTTGGAGGCAGGCCTTCAGCAGAACAACGTCCGGGAGGTGTGGAGAGGCCTGAATACAATCTCAGCCCAGAATAGTGGGAGGAGCCCCGAATCCGGAGACCAGGAGTAGGCAAATGAGCTGAACCTGTTTTTCAACAGGTTTGATTCTCTCCCCTCCCCCTCCCCCACCCTCCCCAGCACCGACCCAGGGCCATCTGAGCCTCTCTGGCTCACCCCCCTCCACCAACCCAATGCAATAGGGGCACCAGCTACACCCCCCCACACCTTGAGACCCCTACTCACTCTACCCCCCCTCCCACAGCCTCCCTCAGCCACAGTCACCACCCTCCCCCCGCTGCAGCCTCTCCATCACAGCTGACCAGGTGAGGAGGGAGCTCATGAAGATCAAGGTAAGGAAGGTTCCAGGTCCAGACGGCATCAGGTCCAGACTGTTGAAGGACTGTGGAGTTCAGCTCTGTGAGGTTGTCCTCTACATCTTCAACCTCAGCCTCAAGTCTGGAGAGACTTCCTGCTCTGTGGAAGACTTCCTGTGTGGTTCCGGTACCAAAGACCGCACAGCCCAGGAAGCCCAAACACTTCAGACCTGTAGCTTTGACCTCTCACCTGATGAAGACCATGGGGAGGATCATTCTCAACCACCTCCAACCCTTGGTTAGAGCTGAACTGGACCCCCTGCAGTTCGCCTATCAGCCAGGCATTGGTGTGGATGATGTAGTCATCTACCTGCTACACCGAGCTCTTTCTCACCTGGAGAACACCAGAAACACTGTGAGAGTCATGTTCTTTGACTTCCCCAGTGCTTTCAACACCATACAGCCATCACTACTCAGGGGGAAGCTGGAAGGAGCTGGAGTTGACAACCACCTGACTGCATGGACCATCGGCTACCTCACCAACCGACCACAGTACGTGAGGCTTCACAACTGTGTGTCTGATGTGGTAGGCTGCAGCAGAGGAGCTCCACAGGGGACGGTCCTGGGTCCCTTCCTCTTCACCCTGGATACGTCGGACTTCAGTTACAACACCGACAGCTGCCACCTCCAGAAATTCTCAGTCAACACAGCAATAGTTGGATGTGTGTCAGAGGGGAACGACCTGGAATACAGGAGGGTCATCACTGACTTAGTCAACTGGAGTGGGATCAACCATCTCCGACTCAACGCCAGCAAGACGTAGGAACTAGTAACTGACTTATGCAGGAACATGCCGCAGATTACTCCAATGAACATCCAGGGTTTGGACATCGAGGTCGTAGGAGAGTACAAATACCTGGGTGTTCACCTAACAACAAACTGGACTTGTCCACCAACACCAACACCCTGCACAGAAAGGGCCAAAGTGGTATTCACCTGCTGAGGAGACTGAGGTCCTTCGGTGTGTGCAGGAAACTGCTAAAAACATTTTATGACACTGTTGTAGTGTCAGTGGTCTGCTGGGGCTGTGGAAGCACTGAGAGGGACAGGAAAAGACTGAACCAGCTGGTTAGGAGAGCCAGCTCAGTCCTGGTCTGTCCCCTGGAGACTATGGAGGTGGTGGCTGATCTCCATCCTCCATCCCCTAACTCGTGCAATATTTTTTGTTTTTACACTTCATTTATGCCATACTTATTTATTATAATTGTTCCCTGTAAAATATTCACTGCCCCATCTCATGTAAAGTATAATGTAAAATATCAACAGCTCCACCTCATATTTATCAAAATGAAATGTGTATATATGTGTATAAATTGGAAATAGTGTGTATATAGCTTATGTTTAACAATTCAATTTTTTTAGAATATTTTTTGAGAGCTATATATACACATTTTATATTAATTTTTGCCCATTTTTTTTTACCGGTACTTCTGCAAGCCCTGTTAAAATATTTAAATTTTTATTTTTTTTTTATCTGTCCAACCTGTGCTGGTGTAACAACTGAATTTCCCCGGTGAGGGATTAATAAAGTACTATTCTATTCTATGCTATTTCTGTTCAGTAAAGTCTACAGTTAGTCTCAACTATAGTGTGTAGGGGCCAATAGTCATAGTTACAGTTACAGGAATGGATAAAGACCAGACTAGAGCAGGCTGGTCTGAAACACAGCCTCGACATAGTTAATTAGGAGCATAAATCTAGTTGTCTTGATTGTCTTACCAGGACCAGTATCACCAGGACCGGGGTTAGGGTTGGGTTAATAACCCCCTGTGACATTGATCCAGTGTGAGGCATCATGTCTGTGTTTTGTAAAGTAAAAATTCAACCTGAAATGGGGGGGGGCTGTTGCTCAGTTGGTAGAGCGGGTCATTAGGGCTGGGCGATAAATCGATTTAATCGATTAATTCGAATTTGTACTTAATGTCGATTTGTTTTAATGAAAATCGATTTTCTCATTAACATCCGCCACCAGCGCCTGCCTGCTGGGCTCCCGTAGGTCAGAGAGCGCGGAGGGTGCCCCCCTCACGCGCCCCCCTCCCCACCCGCTCTAGGTACACAAACAAGCAAGCAGTTACCTCGGTTATTTGGAATTGGTTTGGGTTCGTGGCGTCAGACACAGAACAAACAGCACCTCGCTGCAAAGTCTGTTTAAAGGCTGTTGCTACCAAAGGTAGCAGTACTAGCAATTTACTGCAGCACCTTAAACAGAAGCATGCTGCCGAGTTGGAGAGGTGTTGCTCCCTACGAAAAGAACAAGACCGCGGCAGCCCAAGCACCGCCACCAGAAAACAACCTACCGTCTTGGAAACGTTGACAAACTGTATCCCGTATGATAAGAAAGGAGCCCGGTGGAAAGCTGTCACGGATGCAGTCGTGATGTATATTGCAAGAGATATGGTGCCCATATACACCGTGGAAAAGCCGGGGTTTATTCACCTGCTCAAAGTTTTGGATCCCAGGTACGTGCTACCAGGCTGCAAATATTTTTCTGACATTGCCTTGCCTCGTAAATTACAATGGAAGCCTAAAATTAAATTTTTAATTTTATTTGATGCAGATGTTTAAGTTAAGTTATTTTGATTCAGGGAATCAAAATAGTGCCCAAATACTTTTTGTTTACCACACAAGCACCTCCTTATTATGCAAAACATGTTCAGGTAACAGAGTTTTGTTTGCACTTTATTTTGTCAACCTCAAAAAAGGGGTCTTATAATACTATGTTTTACTTATTTTTTGTGTCATTTCGAAACTAGATTACTGAAAAGTTACATTGTCACTGTTCACAATGGCAGGCAGGGCTTGCCATCTCTTTTTTTGTGGCTTGTTTGTGTAACTGAAACTCCAGAAGGGAAAATTTAAACAAAATAAAACTGAAACTTGTTTTGAACAATTTCTTTGTCATCTACAAATTGATTTTAGGTAGGGGGTGAAAAAAATCGATTTAAATCGTGAATCGGGATTTTTTCTAAAAAAATCTGAGATTTTTTTTTAGGCCATATCGCCCAGCCCTACGGGTCATCCAGTGAAAGGTCACTGAAAGGTTGGCGGTTCGATCCCAGCTCCAACTGTCCACATGCCAAAGTGTCCTTGGGCAAGACACTGAACCCTAACTTGCCCCCAGTGGGTCTGGCAGCATCTTGCATGGTGGCAGCCGCCCACTGGTGGATGAATGGGTGAATGAGAGGCCGATGTAAACCGCTTTGAGGTCACCTTGGTGGTGAGGAGAAAGTGCAGTCCATTTACCATTTGAAATGACCTCCCCCATGTCAGCAAGCACAGAGGACATGTGATCATTTTAATCCCATGTGAAAGCAGTTTCAGTCCTGAACAAATGGAGGACAGTTGTTCTTTTAGTTTTTTAACCAGGTTTAACCTGCCGCTGCGTAGCTGGTGGTAGGCTGCATTCAGGAGCACGTAGCCAGCGGCCTTTCGCAGCGTCAGACACAAACTGTAGACAGCATGAAGTCAAGCACAAAAGAAGCTCAGCAGACCCAGCTGCTTCCGTCTGAGCAGCCAGGAATCCAGCCAACCAGGAAACTTCTGGTACTTGGTTCCTCTGCTCAGCTGGAGCACCGCCGCCAGCACACCTGATGGAGACAAAGTCAGGACAGGTGAAGCCACCAACCCGTGACCATCAACAGTACAGAGACAAATCTAAGCTGGAATAGAAGTCAGAGGTTCTAGTTGTGTCGTGCCCTTCTGGCATGGTGTTTTGTTCCGTACCTGGCAGATAGACCGGAGCCAGTGTAACCAGGGCAACCGCTGGCAGCGTTTCATTCACCGTGACCAGCAGCAGCTGATGAAAGTTGTTGTCTCCACGGTGGAAGTAGGGCAGCAGAACCTGGCGGATGAAGCTGTAGCCGTAGAAGAAGAAGAAGAGGAAGAAAGTGGCCTGGGAGGGGCCTCCCCAGGTAGGGAAGAGATGGTAAGGGCTTCCTCAATAACTCTGGATAAAGATAGAACCCCCATGTCCACAGGGAAGAAGCCCAGGCGGTGGGTGTTACGTCCCACAGCCACTAACTGCAACTCCCATTCAGGCCATTGGATAGCTGTGTGGGTGCTCAGTGATGACTGGCGGTGCTGCTCTGTTCCTGGTTGGCTGACTGAACCATCTCCGGATACCATCCCCGGACCAGGATTGGCCGCTTCCTCTTCCTCTGCAGCTGGTGCCTGATTGCCAGCTCTACTTGAGGAGCTGCCTGACGATGACTCTGGGCAGCTGTGTGTGTAACCTGCTCAGCTTGCCACTGCTATGTTTGTGTGTGGACACATTGAAGGAGTTCTGATTTAGACAAACTTATATTGGCTAGACATTGGCTAGACTTTGTTGTATTAGACTTTTAAACCTCTTCTTAATTAGATGCAGTTTTCAGAGTCTTCAGATTTGTTTGTCAGGCCTATTGTGATAGCCATTTTATATTGTGGGAGGTTGGCTTCTGTTGCCTTTGTTGTCATTCTGTTTATTTATCACATCAAAACCAAAATAAATACTTGCATTTTCTCTAAGGATTTGTTTTGGCATTAATGTTTGCAAACCCCTTTCCCCTGACGAGCTGGGGTCTGTAACAGTGGGCCAGCTGGAGGATCATGGCCTTGGAGTCGGAGCAGTTGCTGCAGATCAGAACCTGGAGAGGAGATGACACTTCAGTCCAAATTCCGATTGGACGAAACCTGACTGGAGGAAACCAGACTGGTTAAATAATGACTTCTAGAAACCCGACTGGAGGAAATCTGACTGGAGGAAACCAGACTGGAGGGAACCAGATTGGTGGAAACCCAACTAGTAGAAATCCAACTGGAGGAAACCCGACAGGTGAAAACCCGACTGGAGGAAATCCGACTAATAGAAATCAAACTGGAGGAAACCAGACTGGAGGAAACCAGACTGGTCGAAACCCGACTAGTAGAAACCCGACTGGAGGAAACCACACGGGTGGAAACCCGACTGGTGGAAACCCGACTACTGGAAAACTGACTAATAGAAACCCGACTGGAGGAAACCGACTAGTAGAAACCTGACTGGAGGAAATCAGACTAATAGAAATCCAACTGGAGGGAAACCAGACTGGTGGAAACCAGGCTGGTGGAAACCCGACTGGAGGAAACCCGACTAATAGAAAACCAACAGGAGGAAACCAGACTGGTCGAAACCCGACTAGTTGAAACCCGACTGAAGGAAACCCGACTGGTGGAAACCCGACTAGTAGAAACCCAACTGGAGGAAACCCGACAGGTGGAAACCGGACTGGAGGAAACCCGACTGGTGGAAAACCGACTAGTAGAAACCCGACTGGAGGAAACCCAACAGGTAGAAACCCAACTGGAGCAAACTCGACTGGTGGAAAACCGACTAGTAGAAACCCAACAGGTAGAAACCCAACTGGAGAAAACCCGACTGGTGGAAACCTGACTGGAGGAAACCAGACTGGTCGAAACCCGACTACTAGAAACCCGACTGGTGGAAACCCGACTGGTGGAAACCCGACTGGTGGAAACCCGACTACTGGAAAACTGACTAATAGAAACCCGACTGGAGGAAACCGACTAGTAGAAACCTGACTGGAGGAAATCAGACTAATAGAAATCCAACTGGAGGAAACCAGACTGGTGGAAACCTGACTAATAGAAATCCAACTGGAGGGAAACCAGACTGGTGGAAACCAGACTGGTGGAAACCCGACTAATAGAAAACCAACAGGAGGAAACCAGACTGGTCGAAACCCGACTAGTTGAAACCCGACTGAAGGAAACCCGACTGGTGGAAACCCGACTAGTAGAAACCCAACTGGAGGAAACCGGACTGGAGGAAACCCGACTGGTGGAAAACCGACTAGTAGAAACCCGACTGGAGGAAACCCAACAGGTAGAAACCCAACTGGAGCAAACTCGACTGGTGGAAAACCGACTAGTAGAAACCCAAAAGGTAGAAACCCAACTGGAGAAAACCCGACTGGTGGAAACCTGACTGGAGGAAACCAGACTGGTCGAAACCCGACTACTAGAAACCCGACTGGTGGAAACCAGATTGCTGGAAACCGACTAGTAGAAACCTGACTGGAGGAAATCAGACTGATGGAAACCCAACTATTAGAAACCCGATCTGAGGAAACCCGACTGGTGAAAACCAGACTGGAGGAAACCTGACAGGTGGAAACCCGACTTGAAGAAACCCGACTGGAGGAAACCAAACTAGTAGAAACCAGACTGGAGGAAACCCCACAGTTGGAAACCCGATTGGAGGAAACCCAACTGGAGGAAACCACACGGGTGGAATCCCGACTAGTAGAAACCTGACTGGAGGAAATCAGACTGGTGGAAACCCAACTATTAGAAACCCGATCTGAGGAAACCCGACTGGTGAAAACCAGACTGGAGGAAACCTGACAGGTGGAAACCCGACTTGAAGAAACCCGACTGGAGGAAACCAGACGGGTGGAAACCAGACTGGGGGAAACCCGACTGGAGGAAACCAGATTGGTGGAAACCGACTAGTAGAAACCTGACTGGAGGAAATCAGACTGATGGAAACCCAACTATTAGAAACCCGATCTGAGGAAACCCGACTGGAGGAAAACCGACTGGACAAAACCCGACTGGAGGAAACCCAACTATTAGAAACCTGCTATGAGGAAACCCGACTTGAAGAAACCCGACTGGAGGAAACCAAACTGTTGGAAACCCGATTGGAGGAAACCAGACTGGTGGAAACCCGACTAGTAGAAACCCAACTGGAGGAAACCAGATGGGTGGAAACCCGACTAGTAGAAACCCGACTGGAGGAGACCTGACTACTAGAAACCCAACTGGAGGAAACCATTCTGGTGGAAACCCGACTGGAGGAAACCAGACTGTTGGAAACCAGACTAGTAAAAACCCGACTGGAGGAAACCCGACTAGTAGAAACCCAACTGGAGGAAACCATTCTGGTGGAAACCCGACTGGAGGAAACCAGACTGTTGGAAACCAGACTAGTAAAAACCCGACTGGAGGAAACCCGACTAGTAGAAACCCAACTGGAGGAAACCAGTCTGGTGGAAACCCGACTAGTAGAAACCTGACTAGTAGAAACCCGACTGGAGGAAGCCCGACTGGTCGAAACCCGACTAGTAGAAACCCGACTGGAGGAAACCCGACTGGTCGAAACCCGACTAGTAGAAACCCGACTGGAGGAAACCACACGGGTGGAAACCTGACTGGTAGAAACCCGACTGGAGGAAAACCGACTGGACAAAACCCGACTGGTGGAAACCCAACTATTAGAAACCTGCTATGAGGAAACCCGACTGGTGAAAACCCGACTGGAGGAAACCTGACAGGTGGAAACCCGACTTGAAGAAACCTGACAGGTGGAAACCCGACTTGAAGAAACCTGACTGGAGGAAACCAGACTGGTGGAAACCCGACTAGTAGAAACCCAACTGGAGGAAACCAGATGGGTGGAAACCCGACTAGTAGAAACCCAACTGGAGGAGACCCGACTATTAGAAACCCGACTGGTGGAAACCCGACTAATAGAAACCTGACTGGAGGAAACCAGATTGGTGGAAACCGACAAGTAGAAACCTGACTGGAGGAAATCAGACTGGTGGAAACCCAATTACTTGAAACCCGATCTGAGGAAACCCGAATGGTGAAAACTAGACTGGAGGAAACCTGACAGGTGGAAACCCGACTAGTAGAAATCCGACTGGAGGAAACCTGAGAGGTGGAAACCCGACTGGAGGAAACCAGACTGGTGGAAACCCGACTCGTAGAAACAGACTGGTGGAAACCAGACTGGTGGAAACCCAACTGGAGGAAACCCGACTAGTAGAAACCCGACTGGAGGAAACCAGACTGGTGGAAACCCGACTGGAAGAAACCCAACTAATAGAAACCCGACTAGAGGAAACCAGACTGGTAGAAGCCCGACTAGTAGAAACCCGACTGGAGGAAACCAGACTGGTCGAAACCTGACTAGTAGAACCCCAATTGGAGGAAACCAGACTGGTCAAAACCCGACTGGAGGAAACCAGACTGGTGGAAACCCGACTAGTAGATATCGGACTGGAGGAAACTAGACTGGTGGAAACCAGACTGGAGGAAACCAGACTGATGGAATCCCGACTAGTAGAAATCTGACTGGAGGAAACCAGACTGGAGGAAACCCATCCATCCATCCATTTTCTATACCCGTTTCATCCTTGAAGGGTCACGGGGATCTGCTGGAGCCTATCCCAGCCATCTACGGGCGAAAGGCAGGGGTACACCCTGGACAGGTCGCCAGTCCATCGCAGGGTCACACATACAGACACAACGTTCACACTCACATTCACACCCTATGGGCAATTTGGAATTATCAATTAACCTGACATGCATGTCTTTGGACTGTGGGAGGAAGCCGGAGTACCCGGAGAGAACCCACGCAAGCACGGGGAGAACATGCAAACTCCACACAGAAAGGCCCCGAGGTTCAATCCAGGACCCCCCCTGCCGAGGTTCGAACCAGGAACCTTCTAGCTGTGAGGCAACAGTGCTAACCACTAAGCCACCGTGCTGCCTTGGAGGAAACCCGACTAGTAGAAATCCGACTGGAGGAAACCCCTCCAGATAGCTGGTTTTCATGTCACCATGACAACTACATTTTACCAACTATGATGGATCAGTCATGTAACCAAAGCTGCTCACAACAGCATTTCACCACCCCCCCCAAGACCCAGGACCACCTCGGACACGGGACCAGCCCAGACCCAGGACCAGCCCAGACCCAGGACCATCTCAGACCCAGGACCACCTCAGACCCAGGACCATCTCAGACCCAGGACCAGCCCAGACCCAGGACCACCTCAGACCCAGGACCAGCCCAGACCCAGGACCAGCCCAGACCCAGGACCACCCCAGACCCGGGACCACCCCAGATCCAGGACCACCTCAGACCCAGAACCACCCCAGACCCGGGACCACCCCAGACCCAGGACCACCTCAGACCCAGAACCACCCCAGACCCAGGACCATCTCAGACCCAGGACCACCTCAGATCCATGACCATCTCAGACCCAGGACCAGCCCAGACCCAGGACCACCTCAGACCCAGGACCAGCCCAGACCCAGGACCAGCCCAGACCCAGGACCACCTCAGACCCAGGACCACCTCAGACCCAGAACCACCTCAGACCCGGGACCACCCCAGACCCAGGACCACCTCAGACCCAGGACCACCTCAGACCCAGGACCAGCCCAGACCCGGGACCACCTCGGACCCAGGACCACCTCGGACCCCAGCACCACCCGGACCCAGGACCAACAGTTGGTCAGTCTGCTTTGTTCTGTTGAATAGATGGTTGTTTACAGCTGTCAGTTCTTTACTCAGTCATGTGACCTCTCACACATTTAACCAAGGTGCTGGTTTAGGTTGAGTCTACAACGTTCTCATCGTGAGACTTCAGGAAGTTTATTCTCTGCACTTCCACTGGAAATTTTTAGTCTCATCATGACAGAGATACCAGATGAAACCCACGAGCCAAACGTGAACCTGCGCAGCGCAGGAAGATCCTAAAACAACCTTTACATGTCCGTTGTGGAGCATCACTACACCCCTGACCAGGTAAGAGTTGGCAGAGGGCCAGCCAGCACAGCGGGAAACAGCGACCCCCGCTTGGTCTGGTCGTAGAGGGGAAATCCACCCCCAGTTACCTGCTCCACCTGTGCAGCTGAGCCAGCTTTGGTTAAATAGAGTGACTCTCCTCCTCAGTGTTGTGGCTCCTGCAGGAGGAACTGTGGTCTGTCGGGGGTGATCGCTGGGACACGATGTCCTCTGGACAACATTATTTATTCTGGTTAACCCCTTAACATTCCTGTATAATTTGCATAAAACGCCTATCCAAGACATACCCAAAGTAAATTGAAAGCTGTTCTTGAACCATTTATAGCACATGGATGGTTTTGGTCTCTTTTGAAAGGTAACACTCTGAAGTCTTTCCCCCAACTATCAGAATCACTGTAAGTCCTACTAGCATTGAGTAATCTAAGTTTGAACACACTGAAATATAAGTTTTTTTATTTCCGCCTGAATTTTTTTTGTAAACAGATGTCTGCAGATGAGTGCAGCTGTGACTTATTAGCTGGAAAACACAATGGGACCACAGCATGAAGCCTTACCTAGTGCAAATTCAAATTTGATAACAATACCACTAAAAATGAGTATTTTACACACGTTTTTGTAAGAGTATGTCTAGGCGTTTCCAAAAATGGTCATTTGGAGACTCCAAAATGGCACTTGGATAAACATGGCCACATACCTCGGATAAAAGGACATAACTCTTGAACGCTTTATTGTACAGTCATAATCTTGGCCTCTAATGAAAGGTGACACTTAGAGGTATCCTATCCCACATCCAGATTCACTATCAATATTGCTGAAAAAAAGTTACTGAAACATAAAGCTAAATTTTGCATATAAAAAGAGTCAAAACAAGTGTTGTTGTGGAAAATGTAATTTATATAAAAAAAAATGACTCTCTTTTACAACACAGCAAACTATTCACATATTTGAACATATTTACAATTATAACCATTTACAGGTTGGCAGCATGCCAGTCACTGTAGCAATCTCTAGTCGGTATCAAGCACAAAGGCACATCACATGAGGAGCATTTCAACTGTGTTTTAGCATGACAGTGCCTGCACTTCAGCCTACCAGTAGTCCTCTGCCCACTGATAAAAACCAGTATGTGATGTGCTCCGTGTGGAGCAGGAGGTAGGACAGGTCTGGCTGTGGAGGAAGACCCTGCTTCTGCCAGCTGCTCGGTGAGGGTCTCCCAGAATGCCTTTGGTGCAGAGGGATCGCTCCTCTCCACCCATACACCTGGAACAACAATGAAAAAAATATATACAAAAACATAAATATGTGCAACACAAAAATAGTTTCATTTCAAAATGAATACACAGTTGAATATACAGCACATACCGGCTGTACTCCTTCACAGCTGGTGGAACTGAGATGTCCTTCATCTGCCAATGTCCATCTGCACCTTTGACCCTCTATGTGACCACTTTCTGACTGGCTCCCAATCCACATCTGAATCCTCAGATGACTGCCCATTATGTGAAAATAAAGAAATAAGTCATTTACTAAATGTTCCATCTTTTCTGTATTGTACTACTTTACACAATGAACCCCCCCCCACACACACACCCACACAAACAAAGGCTTTTGTATTTATTCAAAGTAAAACTTGTTTATGTCGAAATATACAGTAAAACGTAATAATAATATGAATAATACTACCAATTATGATACAATATATACGTAATAATATAATATAAGCTGTAATATAAGTCACAATTTAGTCAAATACTTACGTATGCAGAGCAAAATCTTCTCCGACGGAGGAAATGTCTTCTGCGCAGGCGTGCGCTCTGTTATCTGATCTTATCTGATCCCCTCTCCTGACACGTCACTTTCACAACGAGCAAATTCCTCCTCTTCCTTCTTGGACAGTCCTTTTCACCATTTTCTACAATAAATACGCTCCCAAACTGAAAAAACGCTGAGAAATAAGCCACACTGGTGCGTCTTGCTGAGGCGCGCGATGACGCGCGTTCATGAGACTATCTAATTACCATTTACGCACGGCTTTCTTTGTTTCCCCGTTATCTCCACCCCCTCGACCGTCACATCGATGTTTTCAGAATTTCATTGGCTATTCAATGCGTGAGTCATCAGCACGATTGATTCTAACTGGCTGGTTTTTTCCTGAAGCAAAGTAGGACATGGCTTCATTTCAACGTTGGCCCTTATTGGCTATTCTAGGCTCTGGACAGGACAGGGAAGCTGCTGTATGGCTGTATGAGGTGTCAATCGAAAGTTCAGATGACCCCTCCATTTTAAGACCACAGACAGGTACGTCAGCACAGAATAAAGCGTTTTATGATGAAGAAAACACGGAAGTTACTGAACACCGACCAGCTACCAGTGGCGTTTTTGTGGATACTTTCTGGTATAATAATGCATTTTGGACTAAATACTTTACTGGATTGGATCGACTGGACCTTTGTGAGTTTAACCAGACCATTTTTGTGGGAATATTTTTGATCGGACGACTTTTATAACGCTCATAAGTTGAGTTGCGTTGATTTCGTAACTGCTTGTTTGTTTGTTTGTGGTGTGACAAAGGCGTTGATTGTACCTGCTGTTATGATTATATCCTGAAATGCTTTACATTGATTGAATCACAAGAATCTTAGCTTTCCAAAGATATGTCGCATGAGTGCCTCACGTAACATTTGAGCTGTGTAAATTACAGTTTAGTTTCGGAAACTACAGAAATTCGGACTGACGGCCCACGGGCAGGCCGTCGGAACGTTAACAGGTTAACTAATCAGAGACTTTCCTTTCCCCCTTAGGCATTATAGGAGCTGGCATGAAGTCATACGTGGAAGTTGAAGTTTGCTACTTTATAAAAAACTGTTCAAGTAAAACCACGCTCTGGCGTGTTAAACATGGCCGACCGCCTGTCTGTCTTCCTTTGACTGCATGAAACCACACCGTCCACAGTGACTACACCAAGAAACACAAAAGACTGTTTCTGAGCTCCAAAGACCATCCAGATCATGAACTGTGATTTATCTGATTCACTCTTCTTTATTGGCAGTTTGAACCAGCTCCTTCAGAGACGAGGTTAGAGGTTAGAGGTTAACCCTAACCTCTAACCTCTAACCCTTCTGCTCTGCTCTGGTACCACAACCACAGTCAGAGTTATTGTCCAGCTCTTCTTCTGTACAGCTTGTCTTTTGTGTCCAGCATCAGCTGTGAATTATGCTCAAGAATGTTCTGGTTGATCTAACTACACCTGTGCTTATCACCTGTCGGCCTCCGTCAGGAGCGCCGGTCTGCAGGTTCCAGGCGGAGATCACGTTGAATCTCTTCACCACTCTGCTCTGAGGGAAGAGTTCTGCCAGTTTCTCAGCGTTGGACCATCCCCCGCTGTGTCGCCCGCCGCCGCTGCTCATGTCCACAAGAACCTTCCCCGCCACCCGCTGCCGCAGCCCTGTCAGGGAGAGGTAGTGCTCCTCGTAGACCGTCACAAACACCACCCTGTCCGCCGCATCGGCCGCCTCCTTCTGAGACCGGACCTCCACGCCATCAGGAAACAGACCTCCAGCCGCGCCGGCGGGATCTCGGCTGCCCACCACCACCCGGAAACCGTAGGCCACCAGCCGGATGGCGAGGGAGCGGGAAAAGTTTCCGGAACCCAAGATCCCGATGAGTCCGGGGCCCCCGTCCTGCAGAGGACGGTCGGGGATGGAGCTGTTGATCAGGGGCGTCGTGTCATCAATGTCCATGGTGATGAGGTCCTGGGGGGGGGGGGATTAAAGTGAGAGATTTAGAAGAATGAAGTTCACTCCTGTTAAAGTAATGTGTGCATCAGCGCCACCTGCAGGATTAAACTCACATCACATGACCAGAATAAAGTCACTCATTTCTGAAAATCAACTTATTTCAGTTTCACAGACGTGAAGTTTAACCTGGAAAATAATACAAAAACAGTTAAATGTTTCCAGAAATGAACATGAGTGGATTCAGACGATGAAAGCAACAGTAGTTATGTACGACGGCGCCACCTTCAGGAGAAAATAACTTCAATAATCACGTTTTTTACTCATGAGAATAAAATTGTGATTTACAAAAAAAATACAGTACTTTCATTAAATTAAGACTTTTTCTTATAAAATGACAACTTTTCCTGCTAAAGTGATATTTTCATCTCAATACATTAAAATGAACATAAATTTAGTTTTAACTAATCGACTGTTCTGAGCTTCTTCATCCAGATGTTTCTCTAAAACACTGCAGCTTAGACAGCAGTGAAGTCAGTCTCAGGTTGGATGAACGTCAGCACACAACTGTTTAAACAATAATAATAACTATTATTACTGCTAAATCAGGGCTGGTCCAGGTCCAGAAGCTGCTTCTCCTTGAAAAAAAAAAAAGATTCCACATTAAACTATCTGGTGACTACAAATCTAAACCAAGTTGATCTTGTACAGTTGTAATTTCATGGAAAATTATTTATTTCTGTGCATTTTTTTTACAATAACCTCCAAACCACATGACCCATATAACTCCAAACCTGAGTCAATGGACCAATACAATCCAAACTTTATTTGTTTCCTGGGATTCTGCTCTCTAGAACCTGAAGTCTGAGCCACATTAGTCTTTATGTTCACTGCTATGCAGATGACCTGCAAATTTATCTTCCTGTACTCTACGGGTGCACGATAACTATCGGGCTGATAATTTCCTGTTATCGGCCCGATAGTTATGTCATCCCGATAGGTCCGATATCATGACGAATAGCCCTGATAACATATATATTTCTGTCAACACGGCAGTGTCTCGCTCCCTCTGAGCCTTGAATAACTGGCAGTGAATGCCAGAAAACAACTAGTTAACTCGGTCATAATTTTGGTAGTTGCGGACTTGAATCGATATTAGCAGTATTCTCCCACATGTTACACATAAAAAAAGAAAAAAGTAGAAAAGGCTGAAAAAACGACTAGCAAACGAGGAAACGCCGGAATTTACGTTAGACCTTGAATGCAGCACAGCGCTGATCACAACAAACATGGCAGCGCGGAACTTCGTTAAAGTTTCAGAAGAAGATAGTTTGGTGGTTATTTGTGACGAATCCTCCGAGTGAATTCTACGAGGAGGGAAGCACAAGCTTTAATACGTAAAACCCGATCGGCCACCTACAACATAACAATCACTTCCATGGAGTTTTGAAATCGCACTAATGTGAGCGTAAAGCTTCCATGAGATTAAAAAATAAAAACTACTGAACCTCATTTACTTTAATTAAAGGTATTAATTTAAATGGAACCACAAGCCAAAATCCTTTAAATGTTAATGTTAAGTTTGTAATTCTGATGCATGTATTTCCATCAGTTCAAGGAGCCTTTATTATTTTTTTTTTATATCAGTCAGTAATGCACCTTATTTAAGTTTATGTGAGATATCAAATAGGTTTGTTTGATAGCTTTACGAAAATGTTAGAGGCTTGACAATAGTTTTTCATTGGAAAAAATAAATATGTTCATTTTAAAAGTCAAAACTATTTTTGATTTTGTTCATAGTATTGATGTAATGATCTTAGGTATATGTGTGTGTTATCGGTTAACGGCCATTAGGAGCTGAAAGTTATCGGTTATCGGTATCGGTTTTAAAAAACAGTTATCGTGCATCCCTACTGTACTCCCAAACAAAAGTGGTGCCCTTTAAACCCTTTCTAACTGCATTGCAGATATTAAAATGTGGTTGGAGCAACATTTGCTCCCATTAAATAAAGATAAAACAGAGTATATTCTCTTTGGTGATTCAGCACACTCTGGTGATCTATCGTTTAAAGTGAAATCTTCTGTTGGAGTTATTTTTGATAGCAGCTTAAAGTTCGACAAGCAAATATACAGTGTGGTCAGGGAGTTTTTATCAGTTACAGGTTTTAACAAAAGTAAAACCATTTTTAAATTGTGCAGACTTGGAAAAAAACATTCATGCTGTTATAAGCTAAAGATTTGATGATTAATGCATTGATTATTAATGCTTTGTATGTTGGTGTCTCCAAGTCTTTACTTAGCCGTCTTCAGCTTGTCCAGAAGGCCGCTGCTCACTTTTTAACCAACACTGACGTCAGGAACACATCACCCCAGTTTTATTTGCTCTTTACTAGCTTCCTGTTTCTGTCAGAATTGATTTTAAAATGTTAATCTTTGTTTTTAAAGCCCTTAATGGGCTTGCCCCTCCTTATTTATGTGAAGAAGTGTGTGTTCAGAACCCTACTAGAGCCTTACGGTCCTCAAACCAGCTCCGGCTGGAAGTCCCAAAAACCAGGACTAAACTCTGGGGTGATCCGGTCTTCCTGGTTCTGGACCCAGACTCTGGAATAAGCTGCCCCTGAAATGGGAACCATCACTGACTTTGGGGTTTTTAAATCCAGGATTAAAACCTATTTATTTAGACTGGCTTTTAATACACAGTCATGGTGTGAGATATTTGTTTCCATTTTTAACTGTATTGTTATTATATCAAATTTAAATTGTTTTGTTTTAATGTGGATTTTAATGGAAAGCACTTTGGTCACCTTGTGTGTTGTAAAGGGCTCTACAAATAAAAGTTGATTGATTGATTGATGTTGGAGGATAATTTCATTTGGAGTCTCTGCGTCACATGATGCAGAAACTAATAAAAAAAACAATGCAGGAGTATCGATAAAAGGTTTTAATTTCCTCCACCAAGGAGGTTATGTTTTTCCCGGCATTTATCTGTCGGTTTGTCTGTCTGTGTTTAATATAACTCAAAAAGTTATGGATGGCTTTTGATGAAATTTCCAGGAGATGTCAGAAATGTGAAAAGAAAGAACTGATTTCATTTTGGGTGTGATCTGGAAGAAATCTATATCTATATCTATAATCTATAACATTGCGGTCAATGGTTTCTTAATATCGCCGTTGTCCAAAACTCATGAAATTTGATTCAGGGATTGACAATGGGAACCTCTATCAAATTTCAAAGGCTGATCCGGATCTGATCCAGAACGCGGATTTTATCGCAATCTGTAAATCGCTATACAGGGGAATTGTTGTGCTTGGCGGAGGTCTGCGCTCTCTGAGAGCTTTTCTAGTTTTCATTAAAATGTTTGTTTATATAAGAGGAACAGCTCTTTCTCATTTGTCTGTTGTTGAGCTCAAATTCAGCTTTAGTTTGCAGTCAGCTGGGTCATATGACAAGATTAACCTGATAAGAAAAATACTTATATTAACGTTTTACTGGGAGCTAAGGAGAATTACTTGGCTCTGCTGAAGTCACCGGGTCACGTGGTTTGGCCTGGTGAAAGACTAAGAAATAGGCTTTTCCCTAAGTGTTGGTTACACTTTGCACATCCGTAGATTCAACAATTTCTGCGCAAAATGTGTCATGCTTCGTCTGAGGCAATATATAGGTTTCCCCAGCCAGAATAAATCATGGTTGGTCAAAAAATTTAAGACTAACTTTGGTCATGTAGGTTTATTCAACACAGTGAATTAGATGTTGTGCGGCATGGCTGGCTTCATGTTCACTCTCACAGTTAACTTTACAATGTGCAAATGTACAAGATCTACAAATGTATTTTGGGTAAAATCGTCATCAATAGCCGTCCACCAGCATCATCATCAATCACGCGGTGGAGGCTAGTTGGATCAAAGACTAATGTAATTATGAGTGGCAGTTCATATAAACATAAAAGTGGAGCGACAAAACGCAAAGAAAAGGAAAAAAGAGCGCAGGAAAAAAGGAAACTTAAAAAGCTGGACACGTATTTTGTTCGTCCCAATCCTGGAGATGAACCTGACATTGTTGTTCAGTGCAGTCAGGGAGCCAGATTTACAGGTACAATTTCTCACAATCACTGACACTGAAAACAATGTGTGAGTTAGTTGTAAACTGCTAATGTGGTTGTTATCAGAGTAGCCCGGCTGCCTAACGTTATTAATAGGGGCCAGGTAGCCTAACGTTATTATTAGGGGCCAGGTAGCCTAACGTTATTAATAGGGGCCAGGTAGCCCAACGTTATTATGAGGGGCCAGGTAGCCTAACGTTATTATGAGGGGCCAGGTAGCCTAACGTTATTATGAGGGGCCAGGTAGCCTAACGTTATTATGAGGGGCCAGGTAGCCTAACGTTATTATGAGGGGCCAGGTAGCCTAACGTTATTATGAGGGGCCAGGTAGCCTAACGTTATTATGAGGGGCCAGGTAGCCTAACGTTATTATGAGGGGCCAGGTAGCCTAACGTTATTATGAGGGGCCAGGTAGCCTTACGTTATTATGAGGGGCCAGGTAGCCTTACGTTATTATGAGGGGCCAGGTAGCCTAACGTTATTATTAGGGGCCAGGTAGCCTAATGTTTTTGTTAGGGGCCAGGTAGCCTAATGTTTTTGTTGTTCTCTTGGTTTGTTAGACTTCATGACGGTTTGATTCATTTATAAATGACATGGTTGCTCTTCTTGGTGTTGATCTCTTCCTCAAATGCTTTGAGCCATGTGTCAAAAATGTAGTAATGCTTGTAAGCCCCGCTGTTGCGGGCATACGTATGTTGTAAAATGATGTAATTGTAACCAAGTAGAATCACTCAGAGTCCTGATAGCAGTTTACTATTAACCCATTTATTTGTATATTTTCTGGGACTGAAATGCTTATCACCTCATCAGCATATGGTATTCGAAACAAATCTCAGAAGTACTCTAATTTAACAATATGTTTCAGGAAGGAAACAAACAAACAAAAAAAACAGTACTTAGATGAAAAACATTCACCCTTTTTTTTCCATACATATGTAATCAACTGAACCCAAAATCTCCCACTTTGAAAATAGGAATTTCTTTCATAAACAAATAAAAGAGAAGGAATTGGAAAAAATACCTTTCAATCCTTTTAGAAAAAGTCTCTAAACTGTCTTTGCATAAAAATAAAGTAAAAAATAAAGTTCTGGCCAACAAAAGAAATACCAAAATAGAGCTCTCTTTACTTAGGTACATGCATATTGTAATAAATGTTTCAGGCGGTCCCTTTAAATACAAATGAGGCAGAGGATGTTACCAGTAACAATCTTTATTTAGGACATTTCATTAAGCAGCCCGAACCTGTAAGGGAGCCAGGATAAGTCAGCTGAGTCTCCAAGGGCAGGACTACCCCACTGATTACTATTCATGCATGTGAATTGGGGAGGAGCCAAACACTGGCAACCTCTACACACTACTGAGGCACAGCAACAACATACAACTTAAATTCTTAAGACCAGCTCTCACAGCAACCTAGGACACTGCAAACCCCCCAGGTGTCACGAAGGTAGGCAGAGGGCAGCACCCAACCTTTAAACTCCTCCTATTCTCCCTGATTCCCCCCAAACAGGATTCCCCGCTGGCTGTGGCTAAAAATCTTAAAATCACTCAACCATTCACTACTCACACACACACAATCAGTAAAAGGAGTTAAAAAGACACTTAGCTTCCCAGAGGCTCGAGACGCTCCCCCAGGGTCTGAGCTTAGCGCTGGTCTGGCACAAAGAAGTCTCTGTCTAGTTCGCTGGCCCAGCGCAGCAAGGTCTCCGATTGCGGCCGGAAAACCTCTTCCACAGCTGGAGAGTGGATAATGGCTCCTAGATGGACCCCGCTAACTCACTTCTAGCCCTGCCTGCGCAACAGCCTTACCCTGCAGCCCCACTGACTGTCTTAGCCGCCGGCAGCCCTAACCAGCTGCGATCGGCACCCTCCCCGCAGGATTAGTTGAGCCCAAAACAGTTCGCTTGGCTGGGCTAAGCCCAATAGCAATCACAAAGATTCCTCTCCAGTCACACTGTTCCACACTAACTGAGCTCTTTTAAAGGCTCACCTCTTGCCACACAGGTGCTGCCACTCAGGCAATCAGTGCTCTGCAGCAGCGCTACTGCTCCTCTCCTCCCAATGAACCCACCAAACTTCACTACAATATGCAAGGGGCTGGGGTAATGTTTGTGTGGTTGCCTGGGCAACGGTAAAAGGGTGACGGGAGGGGAAGACAACAGGCAGCGAACGTCCTTCTCTGCAGGTCACTCGGCCACAGCACCTCTGCAGCTCAGCAGTCTCTCTCTCTCTGTGTAACCCCTGAAGTCCACAGTCGTGGATAGCACCGGTCCCCCTGGTGGCTAGCATGGAAAACATCACTATAAATCTGGTGGTGGAGCCTCTGTACCCGACGTGTGGCTGCAGTTACCCCTCTGAGCCCGCGAAAACCCCACTTTGAACATATCACCAAGCTTTTCACATTATATAAAATATTACCCAACAGCACATAGGAAAAAAATATATATACAGAACGACTAACACACAGCCTTAAAACATGGCTCTGGTTAGCAAGTCAGTTACATTCAAAACAGTTAGCAGTCATTTAACACTGGTGATATACAATGTCTCAACAAATCAATAATCCCAATTTTGGTCATGTAGCTCAACTTTCATATACACAACACCTCAGTATAACACAAATAATAGTACACATTAAATGTTAATGCTCACCTAGCATGGAAAACATCACTATAAATCTCTCGTGGTGGAGCCTCTGTACCCGACGTGTGGCTGCAGTCACCCCTCTGAGCCCGCGAAACCCCACTAGGGGCGGTATCGTAAACCAGTTTGACGGTCGTGAGAACTGCCATCATGCTGCGCTTAAAGGGCAATGCACCCAAAACAACTTGACAGAGGTGCATTAAGTAACTGCAGTTACTGCCGGGTTACATCGTTCCCCACTTAGACTGTGACGTCCCCGTCACTATTAATTACAGAATGTAGTACCCATTCAACTTGCTGCTGCAAAGACAAAATAAAACAATGCAACAGTGTTTGCTGTGTGGGGGGACATACCCTGTGATGTTTACAATGTGCTCTAGCTCCTACTTGGTAGTCGGTAAGGTAAGCTGGTGGTACCCTTCGTCTCTGCGGTCTAACATATGCAGGAATAGGACTAATCTCTGTTTTATCTGATAACTCAGTCTGATCTGAAATAAATTCAGGAGCTTCAGGATTCAGAGTGTTCCACCTGAGATACAGTCTGTTCAAGAAGTTCAGGATTCAGAGAGTATTCAACCTGAGATACAGTCTGTTCAAGAAGTTCAGGATTCAGAGAGTATTCAACCTGAGATACAGTCTGTTCAGGAATTTCAGGATCCACAGAAGACAAACCATCTACATCATTCTCCTCATCAGGTGTCACAGGCGCCTGCGGCTGGGTGACCTGCACATCTTCTCCATCTTCCCATGTTGCTGCAGGTAAGAACCCACAGGGAAGGAGCATGTCACGATGCAGAACTCGCTCTCTGCCCTCTCCATCTTCAGGCTTTACAACATAAACAGGGATACTCTCATCAGGCCGTTTGACCACAACATGAACAGTAAATTCCCACTTATCAGAGATTTTGTGCTTCTTTCTGAGACTCAGGTTTCTCACAAGAACTCTGTCTCCTACTTCTAACGGCAGGGCAGTCACTTTAGCATCCCAACGTCTTTTATTCAACAACTGCCTTTTTTCTGCATTTCTTGACGCTCGCTCGTATGCATATCTGAGTCTTTTCTTTAGATCTCGCACATACTGCGAGTGTGTTTTAGAATTGCGGCCTAGAGGGCTGATGCCATAGCAGAGGTCAATGGGAAGGCGTGGCTCCCTTCCAAACATGAGAAGAAAAGGTGCTTCTTTAGTCACATCATGTTTAGTACAATTATAGGCATGTACGAGGGGCCTGACGTATTCCTCCATTCCTCTTTCTTTTTCTCCTCCAGCGTTCCCAAAAGATCCAGCAACGTCCTATTAAATCTTTCCACCGGATTTCCTCTCGGGTGGTAGGGAGTTGTGCGAGATTTTGTGATTCCAGCGTGCTTACAAAGTTCTGCTACAAGTTCTGACTCAAAGCATGCTCCCTGATCACTATGCAGTCTGCGAGGGAAACCATAATGACTAATAAAGTTCTCCCATAACACTGTGGCAACAGTCTTTGCTGTCTGATCTCTTGTGGGATACGCTTGTGCATATTTTGTATAGTGATCAGTTACTACTAATATGTTCCTGGTGTCTCTTGTGTCAGGTTCTAGCATCAAAAAATCAATGCAAACTAATTCTAAGGGACCACTGACCTTGATGTTTACCAGTTTGGATGCCTTTTGAACTCTAGCTTTACGCCTCACACATCTTTCACAGTTTTTAAACTTAGTTTCAATGTACTTTGCCATTTTTGGCCAGAAGAACCGAGCTCTGGCTAGTTCTAGTGTTCTTTCAATGCCCATATGGCCTACTTCGTCATGAACACCTTGAAAAGCTCTATCTCTGTGGCTACTGCGCATGACAAGCTGATGAAAAGCTTCACCTCTTTGACTGAAAACTTTACGGAACAATACACCATCTGCCAAAAGTAACTTTGTCCTCTCCCTCAAAAGGAGAGCTACTTCTGGGTCCACAGACCTTTTGTCTACTGTCTCAACATCTGTCTCACTTTCTAATATTTGAATCACTCGTAACAGGGAGGTGTCTTCCCTTTGCAGCCTATGCCAGTCTTCCAAAGACATTTCCGGCAAAGCAGAGTGACCTGGCCCTGGAACTGGGTCTTCCAGATCATCAGGGATAGCGCTTTCATCACATAGCAGGGTCTCGACTGCTCGTATCCCACCATCAGCATCCTGTTCATTTTGCGGGACCGTGTGCATATAGACATTGTGGCGCACACACAGAGTGTGAACTGTCTCCTTGTCCAAGACATTGAAATCGTCAGGTGCCAGGGTGGCACGATCCATCATACTGGAGATTCTCCTATCCATCTCTTGAGACTCCTCATCATCTTGGGACATTTCATGAGGTCTCCTTGAGAGCCCATCGGCATCAACGTTTTGCTGCCCACATTTGTAACGAATGTCAAAATTATATAGCGACAGAGCAGCTAGCCACCTGTGGCTTGTGGCATCTAGTTTTGCACTCGTTAACACATAAGTTAAAGGATTATTATCCGTCGGTATTGTGAAGCTAGCCCCGTACAAAAAGTCATGAAATTTTTCACTGACTGCCCATTTTAGGGCTAAAAATTCTAACTTATGCACGGGGTAGTTTTTCTCACTTTTGGAGTGGCCGCGACTAGCATAAGCTACAACCCGAGCCTGACCATCTTGGACCTGGTAGAGGGCTGCACTTAAACCAGTCATACTGGCATCAGTATGGAGCAAATATGGAAGCTGCCAGTTGGAAAAAGCAAGCACAGGGGCTGATGTTAAACTATCAGACAGCAGAAACCAGGCTGGTGACAGGAATGAACTGAAGCTCACACTTCACACAGATTGGGAGTTATTTGAACAAAGGATTTTACATGACAGAAATAAGAAACAGAAAAAAAGCAAAAAAGAAAAGAACAAAAAGAAACCAAAACAACAACAACAAACCCCCCCCCACAGAACACAACCCCTCACCCCCACCCCCCACCCTTCGGTATGGTAGAAATTTCTCTTTCGTTCTCAATCTCACTCTCAATAATGAAATACTGAGGTGATTAAATAATTACAGTGATTAAATAATAGTCAGTGTGAGGTCAGAGGTGAGGATGCCCAGACAGTCAGTGCTACCAGCTACAAGCATGAGACGATGCTCGTGAGGCCATGAAAGAGCTTCAGACGTTTCTGTTTTCCTCAGTACGCTATACAGGTGTTCAGGTGTGCTATAACATGTTAGTTCACTTCACCGCTCTTTCTGTGAAGGAGAAACAGGACAACTGTTCCAGTTCTGCAGAATACGCTTTTTTGCTGCTGTGCCCGCAAGTAATATGAAATATTTTTATCCTGATCCATAGTAAGTGTTTGAATGTCTCCCAAGACCCAGACTATTTTAGTTTTTAAAACATCTGAGGTTGTTCTGATGATGTATTTCCAATAATCCTTCAGCAAGGAGCAACTCCAGAACACACGAAGCAGTTTTACATCCTTGGCAGTTGCACTGAAAAAAATAATCCTCTGGATTTACTTGATTTTATTGTGTACATCGGTCCCAAATGATAAGAATGTGGAATACTGACAAAATTTCCTCGTTTATCTCAATTAATTATTACTTGTTGAGCAAAAATATTTCAATCATGTTCAGGTGTTGAAAATAATCAAGTTGAATTAACTTATTTGTTTAAGATACTGCAACACCAATTAATTAGTTGTATGAAAGTGATTTTATCATGTTCAGGATACCCAATTTTCAAATATAACAAACTTGATTTGTTAATGCTAATATTATTTAAACATATTATGTAACTTAAAAGCAATTTTATTATTTCCTTACAACCCAGGTTATTTCTCTAACTCTAACCTGATTTGTTAAAGCCTGCAGACATCCGTTTTGTATTGTGTGAAAATACAAAAATAAAACCAGATTGCTTTGAAAATTTTTTTATTACTGTTACTGTTCTTTGCCAATCACACACAAAGGGACTTAAGTGCAGTTGCCATACAGTAATTTCAGCATAGAAATACAAAGCTGAAACCATTATAATATCAGTGCATTCAAAACTTACAGTAGTACAACTTACAAAATATTGTGAACTGTTAGCACTACAGTGCATCATTAAGAGCAAAAATAAAATATCAACAGTGTACTAAAAGTTTTTACTGTAACCCAGTAACCAAATATGCCACAAACTGGCAAGTAAGATCTAGTGTTCAAAAAAACAAAACAATGTGAACACCATCTTAGGTTGAAGGATGACACAAAGCAGGCCATCTTGCCATAAAATCATCCACCATGCCTGACGTTCACAGTCTTGTGAACAGCATCAGGTAGATGACATAGATTTGCCAAAAAAAAAAAAAAAAAGTAATGACAGAGAGAAATAAACACAAATAAAAAAAGGGTACAGTCATTTTTTCCAATTCAATCAGAGACTGTTTTTCAAACAAAGTGCTCTGTTGGACACACTTCAGTCACTTACAGTAGTGGTAGATTCAAACATATTGTGAACTGTTAATTAAGAGCAAATGTAAAATATCAACAACAGTAATAAAAATTTCTTTTGTTTTGTTTTTTTTACTGTAACCCATTAACCAAATGTGCCACAAACTAACACAAACAGCTAGTTTTCACAAAAAAAGTAACCAATGGTTATAACAGGGGTGTCAATGGGAAATTGGAAAAAAACACTGAAGCGTGGGGGTGGGGGGTGGTGGGGGGTGGGCTCGAGAACATTTGGAGGTGCTTTAGGAGGCATTCTGAGCACAGCATTGTGTATTTGTCCATATTGTTACTTTGATAATGAAAAGAAAATTTTTTACTTACAGAAGATCCAACAGAATAAACATTTTATTTAAAATTTTTGTTGTCAGTGAAAAGATCTTTTTTTTTTACTTACTGAAGATCCAACAGACTAAACATTTTACTGAAAATGTTTGATAGCGAAAAGAACATTTTTTACTTACAATTTGTAAGTAAGAAATGTTCTTTGTGTTTCTGCATGGTTGAAACAAAAACCTGCAGCCACACAGCCCTTAAACAGATCAGTTTGACACCCCTGACTTAAGCCTTTACAATATACCTGGGGGGATAATTGACATTACATAATGAAACGCAAAACTCGCAATCTGGTGTGCCTCACTGCACAGGTTTGCATACTTGCTCATACTTAAAATCCAATTCTTACTTTCCCTCAACAGAAAATAAAAGATAAATATGGCACAAAGTTTAATTATTCCTGCTAATATGAGAATCCACTGAGCATAAGGCTGAGGTAAGATATCAAAAATAAAAGTAGTTGTTATGAAACAATTAAGTTGCCTATTAAAGGTAAAAATTCAGAATGACTAGTGATTCAGTCACTGGTGAACTTCAACAGTAAAACATCACTGACAACAAGATACATGGATCCAAAACTTTAGTAAGCAGTTATGGAAAATAGCATGTTAAATTCAACATGTCTTTTTGAGGCCTGTAACTCTGAACATTAGCCTTTCTTATTTTTTTTTTTTAAATTACAAAAGGCTCTACTGAATAACTAATACTTCAGGCATCAAAATCTCCCACCTTTCAGCGAAATTTGCCGTTTTGAAGTCAAAAGAGAGACCGACGTGAATCGTGTAGATCCGAGGAGTTTTCTATTTTGAGAGGGGAGGGGGTCGGCGCCGGGAGATTTTTTTTTATTTAATTGTCATATAATTACCCTAATATGTAAACTGGGCACTTCAGAAATCGGCAATTTAAATGTACTTGGAGGTTACATTGCTAAGCAGGACGAGAAGCAGGACCTAGCGATGTCCACGCCGGTGACGAGGCAAACAAGCTTACGTTTCCTACATTTACCAGTGGTGAGAAGCGCTGTATAGTTCATCCGCGTTGTCTAACAATAAATAAGTACAATAAGGAATAAACATCTCTCCTGTGAATTTAAAGCTAATAATCATCCATCCAAGCAAGAAAGGGAGAAGTAATATCAGAAAATATGTGCTTCAGGCTTACTTTGACGGTGGATCTGGCTGTGATAGCGGCTGGATTGTCAACGGGCTCATTGCGCATGCCCTGGTCTCAATCACTCAACCAATCGCAATCGAGAATTCACGTCACGTTGGTGGCGGCGGCGGTGGAGGGTACCCACCCCCCCCCGAAAATATTAAACCGGATCTGCATGTATCTCAAAAATGACCCCCAGGATGACAAAAAACTCTGAAATCAGCGAATCCGCGGAGAATTGACACCCCTGTTATAACCCTGTGAACACCATCTTTGGTTGGAGGATGAAACAAAGCAGGCCATCTTGCCATAAAATTATCCACCATGCCTCACGTTCACATTCTTGCAGCATCAGATAAATGACATAGATTTGCAAAAAAAAAAAAAAAAGAAAAGAAAAACAAGAAACGTAATGTCACAGAGAAATAAACTTCTAAAATTAAAAAAAAAGAGTGCAGTCATCATTTAGTCCAGTTCACTCAGAGAGCCCATTTTTCAAAGCAAGTGCTTTGTTGGAAAGCTTGCTTGCACCTAGTTCCATCCAAATCTTTTGGATAACTTCAAAGGTGTAGCGGAGGTCAGCAGGATAGTTCAGGTTGAGCACATACATCAGCCCAAACAACATAGCAACAGCTAATGCTACATTATCAAGATATTTCAACACCTTGATGCCTTCCAGAACAATGCCAATGTCCTCTACGTTACCACTTGAAGCACATTCTTTGATGATGTAGATCCCAACAGTGGTGTCTTCGATGGCCTCGTTGATGGTGTTGTCATCCAGGCTCTGTTTAAAACAAACAAAAGGTAAGTAAGACAGCCAAATCAAAATATTACTATTCAACATAAAACAGTGACACTATAGATCTTGGTAAGGTGAAAGTTAGAATGGAGTCAAATATAAACATTTATTAAAATGGAAGCATTATCAGTTCCATAAGAAACACTTTCAATGCAGTCTAACCCACTTCATTGCACACAGGATTCTTTCAGTATGAATGCAATTTGAAAAAAAGCCTTGAGAACAGTTTATTCTACCTTTCTATGTTCATTTAGCATCAACTAAAAGCACTGTACAGATTTTTTTTGGTATGAAACAGTAAGCCACTGATGATGAAAATCATAATAAATATTATTTTAATTGATGAATAATTTCAGCACAAGTGATCATGAATGAGAATAAGAAAAGTGCAGAAAAAAGCATAAGTACTGATTAATATACATACCACATATTCCTGTAGAAGGTTATCTGGATCTTCTCTCATATAAACACAGACTCCTTTGATGATACACTCTCGTCCAACATCTATATCATCACACTGAATGGACATTTTCTAGATTAGTGTATTATTAATTCAGCTCATGTACCTTAATTTAACATTGACTGTCCTAAGGGTGTACAGTATTTTCCTCAAGTTTCCTATGATTTCAAGCCTTGCCTTGTACTCCATGGTGGTGGATGATTGGAGGGAATTAGAACAGAAAGAAGAGGTAGAACATAGAAATAGACAACCCCCCCAAAAAAGTCACCAATTCTTTAAAAATAAAAATTCTAGGACTGTAGGAGGCCTGCAACACTTACAGCAGTGATTTGTGCAGTGACTCTTTTGAGCTTTTCTCCTAGCTGTCCTCTTCTCCTTTGGAACAGCCTTGTCAGATTGTTGGAGTGGAGGTCTAGCTGAGACAGGAACTTGGACTGAAGCGGAACGGTGGTGATTCTCTTGAATTCAGCGTTGATCTGAAAAAGCACAGAAGATTCAGGGAGAATATCACCATCACACAAAAGCAGAGCAGGACAGTCAAGGAGGGAGATGAAGCACAGACACATGATGTGCTATTAGGTTTAGGTAACAGCCTTACCTCACTGACTTCAAACAAAGCAGGCCATCTCAACCTATAATCTTCCACCATCAGTGCATCACGAACAATCTCATGTCTTCTATATGCGAAAGTTTTTTCCATCTTGAGCTCACTGCATTACAAAAATTTAAAACAAGATGGATAAATGCTATCATGTCCAAATAAATCCATAGGTCCTTAAATACAAGGACTAACACATGCTTGTTTAGACTAGCAATATTTTGCAGAAAAAAGAATTGATCTTCTATTATAATCAAATGTGAAAAATGGACCTGGACAAATGACAATTTGCAAAGGAAAAAATTTTAAAAATCCAATTAACGTTTAATCAGTAGCTCACATTCTTTTTTAAATGTATCTGAAATGAAAATGCAAATCTAGAGCTTACATAAATGTGACAGTACCTACCATTACAGAGCCTTTTGAATGTATGATATGCAAATAGGACAGAGAACCTGTGAAAAATAAAAATATTTAGCATCAGTCAGGTGTCTCAGTAAAAACGCATAGACACAGTCAGATCAACCAAAGCTCTTGCAAATAAAACAAAATCACTAAAAGTTCCGGATAAAGACAATTATTTATTTACACTTTATAGACGCGGCTCACACTGGCTCACACACACCTCATAACATATTTATAACTTTAATTTAACTTAATAGCTCTCGTCTCCCCTCCTCCTCGATCCTCCATCTGGAGCATGCAGGGGCGAAGCCGGCTAACGGTTGCAATGGTTGTGCTGTGGTCAGCAGCGGGCCGGGAGCCGGGCAGGCACAGCAGAGAAAAACACTCCGATGCTAGAGTTCTTCAACATGTAGGCTAATGCAAACGGGCTATAATGTTTCTGGCTACAAGTACGCTACACGGAGTTAACAGGCTGTTGTAACTGTTATGTTATGTTACTGTGTGAAAACAGCGCTCAAATGGACTATCGCCCACGTAACTATAACGGGAACATAAATATGAAGAGAACTTACCTTTAGCTACAGACATTAGGTCGTGACCTCTTGCTCTAAAGCATGGAGAGTTTCCAACGACATTCGCGGTCTTTCCCGCTTGAGGGTTCTACTTCTTGTTTTTTTTCCTGGCACGCAACCGGCGCGGAAGCGCCCCCTTCTGTTCCGGAGGGATTAATGACAATTGCTGGTGACATTCAAATCAGCAGAGACTAAACTCGATTAAAATAAGTTTGTTTTATTAATTTGATTAATTTGATTCAACTTGAAAGAAACTAGTTAGTTCAACATTCTGTATAAACAACTTAAGTCTACTTGATTAAACCATGTTCACAAACGGAACATAAATAAATTGTGTTGCTTTTACTAATTCAATTTTGTAAATTCAAAGACCCAGTATTTCCCTTTTTTTCAGTGTGGGAAAAGCATTATGGGATATTTTGTGTAATCTATGAGAATTATAATAAATTCTATTGATAATATTCATAATAATGATATGTGGTTCTAGCCATGGCCGCCTTGGCTTTATTAGTACACAAATGGTTGTAATGGATCTGTTTCAAAGCCAGTGAGTTGGATATACTTTCACTTTTGGTGTGAAGATATTCACGTTCAAGATTCTTCATTTCTGCCTTGTCAGATCCCCCAGGTGTGGTTCAGCCTCTGACTAGCAGAGTCTGTCACCGGGACCAGCTCTCCATCTTATCGGGTCAGAAGTTGCGTCTAGGGTGGTTCACCTCGCTAGATTTCCTTCATCTTATTTAAGCTGGTGTCGAGGAGATTCACCTAGCCTCACTGCATACTTTCATCCAAATGCCGACCCTGCTCCCTCCAATAACTGACCTAAGAGGAATAGCCTGGTGGCTCAAAGTCCAGCTATACGTCACATTTGTTAACTGCAGCTCTCCTCTTATGATCTTGCTCTTGTTACTGTCTAGGATAAGTTTTAGTAGCTTGGACAGCAAGCTCCAAGGATCTGTGACAATATTGGGCTAGATTCAATAAGAATCAGAAGACAGCAATCATTGGTTATATATTGATTAAATACTGATTGGATTGGAAATTCGAAATACTAATTGGAAAATGGAAAGACAAACTTTAATTCTATTCTAAAATAAAGCTATGGCTGACAACTCTGTTCTTCAGTGTTGATCCTGGTCGTGGCATATAATTCCAATTATTTCCATGGAATCCAGGCTGAATGGGAAGTACGGTAGCTTGTTATTCAAATTTCATTCATTTGAATTGATTCATCTCGTTGATCCAAGGATGGTTGGGGTGCAAGCGAACGGCCGTGTCACTATCCTCCGAGTCTGCTGGCAGAGAGAGCAAGGCCCCTAGGTACTCTGATCCGGCCCCTCCTCCTTGCTAGCAGTGATCTAGGGTAAATCTGAAAATTGTTCTAAAATCTAAATTGTTCTTGAAGAATAAATCCTTTGGATATTTCCCTCCGATGGTTGATTAGCTCTCTCTGTCCCAAGCTGGTCCTGCTCCCACAGAAGAACCCAGAATTCTTCTCCTCCTCAGTCTTTAAGCTCTCTCTCAACCAGCCTGCCTCAGCCCCAAAAAGTTCTTGTTTGGTCTTCCTCAGAATCCACAACTCTCAATTGGTTGAGCATATCTGCATAGGCGTACATAATTTCCCCAAACTCACATAACAATTCATGATTGGTTTATCCACCTCTGCAGAGGTGTACATAATTACCCAAAATTTTACATAACCCTTCTTATTTGGTCACGCATTAACTCATGATTGGTTTCACACACAGTCGTTATTGCATAATTCACAGAAAGAGTCACATAGTCATTCTGAGGCGTACATAATTATCATGACATACACAACCCTTCTGATTGGTTTATGCTCAACAGAGGCGTACATAATTTGACCACAAAGCTCCTCCCAGGTTCCAATGTTACCCTGTTTACTGGTCAAATAACTCGCTAAGCTAAAGCTAACTCTATCCTAACGATTTATGTACCAATGTATGTCACAAAGGGTACCCAAAGCTTCATTAACTGATTGATTGGTTAATATTCAGAATATGTGCTCATTTGCCATGTTTCTGCACAAAGCCTGCAGCCCTCGCCAGCTTCCCCAAGGTCAGCCTGCTCTACCATTTCTCGCACCTGGCTGACCCCTGACCCAGCGCTAGCCACGGCTACACTTGTGTGTATGGCAGGAGAAACTATTGTTTCAATAACAACCTCCTTCCCTGCTCTTTGTTGTGTCTCTGGTAAGTCTGAGCTGGCACTTGGCAGCCTGGCACACAGAATTTTTTTGAATAACTAGCTTAAGTTTCCTCTCAAACTAGAAGTTACATAATTATCAAACCTAGTTTACACTTCATCCAAATCTATTCCCCGTCTATTTTAGGTATGACATGAAAGAAAATTAATACTTCCATTGGGATTTTACCTTAATAACCAAAAAAACTAACTCATTCAACTCCCATCCACCTCTACCATTTTGTTTTGAAACCACACAGATTTCTTTATGTTCCACGGCGGTACACAGCGCTCTGCTGTTCTCAGCATAAACAACACTTTGCCCTTCCCAGAAATCCTCACACACAGAATTAACAATGATTTCTCCCTTCATTGATGTACTTCTCTACTACATTACAAAATCAACTGAATCATCTTGTTTCTGATTATTGATTAGAATCACACCTTTCATTGATTAGAGATTACAAATCACAATAATCACCACAGTTCTGTTACTCCACTACACTATGACCATAATCAGAGTATAATTTGCATTCTGCAATCACCCAGATGCAACATTTTTTCTTCTTCATTGCTCAGCCTTAGAAAAAATCTATCCAACAGAGCTGATATGATTTCAACTTTTTCCAGGTCACTTGACACTTGACAACCTTTAGAGAGGCAAGAGCTTTCCTTTCCTCTCATCTTATGGGTGCTATATGAAAGGATTTGCCCTCTCATATATGCTTTTAAAGCTTCCCATGTGTAAGAATGGGAAGAAGAGTTTGAATTTGCTTCCAAGAATAAATCAATGTGGCCTTTCATGAAATCGGGATCCTTTAACGCAGTGATTCCCAAAGTGTGGGCCGCGGCCCCCTGGTGGGCCGTCGTGGTACTGCAGGTGGGCCGTGAGAGGTCATTAAAAATAGACAAATATGTTTTAAATCCTCGATTTTAAAAAAAAGGTTTTAATTACTGTAAAATATTTATTACGTGATTTAAAAATATTTAGAAATAATAAAACAAACCAATTGAGTGTTATTCTACTGTCATCTTAATATGACAAATGTCACCTTATTTGTTAGTATTGGAATGTAGCTTTTAGTTAAAGGTTTGAGTGGGCCACAGAGATTTTTCACATTTCAAATTGGGCCTTGATATTCTGAAGTTTGGGAATGGCTGCTTTAACGTATATGTTTTAAATCTCCAGTTGTACGATAGGTGATGTGTAGTATCAAACTTCCAAGTCATCTTTAATGGATTGTGATCAGATAGTACAGCTGCTAAGTAGGAGCATTCGGTGATCTTAGGAATCATACTTAGAGGTATCAGTAACATATCTATCCTCGAGTAAGATCTGTGGACGTTTGAAAAGAAGGAAAAGTCCTTTACATTTGGATTTAGTTGACGCCAAAAGTCACATAGTCCCATATCCCTCATGCCCTGGTCCAGGATTGAAGCTGCTCCCCAACGGCTGAGAGTTTTTTGGTGAGGATCGGTCCATCGTTGGATCCAAGACCAGATTAAAGTCACTGCCAACCACAAGTTGATCCTCTGCTAGTGCAGATTTTGATATCAATCATTGGAGAAAGCAGGATCTTCATGATTTGGGCCGTATATATAGCTAAAGATAGTTTGACCCCATTCAAATCACAGTTGATTAAAATAAATCTTCCAATACTGTCTCTTTCCATTGATAGCAATTTGAATTTTATGTGAATCTAAATAGTGACTCCCCTTGCTTTCGTGTTGAAAGAAGAATAATAGACATGTCCAACCCAATCTTTTTTAGCTTTAAATGTTCTGTGTTGTAGAGATGAATCTCCTCAGGCTCAGACTGAGGTTTGGACCTGGTTCAGTCAGCTCTGAGTTACTCTGACCATCAAACTTTGTTCCTGTGGTTCAACCATGATAACAACAAGGAAACAGAAGAGATCCTTCTACTTTTCCACACCGAATCAGCATCCATCCATTCATCCATCCATCCATCCATCCAACCATCCAACCATCCATACATCCATTCATCCATCCTTCCATCCATCATCCATCCATCCATCCATCCATTCATCCATCCATCATCTATGCCTGTCTGAATCCTCTGCAGGGTCTCAGGGATCTCCTGGAGTCTATCCAGATGCTCACCTCGTCTCCTCCCAACAAGCCTTCTTCCAGATTCCCCAAACAATCGGAAAGAGGATTGATCAGAGAAAATCACTTTACCCCAGTCCTTAGGAGTCCAGTCCCTGTACCTTCTGCAGAATACCAGTCTGTCCCTAATGTTTTACTGGCATCTGGAAGAAGGCTTGTTGGGAGAAGACGAGGTGAACGCTACCATCAGTCCTGTCTCATGCCAACAGTGAAGCATCCAGAAACCATTCATGTGGGGGGTGCTTTTCGGTCAAGGGAGTGGGATCTCTCACAATCCTGCTTAAAAGCACAGCCATGAATGAAGAATGGTACCAGAACTTCCTCCGAGAGCAATTTCTCCCAGCCATCCAAGGGCAGTTTGGAGATAAAGAATGCCTTTTCCAGCATGATGGAGCATCTTGCCATAAAGCAAAAGTCATAACGAAATGGATCAGGGAACAAAACATTAAGATTTTGGGCCCTTGGCCAGGAAACTCCCCAGATCTTAATCCCATTGAGAACTTGTGGTCAATCCTCAAGTGGCGGGTGGACAATCAAAAACCCACAAATTCTGACACACTCCAAGCATTGATTATGCAAGAATGGACTGGCATCAGTCAGGATTTGGTCCAGAAGTTGATTAACAAGCTGTTAATCAACTTCTGGACCAAATCCAGAAGCCAGGGAGAACTGCAGAGGTCTTGAAAAAGAAGGGTCAGCACTGCAAATATTGATTTATTGCATTAATTATGTGTAATTCTCAATAAAAGCTTTTGAAACTGATGAAATGCTTCTAATTATATTCCATTATAACATAGAAACACCTGACAAAAACATATGAAAACTCTGAAGCAGCAGACTTTGTAAAAAATGTAATATTTGGGTCATTCTCAAAACTTATGGCCATGACTGTACTTGACTGCTCGCTCCCGTCTCCTCACAGCTGCTCTCATGCTTGTCCTGGTCAGACAACCAACACCATTTGCACGTCATTAATGCCTCATTAAATCAGACTCGTCACCAATTTGTTGGGTCTTTGACAGTTTTAACAAAAATGAGGCAAACTCAAAGATTTTCTTGGATGTTCTGAGTCTCTGCAACACGAGATAAGGAGTACACATTCAAAACAACCAGGAAACGTATCAATGCACCATTGAAAATGGGTCCATACGTGACAAACTATCAATGTACTTTCTTCTAATACAGACCACAGCAGCCTCTTCAGTCAATAAAAGGATGGTGTGTTGTCAGGTTGGTTGTCTGATTAAGTTAAACCTGTTTCATTCTGATCATATCCAGCCTGGTGACAGTGAAACTCACAGTGGACACCGAGGACGATGAGTCTAATCAGAAGGCTACAACTCAGCAGCAGCAGAAAGACAGTAACAGCTGGATGGATGATCCACTTTGAGCTGCTGGAACCTGAATGAAGAAAAGATCATTTCAACAACCACAATAAACTACTGTAGCTCTCCTCTCTGTCACTCCATTCTCACCTGCTGGAGAACCTCTGCCGACAGGTGGTTCTGGTTCCACATTGACATCAATGTCCTCCATCTCCATGTCCCCTATCTCTTGTCTGGATGCAGATGATCTTTAATGTCGTCTGACCTCCAACATTCCTGGAGAACATGTGAAGCTGCTGCAGTTTACTCTCAGATTATATTTAGATGACGAGGAAGTCAAACGTGTCAGATAAAATGACCACAGCTGGCAAAAAAAACTCTTCCAAAGAAACTATTTCTTCATTTCCTGTGTAGTAATGAAGGTTAGGGGTTAAAAGTTATTGCGGGGTGAAAAAGCAGAAGTCCAAAACTCAAATTCAAATGAAAATTTATCTGTTAAGAGTGTTTATGAAAGAGTATAACTCACAAAAACCTCATTCATACATACACTCTCTCTCTCTCTCTCTCTCTCTCTCTCTCTCTTTCTCTCTCATATATATATACATATATATATATATATATATATATATATATATATATATATATATATTAGGGCTGTCAAAGTTAACGCGTTAACGCGTGATTAACGCAAAATAATTTTAACACAACTAATTTTTTTAATCCGCGATTAACGCGAGCCGGCCGTTGATGTACAATAGTAGAAGGGGAGTAGGTGTTACCTCCAGGCTCGGGCCCCGCCGTAGTTGTAGTCCTCCGTAGTCCTGTCAAAACAGGAAGCCATGCACTGACGTCGACGGCCATGCCGCAGACAGACAGACAGATATAAACAAACCTCCGTGAAAATGGATACAAAAGATATTATTTTGAATGGTAAGTTTAGCTTCAGGCGAAGAGGTGAAGCTCTCGATTTACTGGTCGATCTACGTTCCCACCCTCACCTATGGTCATGAGCTTTGGGTAGTGACCGAAAGAACAAGATCGCGGATACAAGCGGCTGAAATGAGCTTCCTTCGCAGGGTGGCCGGTGTAGATCATTCAGGATGATCCCTGTGGCGCCCAGTAGGAGTCGCACCACCTCTGTGTGTATTTGTGAATGTTTGGGTTATCGGGGTTCAGTTGGTTATGCCTGCTAGGCTGAATGCAAGTTTACCTGTCCATGCTCCGGAGTTCCAATAAAACTACAATCTAAAGAGACACGGTGTGATCATTGAACTCACACAGAAGCATCTACATGGTGTCAGAAGACAGCAGCGACGAACTTTTCGCCTGTGAGTAACTTGTTGGACTTTTCTCCTCTACGGACCTGATGCTTCGGGCTACGCTAACTAGCTAGCCGTGGACATTTTTTGTTTTTGCCGACAGTCATGGCGGAGGGTTTTCGCCGGCCAGACCCTGTTGTTTTTGACGACAACGTTGCCGAGAGCTGGCGAATTTTCGAAAGGGAGTATGATATTTTTATTGCTGCAGCGCACCCGGACAAGCCGGCAAAGACGAGGGCTTACATTCTTCTCAACCTCGCCGGCCCGGAGGCCATCGACCGTGAACGCTCTTTCGTTTATGCGGCCGAAGTGCGTGCGCCCGGGGACGGCGGAGCAGTGGTCACCCCGGGAGAGTCCAGAGAAGATCCGGACTGCCTGAAGAGGAAGTTCAGGGAAATGTGCAATCCTCAAAGCAACCGGACAATGGACAGACACAGATTTCATTCACGGAATCAAAAACAAGGTGAGAGCATTGAGTCATACATCAGTGATCTGAGGATAAAAGCTAAAAGTTGCCATTTCGGAGATTTAACTGATGAACTTATCTGTGACCGCATTGTGTGTGGCATCACCAGTGACTCTTTGAGAAAATCTCTGCTGAGAGATAGTGAACTAACTCTTGCCAAAGCTATCTCAGTCTGTCGCATTCACGAAATGACAGAAGAAAACAGTAAGACATTAGCAACTCAGGCCACCAATGTGGATGCACTGAAGCCGTCCTACAACAAAAGGCAGCAATTCAGGCCCCAGACACCAACTCAAACCATAAGCAAATGCAGTAATTGTGGGGGCAGCCATGTTGCTAAAAGAGAGAAGTGTCCTGCTTATGGACAGCAGTGTCATAAGTGTCATAAGATGAACCACTACAAAGGATGCTGCAAATCAAAGTCATGGGACCAAAATAAGCTACAAAGAAAGACTTTCAGGCGGCCAGTGCATGAAGTGACAGTGGAACAGCCATCAGCACACGATGATGACACGTTTTATGTGGATGGCATCAGCGTCAACAGTGTTAACTCTCAGGATTGTGAGAAAGATGAAGGATTTGTCACTGTAAAACTAAATGGTAAAACTACTGAGCTAAAAGTGGACACGGGGGCAAAGTGTAATGTGCTTTCCCAAAAGACTTTTGCACGAGTGTCTAAAGGGGAGGGAGTTACCCTGCAGAAGACTGCTGCTAACCTTGTTGCTTATGGGGGCACCAGGATTGAAACAACGGGCCTCGCTACACTGTCATGCAGTCTGAACGAGCAGCATTACACGATACCCTTCTTCATAGTGGACTCAGATGTGCAGCCATTGCTTGGATTTCGGGCATGTGTGGATATGGGAATCGTCAGGATGAGTCCTGATGTTCACCTCGTTACCATGGACAGCAATGTGGATTTCAGAACACAGACTCTCAGACAGTACAAAGATGTCTTCAACAATGAGCTCGGAAAGCTTCAAGTCATGTATTCGATGACACTGGATCCCAAAACACAACCCGTGGTCCGACCAGCTCACCGCATACCTGTAGCAATGCAAGACAGAGTTAAAGCAGAGCTGGATCGCATGCAAAGCATAGGTGTCATAACACCTGTCACAGAGCCCACAGACTGGGTTTCCTCGATGGTGGTAGCACATAAGAAAAACAAGCAAGAAATAAGGCTCTGCATCAATCCAAAGGACCTCAACTTAGCACTCAAAAGACCTCACCACCCTATGCGCTGCGTTGAGGAGGTGGCAGTCCAGATGTCCGGGGCTGCAGTATTCTCTGTCCTGGACGCTAAGAACTCCTTCTGGCAGATCTGTCTCGACAGGAAATCTTCAATGTTGACAACATTCAGTACTCCATTTGGGCGCTACAGATTCCTGCGCATGCCCTTCGGCATTAACTCTGCTAGTGAGGTGTTTCAGCGAACAATGGAGCAGCTCTTCACCGGCTACCCATGCTCCGTCATCGTCGATGATATCATCATCGGAGGCCGCGACGTGGCTGAACATGACGGCAACCTAAAAAAAGTGCTCGAGAGGGTGAAAGAGGTCAACCTCAAGCTCAATCCTGAGAAATGCAGGTTTCGCCTGGATCAAGTGGGGTATATGTAGGCCACATCTTCACAAGCCAGGGCCTCAAAGCTGACCCTGCCAAAACTGCTGCCATCACCAGCATGCCAGTCCCCACTGATGTCACATCATTGCAACGTTTCCTGGGCATGGGAAACTACCTGGCGAAATACATTCCCAATTTCAGTGACATCACAGCTCCACTGAGAACACTGATACACAAGGACACTGAGTGGTGTTGGCTCCAGCAGCATCAAGAGGCTTTTGATCGCCTAAAGTCATGCCTTACCAACCCACCAGTATTGGCATACTACGACGTCAAGAAACCAGTCACTCTCACCTGCGACGCTTCATGCTACGGGCTCGGAGCAGCGTGCATGCAAAATGGCAAGCCAGTTGCGTTCGCCTCACGCACTCTCACAGACACGGAGACGTGATACGCACAGATAGAGAGAGAGCTCCTGGCTGTGGTGTTTGGCTGTACAAAATTCAAAGACTATGTGTATGGAAAATCCATCATTGTGGAGACTGATCATCAGCCCTTAGTGACAATATTAAAAAAGCCCATTCACACTGCCCCTGCTCGTCTCCAGCGGATGCTACTTCGCCTGCAGAGCTTTGACATCAGCCTAGTGTACAAAAGAGGCAAACACATGTATTTGGCTGATACACTCTCTAGAGCTCCGTGTGCTCAATCTTCCCAGAGCCTGGATGCGGAGGAAGCCTATGAGGTGATGTCAGTAAGCTACATCTCCACAGCTCGCCTTGATGAACTCAGGCAGCACACCGCAGAGGATGAAGAACTGCAAGCCCTCTGTACGGTCATCAGGTATGGATGGCCTGCCAGAGAAAGCCATCTCAAGCCCGCCATCGTTCCCTTCTTTCCCTACAGGGACGAACTCACTGTGGATGATGGTGTTATCATGAAAGGCCACAAAGCAGTCATCCCGCGCTCTCTGCGCAAAGGGTACATCACCATAACTCACAGAGGCCACCCAGGCATTGAAGCGACCAAACGCAGAGCCAGAGGCATTGTATTCTGGCCTGCAATGTCTAAAGACATCACTCAAGAGCTACTCACCTGCGCTGTGTGTAACAGCACCAAGTCACACCAGCAAAAGGAACCGTTGCAACTCCATCCTGTCCCAGATCTCCCGTGGTCCATCGTGGCCACAGACATGTTTGAGTGGCACGGCAAACACTATCAAGTGCTCGTGGACTCATATTCTGGCTGGTTTGAGGTCGACCTGCTCCATCAGCTAACATCATCAGCTGTGATCTCCAAACTAAAGAGACACTTTTCAGTACATGGCACGCCACACATTCTCATCTCTGACAATGCGAGACAATACACCAGTCAGCATTTCAAGAACTTTGCCAAACAATGGGATTTCATCCACAGTGCGCAGTGCCAAAGAGGTGATGGAGAAGTCTCACAGAGATGGATCAGACGTCTTCCTCAGCATCCTGAATCTCAGAAATATCCCCCGGGATTCAACGCTGGGCTCCCCGGCAGAGCGCCTGATGTCGCGTCAAACTCGCACAGCCGTTCCTGTCTGCACTGAACTGCTGCGACCAACACCTAAAAGCAGCCAGCAAGTCAGGGCCCAGCTCCTCAACAAAAGGCTCACTCTGAAACACCAGCATGACAAGTCAAGTCATCCACTGCAGCCTTTAACAGAGGGACAGGTGGTTCGCTTGCAAACACCCAAAGGATATGATCAGCTGGGAATTGTGAAAGAGAGGAGCAAGGAGCCTCGATCATATGTCATCCAGTCAAACGGGAGGACATACAGGAGGAACCGACGACACATTCTTCCTGTGGCAGAGCAACCACCACAGCTCCACACAGAAGATCAAGACTCACTCGCCACCAGTCATCACACTGTGGACAATGCCCCTCTCACACACGCACCAGATGCAAACATCACACAATCAGAACAAGCATCCCCCTCCCAGGTAACATGCACTACACATTCGCCCACAGACAACAGCAGTACATACTACACAACACGTTCAGGTCGCATCTGCAGACCAAATCCTAAATACATGTAATGAAAAAAAAAAAAAAAAAAAAAAATCCTCGCACAGTTGTTCATGTATGGTTAGGATGAGTAATTGCTTGACCAAGTAATCATAATTCATTGTGCATGTCTTTCAGGTTAAGAACTCCTTGGAATTTCATGGTTATTATATATCCATATTTTATTCAATATTGGATTGTTTCCAGTTCATCCAAGTGCAGCTAAGGTTATTGCTAGAAGCGTAATATTATAAATGTTTACGGTGTTTTCATTATCCAGTGCTCAATCGTTTATGTTTGGGATGTGAGCTTAAGGAAAGGGATGTAGATCATTCAGGATGATCCCCGTGGCGCCCAGTAGGAGTCGCACCACCTCTGTGTGTATTTGTGAATGTTTGGGTTATCGGGGTTCAGTTGGTTATGCCTGCTAGGCTGAATGCAAGTTTACCTGTCCATGCTCCGGAGTTCCAATAAAACTACAATCTAAAGAGACACGGTGTGATCATTGAACTCACACAGAAGCATCTACAGCCGGGCTCTCCCTTAGAGATAGGGTGAGAAGCTCGGTCATCCGGGAGGGGCTCAGAGTAGAACCGCTGCTCCTCCTCCGACTGGAAGGATTTTATCTGCACTCTTCATTTTTAATTTAATTAATTTTTTTAAATTCATTTTATTTATTATTAATTATTTTTATGCTTGTATGGAATGATGAGGTGTCATTGAATGACTCAATATTTTCTCTTACACAGGCTTAGTGATTAGCACTGTTGCCTCACAGCTAGAAGGTTCCTGGTTCGAACCTCGGCGGGGGGGGGGGGTCGGTTTGAACCCCGGGGCCTTTCTGTGTGGAGTTTGCATGTTCTCCCTGTGCTTGCGTGGGTTTCCTCCGGGTACTCCGGCTTCCTCCCACAGTCCAAAGACATGCATGTTAGGTTAACCTGTTAACGTTCCGACGGCCCGCCCGCGGGCCGTCAGTCCGAATTTCTGTAGTTTCCGAAACTAAACTGTAATTTACACAGCTCAAATGTTATGTGCGGCAATCATGCGACATATCTTTGGAAAGCTAAGATTCTTGTGATTCAATCAATGTAAACCATTTCAGGATATAATCATAACAGCAGGTACAATCAACGCCTTTGTCACACCACAAACAAACAAACAAGGAGTTACGAAATCAACGTAACTCACCTTATGAGCGTTATAAAAGTTGTCCGATCAAAAATATTCCCACAAAAATGGTCTGGTTAAACTCACAAAGGTCCAGTCGATCCAATCCAGTGAAGTATTTAGTCCAAAATGCATTATTATACCAGAAAAAATCCACAAAAACGCCACTGGTAGCTGGTCGGTGTTCAGTAACTTCCACGTATTCTTCGTCATAAAACACTTTATTCTGTGTTGACATACGTGTCTGTGGTCTTAAAATGGAGGGGGTCATCTGAACTTTCGATTGACACCTCATACAGCCATACAGCAGCTTCCCTGTCCTGTCCAGAGCCTAGAATAGCCAATAAGGGCCAACGTTGAAACGAAGCCATGTCCTACTTTGCTTCAGGAAAAAACCAGCCAGTTAGAATCAATCGTGCTGATGACTGACGCATTGAATAGCCAATGAAATTCTGAAAACAACGATGTGACGGTCGAGGGGGTGGAGATAACGGGGAAACAAAGAAAGCCGTGCGTAAATGGTAATTAGATAGTCTCATGAACGCGCGTCATCACGCGCCTCAGCAGGACGCCCCAGTGTGGCTTATTTCTCAGCGTTTTTTTAGTTTGGGAGCGTATTTATTGTAGAAAATTGTGAAAAGGACTGTCCAAGAAGGAAGAGGAGGAATTTGCTCGTCGTGAAAGTTACGTGTCAGGAGAGGGGATCAGATATGATCAGATAACAGAGCGCACGCCTGCGCAGAGGACATTTTCTCCGTCGGAGAAGATTTTGCTCTGCATACGTAAGTATTTGACTAAATTGTGACTTATATTACAGCTTATATTATATTATTACGTATATATTGTATCATAATTGGTAGTATTATTCATATTATTATTACGTTTTACTGTATATTTCGACATAAACAAGTTTTACTTTGAATAAATACAAAAGCCTTTGTTTGTGTGTGTGTGTGTGGGGGGGGGAGGGGTATGTGTGAGTTGTTTGTGTGGGTGTGTGTGTGTGGGGGGGGGGTTCATTGTGTAAAGTAGTACAATACAGAAAAGATGGAACATTTAGTAAATTACTTATTTCTTTATTTTCACATAATGGGCAGTCATCTGAGGATTCAGATGTGGATTAGGAGCCAGTCAGAAAGTGGTCACATAGAGGGTCAAAGGTGCAGATGGACATTGGCAGATGAAGGACATCTCAGTTCCACCAGCTGTGAAGGAGTACGGCCGGTATGTGCTGTATATTCAACTGTGTATTCATTTTGAAATGAAACTATTTTTGTGTTGCACATATTTATGTTTTTGTATATATTTTTTTCATTGTTGTTCCAGGTGTATGGGTGGAGAGGAGAGATCCCTCTGCACCAAAGGCATTCTGGGAGACCCTCGCCGAGCAGCTGGCAGAAGCAGGGTCTTCCTCCACAGCCAGACCTGTCCCACCTCCTGCTCCGTGTGGAGCACATCACATACTGGTTTTTATCAGTGGGCAGAGGACTACTGGTAGGCTGAAGTGCAGGCACTATCATGCTAAAACACAGTTGAAATGCTCCTCATGTGATGTGCCTTTGTGCTTGATACCGACTAGAGATTGCTACAGTGACTGGCATGCTGCCAACCTGTAAATGGTTATAATTGTAAATATGTTCAAATATGTGAATAGTTTGCTGTGTTGTAAAAGAGAGTCATTTTTTTTATGTAAATTACATTTTCCACAACAACACTTGTTTTGACTCTTTTTATATGCAAAATTTAGCTTTATGTTTCAGTAACTTTTCTGGATCTGGATGTGGGATAGGATACCTCTAAGTGTCACCTTTCATTAGAGGCCAAGATTATGACTGTACGATGAAGCGTTCAAGAGTTATATCCTTTTATCCGAGGTATGTGGCCATGTTTATCCAAGTGCCATTTTGGAGACTCCAAATGGCCATTTTTGGAAACGCCTAGACATACTCTTACAAAAACGTGTGTAAAATACTCATTTTTAGTGGTATTGTTATCAAATTTGAACTTGCACTAGGTAAGGCTTCATGCTGTGGTCCCATTGTGTTTTCCAGCTAATAAGTCACAGCTGCACTCATCTGCAGACATCTGTTTACAAAAAAAATTCAGGCGGAAATAAAAAACTTATATTTCAGTGTGTTCAAACTTAGATTACTCAATGCTAGTAGCACTTACAGTGATTCTGACAGTTGGGGGAAAAACTTGTGTGTTACCTTTCAAAAGACACCAAAACCATCCATGTGCTACAAACGGTTCAAGAACAGCTTTCAATTTACTTTGGGTATGCCTTGGATAGGCGTTTTATGCAAATTATACAGGAATGTTAAGGGGTTAATTGATAATTCTAAATTGCCCGTAGGTGTGAATGGTTGTGTGTCTGTATGTGGACTGGCGACCTGTCCAGGGTGAACCCCTGCCTTTCGCCCATAGACGGCTCGGATAGGCTCCAGCAGATCCCTGTGACCCTTCAAGGATGAAGCGGGTATGGATGGATGACACTCTGTCACCTCTCTCTCTCTATATATATATATGAGATATAATAATACACTATTCGTCACACTTACAGTTTTATGACCCCCCCACACCCTTCTCTTATATGGTATGTTCAGTATTTTAAGAGTTGCTCCAAATAGTATATTCCTTATAAGGTACGTTCCGTATTTTATGTGTTGCTCCTAAAAGTATCTCACCTTATATGGTAAGTTCAGTATTTTAAGGATTGCACCAAACTTGTTTTAACGCTACATCTGTTTTTAATCAATCATTATGGCAAAAATGTCCCATACCTACACCTCTCCCCTTTGATCTCCTTAAAAGATACATATAGCAGTCACATCTTATTTGAAATAACTTGCAGAAGAGTGTTACGAGTTAGTTCGGTATTTCAATTATTCAGCAAATAGTTTATCCCCATATGGCCAGTTCACTATTTTAAAAATCTCATCTTCCACCTCTTCATCCTCTGCTCTGCCTTTGTCCTCTTCATCTTCCTCACCACCTGCCTACTCTCTCCTACCACTACTCTACAGTCTCTGATCTCCTCCAGGTTCCATCATCTCCAGGTGTGGTCCACCTATGTGCTCCTAGCTCCACTCTTTGAAGTCACCCTGTGTTCCTGCCTCTTCACTGCAGACATTTCCAGTGAAAAAAAGAGCTACAAATAGATCACATACCTTACGTTTATCAACAGCAAAGTAAAGCGTTTGACAGCACAGTGCAAACAAAGCAGATCTGGGTTTACAAATGCTGAGGTGAACACAAATAACAGAGAAAACAGAGACAACTTCACTCCACACATCAGAATGTTTAATGCCTGAATAAAACAAATGTCCTTTTCGAACTGTTGACAGGACAAGTGTGTGTGTGTGTCTTCATTTATGAATGTGAAAATAAAACATTGATTAAGCTATCTTTGCTGTTGATAAACATAAGCTATGCACTTGTGATCTATTTGTAGCTCTTTTTTTTTTTCACTGGCAGGATCTTTACTTTTGTTTATTCAGAGTTGATGGACCAGAAGGATCCCTGAACAAAGGAACTAAGTTTGACATGATTATAATACACTGTTATACATAACAATAACTGTGCTGGGCACTGGACTGACTTTTTGCTCATCTTAAATACTTAACCAAGTTGTGTCACGTCAGGATTTTGGGTCTGCCATAAAACAAACAAACAAAAACTTGAACAGAGAAATTATGAAAAGCTGTGTCATGCATGTCTGAAGCTTTCACAGCGCAGATAGTTCCATCAGACTGATAGAGCTGAGTGAGCAACAACAATGTGGTAACTAACTGTGTGGTTACCCAGTCTCAAGCGTGGAATATAACAACGTTTCAAATGAGTCCATTGCACCATCCGTGTGAACAATATTCACACAAATACTGTTCCTAATCACAAGCGAGCACAGTAGAAAAACTGTTTGCCTCCTGCAATTAACCACACCTGAGTGACAGAAAGGTAAAAAACCCCCCCTAGTGGTTGGGAGGAAACAAAAAGAAACATGGCTCCTACACCCCAGCCCCTAATTGCATGTGACAGAAGACAAGCAATTACTATTCTAAAAAACAAAGGGAGCCATAAATCACAGTAGTTAATCAGACCATGACTTCACACAGCAGACATAGTTTTGTTACAGGTCTTTCTATGACACCTGTTTTGGTTTGGAGACGAACCACATGCACCAGTCATTTCTTGTCCGGAAATGTTCTCAGAACCCTGGCAAGGATCCAAGATCCTCTTGATGTGGAGTCCACGACAAAAACAATGTCCCCGGGTCTTTCTCCTTTTTTTTTCTTTTTTTTTCTTTTTCTGTCGACTGCAGTCCTGTTGGCATAAACTAAACAGCCACTCTCAGCATCACTGCAACTTTGTACTGAGCCATTTATGACCCATCCCAGTAAAGTCCTGACTGCGTAGGGCCCATCACCCTGGCTGTTAATGACCTCCCAAGGCTCCATCAGTTTGGATGCATTGGTGCCGACTAGTAGTTCAACATCAGCATTTATGCGAGGGAGTGCAGCCTCTATTAGATAAGGCCATTTAGACAGCTCAGTTTTACTGATGATGTTGTCTGAGGACACAGGCATTTCTCTTTGTGTAAACACTTTTGGAAGCTGGTAAAAATGTTCGCCAGACAACCCTGAAATCTCTAGACCATTAATAATGGAAGTTGTCATAGTCTTATTATGGCCCATAGTGCGAAGATGAATTTGTGCATTACGTCCTTGAACCTTTAATTTATGAAGTAGTCTTTCAGAGCAGAAAGTATCTGTGCTCCCTGGATCCAAAAAAGCATATGTTTCAATGATCTTTGTTCCCTTTGAACTTTTTACTTGAACAGGCAAGATAGGAAGAATACCGTTATGGTGGCCAGCCCCTGTATGACCACAGGTGGAAGAGGTTTTACTGCTCTCCGATGGTTTCTTTGGATCCATATCTTTCTGATTGACCTTTTCGTTTTGCCCAATATGTAGAATGCTGGGATGCAATTGACTGCAGTGTTTGCAGGTGATCCGCTGATCACAACTCCTGCTTAAATGTCCTGTGGTCAGGCAGCCGAAGCATAGACCTTTCTCCTTTAGAAAATCCAACTTTTCCCGGTGTGACCTTTTTCTCAGCTGATGACATTGTTCCAATATATGACCATCACGACCACAATATAAACATGAGGATGGATTATATTTGGCTGTAGCCTCTTCTTTTTTGTAGGCAGTTGTTTGGTATCCATCTTTGACAGAAACTTGGGTGGCAAAGCTGTTTCGCTTTAATTGTGATTTAACTTGAATTTTTGTTTGGTTTTGTTATTCCTTTAATAGGTGGCGTGTCCTGGATAACACCAAAAACCGGATCTGAAGTAATCCGGATTTGCTGCTCAATGAACTTAACGATGTCCGTGAAACAGGCCCTTTGACCAGTTCTCTCAAGGATTTCACTTGCCTTTGTTCTCCATTTTTCTCTGAGTTTGTAGGGAAGTTTCTGACTCAGAATTTTGATGTTGGCTGGCATGCTTAACTCCTCCAAATATTGCAAGTCCTCCATTGCATTGCAGCATTCACGTAGGAAGAGTCCATATGCTTTCAGTGCTGCAACATCTTCACTTTTGACACTTGGCCAGCCAGTAGCCTTTTCCATGTAGGCTGCAGTTATATTAAATTCATTGCCAAAATGTTCCTTGAGCAGCTGCTTAGCTACGGTATATCCCCTTTCTGCTGTCATATGAAGACAGCTGCGTACTATGTCCCTTGGTTGTCCTCTGGTGTATTGCTCCAGATAATATAGACAATCTCCTTTACAGCTGGTTTTTGCCTCCACACAATGTTCAAAAGCTTTCATGAATGAATTAAATTGAAGTGGATCTCCATCATAGGTAGGGATTTCCCTATGAGGCAGTAACTGAACTGAGCTGTTTGCATTTGAACAAGAAGAGCTGTGATGTCATTTTGTTGCTTTAACACACTGTAGAGGTCTCCTGCTGGTTGATTTTGGTATGTTTGCCTTGAAACAATGTCACCTGTTCGAGCTGGGCCTTGATGATAATCCATAACCTTTGGGTCAGTTCCAACTCTTTTAGGCAACAACGGCTCAACTGTGTTTTGCTGTGAAGGCTGATAAACCAGTGGTGGAGCATGTGGAGTAAGAAGAGTCTGTAAAATCTTTGGCTTTGCCCCCTTTTTGATGTGTGATTCCATCCCATCAGAACACTTAGATGTCATGCTGCCTTTACTACTCCCCTGTAACACAGTTAGCTTTGCATAGGCAACAGCAATCTTAGTTTCCAACTCAAGTTGTTCCTTTTTTCTTTTCAAGAGGTATTCTTGTTCTTCCAGAGCGTGCTTCTCCTTTAAAGCAGCAGCACTAGCTAAGAGTGCAGCCTTTTCAGCTTCTGCTTTTATACATTCAGAGGCTGTAGATGATTTGCTCCTACAAGAATAGTTAGTAATTGAGGAACCCCTTTGATGCCCTCTCCTGGCAGATGTTGAGGCAACATTTGAGATACTGTCATGAGGTTCAATTTGAGGCTCCTCTTGGCGGACCATAAGTAAACCACCTTGACTTTGCACATTTTGTTCAGTGTCACATACAGCAGCTGAGCATCCTTGAGTTGCAACCAACCATTTCTGAGTATCAGCAACAAAATTATGGACATTCAACATTTTAGCTTGATACCATATATCATGTTTTTCTGCTTCTTCAGCAGGCAATAAACCCAATAAAACCTTATGTATTTCATGAGTTTCTTTAGACAAACCTATAAACCTTTTAACACTAGAAGACCCAAAGCCCAGCCATTTGGCTTTCCTACCTTCCATGCCCAAAGAGCAGCCAAGTGGCTGGATTAGTCTGGAGCTAACATCTTAACTCAGGTGTGAACGACACCATTGTTCTGTAAATGAGATGGCCAAGTTGTGCACAGCCAGTAGAGGTGTCAAGTACAGAGCACTTTTACTCAGTTTCACTCTACCCAGTTTCTCTCTACTCAGTTTCTCTCAGTAAAGTAAAGATACCTATAAAATCTAAGTATTTATCTTTGTGCTGAATATTTACTGTTACTCACTATTTTGAAACACAAGTATATATACTTTTTAAATTTTAAAAAGGGGATACTTACTTTTTAAATCACACACGTTTTTGTTTTCAGTTTTTCCCCTAATTTGTTTACCCTAGTCTGCTCTAAAGTTAGGGTTTTTGTCCCCATAATCATAAATCAGAGCTCAAACCTTCGTATGCTCAAACAGCTGACAATGTAACTATCCAATTATCTCATTCAGTGATGCAGCTGCATTAAAATGCTACTATTTATGTTCTATAATATGTATTTTAAAAGCCACAGCCGCCCCAAAGAGGCTATCTAACTGAATTACATTTTTAGGTTAAATAATATTATTGACTGTTTTCACTTTTTTCTTGGGTACATTCATGATGAAGTACTTTTATAATTTTTCTTTTACCAGAGTAGTAGTTTTTTTGCATTGCAGTATCAGCACTGTTACCAAGTACTGAAATCAAGACAGCCAGTTGAGTAGGCTATGGGTAATGATATTCACACTTTGTAATCACAACAGAAAGTAAGTTAGTAAGAGTCGACAGAGTTTATTTTTTTCATTTCTTGCTGAGGTTTATTGTTGATGCACAAGATTTAAACAAGACATGTTTTCTTAGAAATTCCTGAAAGTGTTACCTACATTACAGCACTTCAGTCATCTACATGTCTGCACATACTTGGCACTGCCACGCCACCTCCTTTCTGCATTTACCACATGTGTACTTGTAGCAATCTACACAGCGCAAAGTGGCATGATTGTTCCTGCACCGACAGTTCACCTGGCACATTGCCCTTTTCCTTTGTCAGGTTGTGGGAGGTTGTTGCCGAAGAAGTTTTTCCTTTTTCGCATTTTTTGCTCCCAAATGAGACTGAGCAAGCTCACTGGCCAGCTCCACCAGGAAGTCCACCCGTCTCTCCTGCACCCCGGTACATGTCTGATAAAGGACATGTGCATTTAGCGCTGCAATGTCAAGCATATTATAAAATACTGCAACTGGCCATCGCCGTGTTCCAGAGCGCACAGTGTACTCTCGCACCATCTGGTCCATAACATCCACACCACATTTCATGCCATTGTAATCAGTGACAGTGTTTGGCTTCTTTTTTCGGGTATCCCCAGTCTCAACCACACCATGCATGCTGCTAAGAATGCAGACGGTCTTCCTGCGTTTGGGCGCATAAACAGTCAGTGAGGCACCAGAGGTTGAAAAACACCTGGGTACTGTATTCATTGCGGTCCAAAGTTTGTTTGGCTGATGGTGGAAGCTCCCGTCGAATCTTATTCACTGTGCCAAGGAGGGTGGTCTTCCGGTTGAGCAGTCGCTGCGCAAGTGATAACGATGTGAAAAAGTTATCTGTGGTAACAGTTCCATGAATGGTTCCATGAGCTTCATCACCACATGTTCAGAGAGTCTCTCTCCGGTGTGACGATTGGGGTCCTTGCCAAGGTATGGAATAATATTGCAGACATACTTAGACTTCAAGTCACATGCCACCCAGAACTTGATGCCAAACTTGTCGGGTTTTGTAGCAATGTACTGCAGGAAACAGCAGCGAGTCTTTGTTGGGAAAAGTTGCTCATCAATGGTAATGCACCTGCCTGGATTGTAGGATGAGATGCAGTTGGCAACGAAAGACCCCCAAACATCGGAGACTGCAGCAAATCTGTCAGTCCCAACTCGCTCACTGCGCGTGTCCATGTTGTCAAAGCGTAGGTGTCGCATTATGTCTTGGAAGCGGTTACGGGCCATAATGCCACTGATCAGTGGGTGTCCAATTTTTGCAGTCCAAGCGTCACGCAGCGATGGAAGTTTTATCACCCCCCGCAAGAGAAGAATTGCAATAAATGCCATGAGTTCAGGAAGGGCCATGAACCAACTGTCATGCTGTGTCTGCCGTCCATGCTGAACAGTCCACTCCTGAACAGTTCGAAGCATGTCAAGAGTGATAAAGCAGAGGAACCTCTGTAAGCGACTGTTCACCGTTCTTCTGACCAACACTGTTGGCTCTCCATCTCCAGTGTATGATTCCATTACTGCCTGATGGAAAGGCCTCCCGACCTGTTCTTCATGCCACACTGTGCCATCTTTTGCCTTCTCTGTTGGTCCGGTGTGTGTCTCCAGTCGAGCTTTCTTTTCTGGGGGCTGAGAAGTCTCCTCATCTGTAGGGTAAATGTTTTTTGGAGATGTGAGCCATGAGATATCCAAATGATGAGAGCAATGAAAACTCAAACAAGGTTACAAATTTAGGCAAAGATATAATTTGAATTATAATTCCAAAACATCTCAACTCTGCCTCCTCTGTATTGGATAATTCCATTGTAACTGACAACAAACAGTGCACATTAGAGGTAATTTCTAAAAGAGTAGCAAGATTGTTTGAGTTGAAAACTCTACTAATGAAAAACCCTTTAGATACTACACTTGTAAAATAAGTAAATGAAAATACGATGTTTGGGAACTCTTACCAGAAGAAGTTTCAGAGTCTGAACTCAGCTGAAGGTTTATGTCTTCTCCATCTGAATCACAAGGGTTGACTTGGCTCAGGATCATGTCCAAAGCTTGCTGGGTGTTGAGTGGTTTCGGCATCTTCGCTTCTTGGCTGACGCAGAGCATGAAATACTTTATGTGCCGTGAGTGAGCTATTTATCCACCTTGGTTCCCTAGTTTAGTAGTCATCATTCACACTTCCGCCCACCCTGCTTTTACATTGAACTTTTACATTGTATGTCTTCTAAGTCAGGTCGTTAGGTTACCAGCTATGTGTATGTGCACACTTGTGAAATGTGCATCAACAGTTATGAAAGCAGATATATTGATTGAAAAAAAAAAAAAAGCAGCCATGCAATCAGCAGGTCTGAGAACTTGTGACAGAGTCCTATATGTGATAGCTGAAACAAAACAGTGGATCTTGAGTGCTCAGACTCTCCCCAATCATACCCCTCCCCCTAAGGAGTAAGCTTGACACCCTCGTCTGGCAGGTAATGGCTGCATTGAATGGGGCCATTGACATGTTAATTTCAAGCCATGCAGCCTTTTGGCTGTCCTCTGGGCATGGTAGCAGGAGTAGAAAACTCTGGGTTTTCTAGTGTTAAATGCATCATCAACCTCATTTACACACCCTTCACTCACTTTTAGTTCATTAATACTGTGTCTTAGTTTATACAGCTTATTCACTTTAGCCTTTCTTTCACCCTCTAAACATCTTATTTTCTCCAACAAAGCCTTAGTTGTCAATTTAACCTCTCGTTTTTTCTCTGTCCCATCTCGCGCGTTCCCGTGCGCGCTCACATCCTTGTGCTCATTAAAGTCAGATTCAGTCTCCAAGTTTGGATCAGTCATTTTCTCTTCTGCCACGCTGGCCAAAAGCGGTTTGTCCAGATACGCGCAAGTCGGACGCTTTAAACGATGACGTCACGCATCGACGTGACACGGTACCTTAACGCAGTTGCGAATGTGCTACCAATGCATTGGTTTTACGTATATCACAGACCTTTATGTGTGCACACACTAGATAAATGGCCATTCAGAAACATCAGCGCTGAACCACATACCCCACTGGTGCATTGGCCGGCATGATGTTGTGACGTCAGAGGTCCGCTGCAGGGAATCCCGGTGACTCCAGTAGCTCGTTCCGATGCAGGCGGAATTCCGAAGCCTGTCCTCCAGATGGTTCCAGTGCAACACGAATCCTGGCGCGTGTTGGTCGATGCCTTGTAATCCCAATTACTCCAATAGTTTGGTCGTGAACAGCCTCGATCCTGACGCCAGCCCCTGTGTTTGCTGCAGGTGGCTCCAATAGCCCGCTCCGATGCAGCGCTCACCTAGACTGCCGTGCGAACAGGTCCTGGCTTCATCCAAACGAGGCAGTTTTTCTACCTAAATGTAGCGACTTAGTCCCAGTGGCGCTATTGGTGGTTGATTGCTCTGGCTTATTTCCTACGTGAGCTCAAGCGTGGTAAATAGTGAATACTCTTCTTTGACGTTTCAAATGAGATATATTTATTTTCCATTGCACCATCCGTGTCCACTGAACAATATTCACACAAATATTCTTTCCTTTCCTAATCACAAGCGAGCACAGTAGAAAAACTGTTTGCCTCCTGCAATTAACCACACCTGAGTGACAAGACAGGTGCCCTCAAATAACCTCCCAACCTCATCAACACAACAGAACTTAGAAAGGTAAAACCCCCCTAGTGGTTGGGAGGAAACAAAAAGAAACATGGCTCCTACACTAACAACAATGTTAAAAACATGAGACTAAAAACTAACAGCAGTGTTAAAAACATAAGACTAAAAACTAACAACAATGTTAAACACATGAGACTAAAAACTAACAGCAGTGTTAAAAACATGAGACTAAAAACTAACAGCTGTGTTAAAAACATAAGACTAAAAACTAACAGCAGTGGTAAAAACATGAGACTAAAAAACTAACAGCAGTGTTAAAAACATAAGACTAAAAACTAATAGCAGTGTTAAAAACATGAGACTAAAAACTAACAGCAGTGTTAAAAACATGAAATTAAAAACTAACAGCAGTGGTAAAAACATGAGACTAAAAACTAACAGCAGTGTTAAAAACTTAAGACTAAAAACTAACAGCAGTGTTAAAAACATGAGACTAAAAACTAACAGCAGTGTTAAAAACATGAGACTAAAAACTAACAGCAGTGTTAAAAAAAAAACATGAGACAAGTTGGCATGTATACTTTTTCATGCTATGAAAAAGAGGTACCTTCTTTTTTTTCCCTCTCAGGCATCGGTAAAATATAAAAACTGTAGTACTGGCATGTAGAAAACTAATCAGCACACTCCCAGAAGCTACCCAAAGTTTCAAGGTTGTTTCTGAAGGTGTCTCCGTTCAAGAAAGTTGTCAGGATCATCCTCCTCCTCGTCCTCCTTTGAGTAACGTACCTTTGACATCAGAGTTTCTACCATTTTTGAGATTTTCGATTCCTCCACATGGATGTTATACATCATTAAGAAGTGGCAAATGCCCGGAATGAAATTAGGGTCCAGCTCGTGACAAACGGGTATCCACGAAGTCTTGTTCCAGGGTGTCCAAACACCGATGATGTTTCTGACTTGGATGGTCAGTTATGCAGCCGATGCATTCCTCTTTCTGGATCTCGATGAGAGTGAGATTGAGCAGATAGTTAAATGCAGCTTTCACCAGTTTCAGGATCAAACTTGACATCAACCCATCCGCTGTACTCTCATCCACAGGTGAAGAAAGTAGGGTCTCCGGCATATCGGGTAGAGAAGACAAGGCCGGGGGTGGTCCATCCATCTCCAGAGTTAGAGACTCAGGGACCGTTTCAGGCATTGTGTCCGTCGCCGGATGCGGGGGACACTCAGCCACGAACCCCGGTGTAGGCTCCAACATAGGCTCGTATGAGAAAATCTTGTTCACCTACATCTTTCTGTTGCCAAGACGACGCCTGGCATGGAGGCTACTCGCTGCTGCTCCGGGGGACTTGTCTCTGCGACGCTGGACGCTTGACGCTGGACGCTGGACGCTCCAGTTTGTGCCCAGTGTGTGGTGATTTTGCGGTCGGGTGTCAACGTGCTGTTTGCGGGTGTGGACCGGTCCTCTTGCGGCTGGTGGAGACGTGCTGCCATGGACATGGACGGTGTCGCTGGGGACCGGTTCGGGGAAGCTAATCCTGAACTGCTACCCGCAGCAACCACCGCCACTGGATCCAGGCTGCAGCATCGACTGAACCTGGAACGGGAGCCCCCGACGTGGCAGCAGCGGCATGCTGCCCCTATACAGCAGTCTACACGCAGGGGTGGGTCAGCTGACGTGGCAGGTGGGACCGTCTGAGGACCTGATGGACCCGGCACCGCCAGGGGTGATGCCAACAACTTGGTGCGCATGATGAACCGGGCTCTGGGACGGTCGGCTCCATCGCTCGCCGGACTGAGGGAGCTCAGTCTTCCCAGAGGAGACAGTTTGGTTCATCGGAGTTTGGTTCATCGGTGTTTCGTCCTCTGACCTGGAGATATGTCACTGGATTCACCATTGTGGAGATATACTCAATAGATAAATTGAGTAAATTGGAGATAAATTCAAGCTCCTTGCTTGAATTTCCCCCTTGGGGGATCAATAAAGTATATTTGATTTGATTTTTTTTATTTGATCCCAGGGATGTACTCAGGGGTCATCATCATTAAACGCCTGCAGGTGTTCAAACGAGTCATTGCCATCATGGTTTCTTCCTTGGGTCTTCAAATGGCTTCAGGGCTTTAAAAGGCTGTAGAGTTTCAATGGTCTGGGAGGAAGGAAAGAGACTCTCTTTAAACAGTTTATGTCAGTGGGAATGGAGGAGGCGTGGCGAGTGGGAGTGGTGAAGGCGTAGCGAGTGGGAGTGGTGAAGGCATGGCGAGTGGGAGTGGTGAAGGCGTGGCGAGTGGGAGTGGTGAAGGTGTGGCGAGTGGGAGTGGTGAAGGTGTAGCGAGTGGGAGTGGTGAAGGTGTGGCAAGTGGGAGTGGTGAAGGTGTGGTGAGTGGGTGTGGTGAAGGCGGGGCGAGTGGGAGTGGTGAAGGCGTAGCGAGTGGGAGTGGTAAAGACGTGGCGAGTGGGTGTGGTGAAGGTGCAGCGAGTGGGAGTGGTGAAGGCGCGGCGAGTGGGAGTGGTGAAGGCGTAGCGAGTGGGAGTGGTGAAGGCGTAGCAAGTGGGAGTGGTGAAGGCGTAGTGAGTGGGAGTGGTGAAGGCGTAGCGAGTGGGAGTGGTGAAGGCGTGGCGAGTGGGTGTGGTGAAGGCGTAGTGAGTGGGAGTGGTGAAGGCGCGGCGAGTGGGAGTGGTGAAGGCGTAGCGAGTGGGAGTGGTGAAGGCGTAGCGAGTGGGAGTGGTGAAGGCGTAGTGAGTGGGAGTGGTGAAGGCGTGGTGAGTGGGTGTGGTGAAGGCGTAGCGAGTGGGTGTGGTGAAGGCGTAGCGAGTGGGAGTGGTGAAGGCGTAGCGAGTGGGTGTGGTGAAGGCATAGCGAGTGGGAGTGGTGAAGGCGTGGCGAGTGGGAGTGGTGAAGGTGTAGCGAGTGGGTGTGGTGAAGGCATAGCGAGTGGGAGTGGTGAAGGCATAGAGAGGGTGAAGGCATAGCAAGTGGTGGAGTGGTGAAGGTGTGGCGAGTGGGAGTGGTGAAGGCGTGGCGAGTGGGAGTGGTGAAGGCATAGCAAGTGGGAGTGGTTAAGACGTGGCCAGTGGGAGTGGTGAAGGCATAGCGAGTGGTGAAGGCATAGCAAGTGGGAGTGGTGAAGGTGGGGGAGTGTGGGAGTGGGGAGTGGGGGAATGTGAGGGTGGCGTTGGAGTGGCGTGGGAGTGGGTAAGGGTAGCGAGTGGGAAGGGCAGTGGAAGGTGGTGAGGGTGGTGGGTGGCGAGTGGGGTGGTGAAGGTGAGTGGTGGGGGAGGTGGGGAGGGGGGTGGGGGTGGGAGTGGGGAGTGGTGAGTGGTGAGGCGTGGGTGGTGAGGGTGTGGCGAGTGGGAGTGTGAAGGGTTGTGGCGAATGGGTGTGGTGAAGGCGTGGTGAGTGGGAGTGGTGAAGATGTGGCGAGTGGGAGTGGTGAAGGCGTGGTGAGTGGGAGTGGTGAAGGCGTGGCGAGTGGGTGTGGGGAAGGCGTGGTGAGTGGGAGTGGTGAAGACGTGGCGAGTGGGAGTGGGGAAGGCGTGGTGAGTGGGAGTGGTGAAGACGTGGCGAGTGGGTGTGGGGAAGGCGTGGTGAGTGGGAGTGGTGAAGACGTGGCGAGTGGGAGTGGTGAAGGCGTAGCGAGTGGGACTGGTGAAGGGGTGGCGAGTGGGAGTGGTGAAGGCGTGGTGAGTGGGAGTGGGGAAGGCGTGGTGAGTGGGAGTGGTGAAGACGTGGCGAGTGGGAGTGGGGAAGGCGTGGTGAGTGGGAGTGGTGAAGACGTGGCGAGTGGGAGTGGTGAAGGCGTGGTGAGTGGGAGTGGTGAAGGCGTGGCAAGTGGGTGTGGGGAAACCCTAACAAATGGGATTGTTTAGGGTCTGACAAGGGGGTGTGGTCAAGGGATGGTCTAGAAGGAAAGTGTTTTTCACATCACTAGAGCATTATTTTAGTTACGAAAGGCAAGGAAGAGGGAGGTGTTTTTCTCATCAGGCTACCATAGGAATAGTGAGCAGAGTGTGAAAGATACCACACTCCAAATTGAAAAGATCCAAAGTACTCCGCAGCAGCGTGGTATGTAGCACGGAAAAACCATTGGACTGTACCTGAGGGAATTACTATTGTGTTACAAAGTGGAGATTTAAATTCTGATGAAAAAAGATGATGATTTGTGGGTAATCTATACAAAAATATTTCAGAATCTTAACAAATTGATTGAAAGTCAAATATAAAAATCTGTCATTGACAACAGTGTTAAAACCCCTTATGGATAGATAGATCCTATTGGTATTGATTGATTCATAGAACTTAAACTTGACTGGAGCTTAGCTGTGACAGTTTATTTGAAATAGTTTGAAAATCAACACATACACTGAAGTTTGTATGAAAATGTACACAGCATGTCAGGACAAAAGCCAAGTGAACTCATTTGCAATATTAACACTAGTTCAGAGTAACATACAGGTTCAGGTTCCTTTAATGGTATCACAAATAGATTTGTTTGGCACAGTAGCGCAGTGCTTAGCAAGGTTTGGTTGGAACTGGGTTCACCTGGGTCTTTCTGTGTGGAGTTAGCATGTTCTCCCTGGGTACTTCGGTTTCCTCCCACCCCATAAACATGTTCTTTAGGCTAATTGGTAACGGTAAACGCCGCTTCATAGGCTTCATATACATTAACCATAATTTAATTCTGAGAAATAAATCAGTCTAATAAATATGTATGTATGTGGCAGTGAGAGAAAGCTGCTATCACTGGAAAAGTGTTCAACTGCCTGTAACGTGGGAGTGTTATGGTGGCATAGAGGATTGTTCATGGTTTTGATAGTAAACACTTAGGCAATCTAGTATGCTCTAAACTTCTCTGAAATCATCCATTTAAAGGCATCTTTTTTTCCGTGTGCTATAACTCTTTTCCTTTTACACTGCTGTTGGTATCGATCTGCATCTAACCTTGAACTACTCTCATCTGTTTCCAGAATGAAAGGCAGGGAAAAGTCAGCATAACCAGGAAAAATGATGGTCGATGGTTTGGATGGGGCTTACTTTAGACCAGGGATTTTCATAGTGTGGGATAGTGAGGCTCCCCTGAGAGAACTCATAAGCATGCCGCGCCCCCCCACCCCTTTATATCTGTATGTTTTCAACACATATTTTGACATATTTCTGCACGCGCTCGTTTGGATGCGTTTAAGTGCCCGAGTGTGTGTGCGGGCGCAGTAAACCGCGGCGCCAAGTCACGGCACGTCAGGCACCCTCTCCGCAGCTGCGCTCAGCAGATGCAGGAGGGTCGACTGATGGTACAGAAAAGATGTTATTACATCAGAAAAGTAGCCAGGGCTTTTTTATAAAGCTGTGTGTCCTGGCACCGGCGTGGCATCGGCGCGCGCCCTCTAAGTGGAGATGGAACCTGATTTTTTTTTTTTTTTTTTTTTTTTTTATGAGAAACAGCACACTTAAATGCTATCTGTTTTTTTTTTTTTTTTTTTTAGACCTAATCCTGAAAGTGAAATCTTTTGGGCTCCATTTAATCTTTAAATAAATATTCTGAACATCTTCAGCCAAAAAGGCATTTTTCATTTAATATCTTAACAGTCCAGGACGTTTCATGGTCAAAAACCTGGAATTAAAAACGCATTTAAAGCATACATAAAAGAATTTATACGACATGCCAAGCTTTGACTATCAAAAATCTAATTTTACAACTGTGAAGTGAAAGTTTCTCACTTTTTTTCTCCACATTTTTGTTTGCAGTAAAGCGACTTTAATCAGTAAACCTCAGAGCATCAACTTACCTGAGTCCACAATAGTGACCACAAGACAGACCAGAGCCTGGTAGATCCACACGTTAGTCCTCATGGCTGGGTTTGGGTTCGGGTGTGAAGCAGGTTAGGATCCGGATTAAGTTAAAGTCCAGAGAGGCTGATGATCTGCGGGAGACTCGCCTTCCTTCACGCAGATGCCACTTTTCCAAGAAACCACACGCGTCCTCGGTTCAAGCCCCTTAAAACTAAAGCTTACCGGTACGATGCTTCGGTTGCCTTGGTAGTCACAGTGCCAAACGCCTCGATGACTTTCTTCTGTGACCGCAATTCATTAAGTTTCCGATCAAAAAACTCCCGCGGCTTGGTCGTTAAACTTTGGTGCTTGGTTTCAATATGACGCCGGAGTTTACATGGTCGCGTGCTGTCGTTAGCTAGCAGCTCTTTGCAGATAACACAATGTGGCAGCGGAGCATCGTCAGGACCAATACACGAAAAGCCAAACTTTAAATAATCAGGGTCATACTTCCTCCGTTTTCTGATCGCCCCAGCAGGGGGCCGCGGCTGAATCACTGCTCTACAGTATGTTAAAAATATGAGTAAAAACTTGCTGCCGCCGCTCTGTGATTTTCTAATTTTTCCCAAGCGGCGGTATTCATTTTCTCTTTTTTTTCTTAAGCTCCGCTTCACACATGCGCAACCGCATTTCCACCTGATCGAGAACGCGCAGCGACAGCGAGCCCGCTTTCGGGAAATCATAATCTTTAACCCAAGCCCGCACACTCGCCTGCCCAGCAGCCCCGTATCTGGCTCTCATGTCATCAAAAAGATATCCTTCCAACTTAATTTCTTCCCCCCGCTGCTTCGACCCCGCCTGTCCCATTTCTTCACGTGCGTCTCAACACCGAACCTAGTCTAGGCTCTATGTCCGCAGAAGCCGCCCCCCAGGTGCAGGTACCTGTCTTTCGCCTCTGCACGATCGTCACCGTGCGCGAACCGTACTAATCCAAATGACCCCTGGTCAACAAAACTGTCTTTTCGGCTGCGACCTACGCAGACCGACAGCCCGGCTATTCCTTCAGCCGGTAACCCTGGGCGGGACTTTCTCTAAGCTTCCCTCTGGGACCGGGCACCAGCCAGAGACAGAAAACTGGCGTGCTCACGAGTCCACGGACGAGCACGCACGCGTCAGGGACAGACGGCCACACAGCACACTCACAGAAGCAGGCAGGGGCTACACAGCTAAAAACAATTCCTCAGTGCACCGCTACACATCAGTGATTAAAATTTAAAATTTAAGTCAACTTAAAGCCAACTGTTAAGTTAAAATTTTCAAAATCAACTCACCAAAGCACAGCGGTTCCGTCGGAGTTCTGCCAATGTCCCGGTCCAGACGCCGACACCCCTTCACGAGGCCGGATTTCTGAAAATCCTATGGAACTTGCGGCCGTGAGGAGCTACTCTCCCCCGATCCGGGACCGCAGGCGAATGGGCCAGCAGACACAAAACAGAAAACGACGCAGAAACAACAAGAAAAACACCCAGGGACGCCAACTGTTAAGTTAAAATTCAGGATCTTATTTACCTGTGAAGGCTGGTAATACTATGCAGTGGTGTAGTATCAATTCAGCTGTTAATTAAGGCACAGAGAAACTGACGCAGGTGCACAGAGATTTATTTTCGATGTTCACGAGAGCCAGATCAACACAGAATGCCAACGTCACTCAGGGCCAGCAGTAATTTAAGGAAACCAGTTGCATCCATATCTGAACAACACAATCTTGATCTTATTGGGACACACGTCAAACTGCAGACAAGTTGACGCCTTAATATCATATCAACACAGTGGCCTCGTCTTAGACGAGTCTAATCACAGTTAATCAAATGTCATCCAGCCCTGTCAGTGATTTTACTCCAGGTCAGGAAGGCCTCAGAAGCCTGAAATCAATTTTTAATATCACATGGTCTTTATTATCAGACACAACAAGTACTTAAGGTGCAAATGTTTTTTCCCCCATTTCAATATTTCAATCCCCCCGGGAGTCGGGGGTCTCCTCGGCTCTGGCCAACTGCAGCTCTCATCGTCCTGCTTCTTTTAAATGTTTGATGACCCAATTGTTAGCATGACAGAAACGACAGCCGTGTTGCCATGTTTGATTGATTTCCTCAGATACATATCAGGCTCATTTCTGGTGTATTTTAAATGGGGTTCGCTGGAACCCTGGCACTGTTTTGACCGTGCGTGAACTTTGAAAGAACGTCGTTCACAGTTGCCCAAATGAACTTGTTCACATCCGACGCTCGTCAAGGAGAAAGAGAGCGTGCTCAGTTCACGTTCACACAAAATATGAACTAGTTGGTGAACTTTGGTTCAATGAACGTGTTCAGGTCCAACACTGGTGGAAAGAATAAGAGCTGGGCGATGTGCCTCACCCAGACAAGGGTTACCGGGGCGCCACCCTAGAGCCAGGGCTGGGGGAGGGGCTTGTTTGGGAGTGCCTGGTGGCCAGGACTTTACCCATGAGGTCCGGCGGGGCTCAGCCCAAATAAGAAACATGAGTTTGCCTCCTTGTGGGCCCACCACCTGCAGGGAGGGGTTTGTTTGGTGGAGGAGCATTTGTGTTGCATTTTAATGTATGAAAAGTGCTATATAAATAAAGATTGATTGATTGATTGATGGCGTTGAAGTTAATTTGCAAATTCACCAACTTTGCTTATACATATAAAATAAAAAGGAAGTAATTAATGAGGCCAAACAAGTGCAGTTTGGTCTAATATCCATCTAAACCTGTCTGTCTTGTCTAATAGTTTTGTCATTTCTAAATGGTGTAATAGTTCTGCTGTTTGCCAGGGCTGGGAGAACGGTGAACCTAATAATGGAGGTACCAACCCATTTGCCAGTCAGGAGGACTGTGTACACATCACATATCGTGAGCGGAAGCTCAATGATCTTTCATGTTTTGAGTCTTGCTATTGGTACTGTGAAAAACTACTCTACATCTGCTAGATGCTGCGTATGGAGATCAGATAACGGATTATTGCTCTGCAGTTGAAGCCATGATTAAACTATGAAGATCCCATCTGATAATTTTACAGCAGAACTAAGGACTTTTATCCACCATAGAAGGTCAGTTTCAGTTTCTTTTGAAGGAATAGTCTCTTCCCTTCATGCAGCATCATCCATAATCAGTTTTTTCTTTGAAAACCACTTTAATAAAACCAGCTCTTAAAACACAAACCTCAGCTGTTCTGTCATCAGTGTGCAGGTTTGAAGAATGACATTCATTTGTTCTCTGAGGTTAGAAATGACCTCAGACTGTGTTGACATGAACTCTGTGATGGACCTGGAAATGCTCGTTGTATCATGAGGTTGGTGCATCCAGACAGCATAACTGGAGAAGATGTTTCCAACAGTTTAGAGCCATCTGAGATCCTGAAGACCTGCTACCTCCTCTGACACCAGACATGATTTCTTATCTTGTTTGCAGTGTGAGTGCAGCTACAGCAGAACAGTTCAGGAATTACTGATCTCCAGTCACCAGAACAAACGCCTTCATTCTGGTTGATTCTGGTTCTTCTGAGCTCATCTACTCTGGGAACATGCTGGTTTACGTTGTGTGTTTCATGTATATTTGACAGTGTGAGGTGTGTATTATTTGATCACATATGATCAGTTGAACCTATTCCAGACCACAATCTCTGAACCAGGGGCGGGTAAATCCAGACCTTGAGGGCTGCTGTCCTGCAGTTCTTAAATGTTTTCCTGCTACAACACAACTGATTTTGATGAATGGATCACCATCAGCTGGCCATCCAGGTCAAGAACAATTCCACTCACGGCAAGAAATCAACCTTTGCTGCACTCTCGCTGATAGAAAGTTACAGTTTTCACTGTCAATCATCATCAATGTCTTAACTACTAAGTGAACCGGTTTGAGATGTATCAGCTCATCTCCCTAGGAGCAGCAGTGACTGACACAGAAAATAATGATATATTAAAAAAGACCTTCATGATGCTGGAACAGCTGAATGTCCATCATTAACAGAAAAAAACTACAATCATCCTGGTTTTCTGTTAATCACTGTAGCCAGACTGAGAGTCTCAACTCTGTTGATCCGTTCATTCCTGCAGCAGTGAAGACTTTATGAGCTTCTTTAGAGGTAAAACCATAAGAATCAGAGAAGAAACCAACCACCAACAGCTGTGGACGTTTCTACAGCTTCACTAACTTCCTCTGGTCCTGACCTGACTCTGGACTGGTTCTCTGAGCTGACCTCAACCATCAGAGAAGATGAACCATCCACGCGTCTACTAGACCCCATCACAACCTCAACCATCAGTAGAAATGATCCATCCACGTGTCTACTAGACCCATCACAACCTCAACCATCAGAGAAGATGATCCATCCACGTGTTTACTAGACCCCATCACAACCTCAACCATCAGAGAAGGTGATCCATACACGTGTCTACTAGACCCCATCACAACCTCAACCATCAGAGAAGATGATCCATCCACGTGTCTACTAGACCCCATCCCAACCTCAACCATCAGTGAAGATGAACCGTCCACCTGTCTACTAGACCCCATCACAACCTCAACCATCAGTAGAGATGAACCATCCATGTGTCTAATAGACCCCATCACAACCTCAACCACTAGAGATGAACCATCCACGTGTCTACTAGACCCCATCTCAACTTCAACCATCAGAGAAGATGAACGATCCATGTGTCTACTAGACCCCATCCCAACCTCAACCATCAGAGAAGATGATCCACCCACGTGTCCACTACACCCCATCACAACCTCAACCATCAGAGAAGATGAATCCATCCACGTGTCTACTAGACCCCATCACAACCTCAACCATCAGTAGAAGATGAATCCATCCATGTGTCTACTAGACCCCATCACAACCTCAACCACCAGAGATGATACCATCCATGTGTCTACTGGACCCCATCACAACCTCAACCATCAGAGAAGATGAACCATCCATGTGTCTACTAGACCCCATCCCAACCTCAACCATCAGTAGAGATGAATCCATCCACGTGTCTACTAGACCCCATCACAACCTCAACCATCAGAGAAGAAGATCCACCCAAGTGTCTACTAGACCCCATCACAACCTCAACCATCAGAGAAGATGATACATCCATGTGTCTACTAGACCCCATCACAACCTCAACCATCAGAGAAGAGGATCCATCCACGTGTCTACTAGACCCCATCCCAACCTCAACAATCAGAGAAGATGAACCATCCATGTGTCTACTAGACCCCATCACAACCTCAACCACCAGAGATGAACCATCCATGTGTCTACTAGACCCCATCACAACCTTCAACCATCAGAGAAGATGAACCATCCATGTGTCTACTAGACCCCATCCCAACCTCAACCATCAGTAGAAGATGAATCCATCCACGTGTCTACTAGACCCCATCACAACCTCAACCATCAGTAGAGATGAACCATCCACGTGTCTACTAGACCCCATCCACAACCTCAACCATCAGAGAAGATGAATCCATCCCCATGTGTCTACTAGACCCCATCACAACCTCAACCATCAGAGATGAACCATCCATGTGTCTACTAGACCCCATCACAACCTCAACCATCAGAGATGAATCCATCCATGTGTCTACTAGACCCCATCACAACCTCAACCATCAGAGAAGATGAACCATCCATGTGTCTACTAGACCCCATCCCAACCTCAACCATCAGAGAAGATGATCCATCCACGTGTCTACTAGACCCCATCACAACCTCAACCACCAAAGATGAACCATCCATGTGTCTACTAGACCCCATCTCAACCTCAACCACCAGAGATGAATCCATCCACGTGTCTACTACCCCATCACAACCTCAACCATCAGAGAAGATGAACCATCCACGTGTCTACTAGACCCCATCACAACCTCAACCATCAGAGATGAATCCATCCACGTGTCTACTAGACCCCATCACAACCTCAACCATCAGTAGAGATGAACCATCCACGTGTCTACTAGACCCCATCACAACCTCAACCACCAGAGATGATCCACCCATGTGTCTACTAGACCCCATCACAACCTCAACCATCAGAGAAGATGAACCATCCATGTGTCTACTAGACCCCATCCCAACCTCAACCATCAGTAGAGATGAACCATCCACGTGTCTACTAGACCCATCACAACCTCAACCATCAGAGAAGATGAACCATCCCACGTGTCTACTAGACCCCATCACAACCTCAACCATCAGAGAGATGAACCATCCACGTGTCTACTAGACCCCATCACAACCTCAACCATCAGAGATGAAACCATCCAGTGTCTACTAGACCCCATCTCAACCTCAACCATCAGAGATGAATCCATCCATGTGTCTACTGACCCCATCACAACCTCAACCATCAGAAGATGAACCATCCACGTGTCTACTAGACCCCATCCCAACCTCAACCATCAGTAGAAGATGAACCATCCATGTGTCTACTAGACCCCATCACAACCTCAAACCATCAGAGATGAATCCATCCATGTGTCTACTGGACCCCATCACAACCTCAACCATCAGTAGAAGATGAACCATCCATGTGTCTACTAGACCCCATCACAACCTCAACCATCAGAGAAGATGAACCATCCACGTGTCTACTAGACCCCATCACAACCTCAACCATCAGTAGAGATGAACCATCCACAGTGTCTACTAGACCCCATCACAACCTCAACCATCAGTAGAGATGAACCATCCACGTGTCTACTAGACCCCATCACAACCTCAACCATCAGTAGAGATGAACCATCCACGTGTCTACTAGACCCCATCACAACCTCAACCATCAGTAGAGATGAACCATCCACGTGTCTACTAGACCCCATCACAACCATCATCAGAGAAGATGAACCATCCATGTGTCTACTAGACCCCATCACAAACCTCAACCATCAGAGATGAATCCATCCACGTGTCTACTAGACCCCATCACAACCTCAACCATCAGTAGAAGATGAACCATCCATGTGTCTACTAGACCCCATCACAACCTCAACCATCAGAGATGAACCATCCATGTGTCTACTAGACCCCATCACAACCTCAACCATCAGTAGAGATGAACCATCCATGTGTCTACTAGACCCCATCACAACCTCAACCATCAGAGAAGATGAACCATCCATGTGTCTACTAGACCCCATCCCAACCTCAACCATCAGTAGAGATGAACCATCCACGTGTCTACTAGACCCCATCACAACCTCAACCATCAGAGATGAATCCATCCACGTGTCTACTAGACCCCATCACAACCTTCAACCATCAGAGAAGATGAACCATCCATGTGTCTACTAGACCCCATCCCAACCTCAACCATCAGTAGAGATGAACCATCACCAGTGTCTACTAGACCCCATCACAACCTCAACCATCAGTAGAAGATGAACCATCCATGTGTCTACTAGACCCCATCACAACCTCAACCATCAGTAGAGATGAACCATCCACATGTGTCTACTAGACCCCATCACAACCTCAACCATCAGAGATGAATCCATCCACGTGTCTACTAGACCCCATCACAACCTCAACCATCAGAGAAGATGACCATCCATGTGTCTACTAGACCCCATCACAACCTCAACCATCAGAGATGAATCCATCCCACGTGTCTACTAGACCCCATCACAACCTCAACCATCAGAGAAGATGAACCATCCACGTGTCTACTAGACCCCATCACAACCTCAACCATCAGTAGAAGATGAACCATCCACGTGTCTACTAGACCCCATCACAACCTCAACCATCAGAGAGAAGATGACCATCCACGTGTCTACTAGACCCCATCACAACCTCAACCATCAGAGAGATGAATCCATCCGTGTCTACTAGACCCCATCACAAACCTCAACCATCAGAGATGATCAACCATGTGTCTACTAGACCCCATCACAACCTTCAACCATCAGAGAAGATGAACCATCCATGTGTCTACTAGACCCCATCCCAACCTCAACCATCAGAGAAGATGAATCCATCCACGTGTCTACTAGACCCCATCACAACCTCAACCATCAGAGAAGAAGATCCATCCAAGTGTCTACTAGACCCCATCACAACCTCAACCACCATCAGAGAAGATGACCATCCATGTGTCTACTAGACCCCATCACAACCTCAACCACCAGAGATGAACCATCCACGTGTCTACTAGACCCCATCAACCTCAACCATCAGAGATGAATCCATCCATGTGTCTACTAGACCCCATCNCACGTGTCTCTAGACCCCATCCCAACTCAACCATCAGAGAGAGATCATCCATGTGTCTACTACCCCATCACAACCTCAACCACCAGAGATAACCATCCATGGTCTACTAGACCCCATCTCAACCTCAACCATCATAGAGATGATCCATCCACTGACCTCATCCACTCACTTCAACTTCAACCATCAGAGAAGATGATCCATCCACGTGTCTACTAGACCCCATCACAACCTCAACCATCAGAGAAGATGATCCATCCACGTGTCTACTAGACCCCATCACAACCTCAACCATCAGAGAAGATGATCCATCCATGTGTCTACTAGACCCCATCACAACCTCAAACCATCAGAGATGAACCATCCCACGTGTGTCTCCACTAGACCCCATCACAACCTCAACCATCAGAGATGAACCATCCACGTCTACTGTCCTACTAGACCCCATCACAACCATCAACCATCAGAGAAGATGATCCATCCACGTGTCCTACTAGACCCCATCACAACCTCAACCATCAGTAGAGATGAACCATCCACGTGTCTACTAACCCCATCACACCATCAACCATCTAGAGATGAAACCATCCATGTGTCTACTGAGACCCCCCATCAACCCCATCAACTCACCCTCAGAGATGAATCCATCCACGTGTCTACTAGACCCCATCCCAACCTCAACCATCAGAGAAGATTGACCATCCACGTGTCTACTAGACCCCATCACAACCTCAACCATCAGAGAAGATGATCCATCCACGTGTCTACTAGAACCCATCACAACCTCAACCATCAGAGAAGATGATCCATCCACGAGTCTACTAGACCCCATCTCAACCTCAACCACCAGAGATGATCCATCCACGTGTCTACTAGACCCCATCACAACCTCAACCACCAGAGATGAACCATCCACGTGTCTACTAGACCCCATCTCAACCTCAACCACCAGAGATGATCCACCCATGTGTCTACTAGACCCCATCTCAACTTCAACCATCAGAGAAGATGAACCATCCATGTGTCTACTAGACCCCATCCCAACCTCAACCATCAGAGAAGATGATCCATCCACGTGTCTACTAGACCCCATCACAACCTCAACCATCAGAGAAGATGATCCATCCACGTGTCTACTAGACCCCATCACAACCTCAACCATCAGAGATATCCACGTGTCTACTAGACCCCATACCTCAGACCATCCACGTGTCTACTAGACCATCAACCTCCCCATGTCTACTAGACCCCATCTCAACCTCAACCACCAGAGATGATCCACCCATGTGTCTACTGACCCCATCTCAACTCAACCATCAGAGAAGATGAACGATCCATGTGTTACTAGACCCCATCCCAACCTCAACCATCAGAGAAGATGATCCACCATAACCCCACGTGTCCATCCACTATTAGACCCCATCACAACCTCAACCATCAGAGAAGATGATCCATCCACGTGTCTACTAGACCCCATCCCAACCTCAACCATCAGAGAAGAGGATCCATCCATGTGTCTACTAGACCCCATCACAACCTCAACCACCAGAGATGAACCATCCATGTGTCTACTAGACCCCATCTCAACCTCAACCACCAGAGATGATCCACCCATGTGTCTACTTGACCCCATCTCAACTTCAACCATCAGAGAAGATGAACCATCCATGTGTCTACTAGACCCCATCCCAACCTCAACCATCAGAGAAGATTATCCATCCACGTGTCTACTAGATTCATCTCAACCTCAACCACCAGAGATGATCCACCCATGTGTCTACTAGACCCCATCTCAACTTCAACCATCAGAGAAGATGAACCATCCACGTGTCTATTAGAACCCATCACAACCTCAACCATCAGAGAAGATGATCCATCCACGTGTCTACTAGACCCCATTCCAACCTCAACCATCAGAGGAGAGGATCCATCCATGTGTCTACTAGACCCCATCACAACCTCAACCACCAGAGATGAACCATCCATGTGTCTACTAGACCCCATCTCAACCTCAACCACCAGAGATGATCCACCCATGTGTCTACTAGACCCCATCTCAACTTCAACCATCAGAGAAGATGAACCATCCATGTGTCTACTAGACCCCATCCCAACCTCAACCATCAGAGAAGAGGATCCATCCACGTGTCTACTAGACCCCATCACAACCTCAACCATCAGAGAAGAAGATCCATCCACGTGTCTACTAGACCCCATCACAACCTCAACCATCAGAGATGATCCATCCACGTGACTACTAGACCCCATCCCAACCTCAACAATCAGAGAAGAGGATCCATCTATGTGTCTACTAGACCCCATCTCAACCTCAACCACCAGAGATGATCCACCCATGTGACCCCTACCTCAACCCCAGAGAGATAACCCATCACTTAACCCCCTCAACCATCAGAGAAGATGAACGATCCATGTGTCTACTAGACCCCATCCCAACCTCAACCATCAGAGAAGATGATCCACCCACGTGTCTACTACACCCCATCACAACCTCAACCATCAGAGAAGATGATCCATCCACGTGTCTATTAGACCCCATCACAACATCAACCATCAGAGAAGATGATCCATCCACGTGTCTACTAGACCCCATCCCAACCTCAACCATCAGAGAAGAGGATCCATCCATGTGTCTACTAGACCCCATCACAACCTCAACCACCAGAGATGAACCATCCATGTGTCTACTAGACCCCATCTCAACCTCAACCACCAGAGATGATCCACCCATGTGTCTACTTGACCCCATCTCAACTTCAACCATCAGAGAAGATGAACCATCCATGTGTCTACTAGACCCCATCCCAACCTCAACCATCAGAGAAGATGATCCATCCACGTGTCTACTAGATTCATCTCAACCTCAACCACCAGAGATGATCCACCCATGTGTCTACTAGACCCCATCTCAACTTCAACCATCAGAGAAGATGAACCATCCATGTGTCTACTAGACCCCATCCCAACCTCAACCATCAGAGAAGATGATCCATCCACGTGTCTACTAGACCCCATCACAACCTCAACCATCAGAGAAGAGGATCCATCCATGTGTCTACTAGACCCCATCACAACCTCAACCACCAGAGATGAGCCATCCATGTGTCTACTAGATCCCATCTCAACCTCAACCACCACAGATGAGCCATCCATGTGTCTACTAGATCCCATCTCAACCTCAACCACCAGAGATGATCCATCCACGTGTCTACTAGTCCCCATCACAACTTCAACCATCAGAGAAGATGATTCATCCATGTGTCTACTAGACCCCATCTCAACCTCAACCACCAGAGATGATCCACCCACGTGTCTACTAGACCCCATCACAACCTCAACCATCAGAGAAGAAGATCCACCATGTGTCTACTAGAACCCCATCCCAACCCAACCACAGAGATATCCATCCACGTGTCTACTAGACCCCATCACAACCTCAACCATCAGAGATATCCATCCACGTGTCTACTAGACCCCATCACAAACCTCAACCATCAGAGAAGATGATCCATCCATATGTCTACTAGACCCCATCACAACCTCAACCATCAGAGAAGATGATCCATCCAGTGTCTACTAGACCCATCACCAACCTCAACAATCAGAGAAGAGGATCCATCCATGTGTCTACTAGACCCCATCACAACCTCAACCACCAGAGATGAACCACCCATGTGTCTACTAGACCCCATCTCAACTTCAACCATCAGAGAAGATGAACGATCCATGTGTCTATTAGACCCCATCTCAACTTCAACCATCAGAGAAGATGAACGATCCATGTGTCTACTAGACCCCATCCCAACCTCAACCATCAGAGAAGATGATCCATCCATGTGTCTACTAGACCCCATCACAACCTCAACCACCAGAGATGAGCCATCCATGTGTCTACTAGATCCCATCTCAACCTCAACCACCAGAGATGATCCATCCACGTGTCTACTAGTCCCCACCACAACTTCAACCATCAGAGAAGATGATTCATCCATGTGTCTACTAGACCCCATCTCAACCTCAACCACCAGAGATGATCCATCCACGTGTCTACTAGACCCCATCTCAACCTCAACCACCAGAGATGAACCATCCACGTGTCTACTAGACCCCATCTCAACCTCAACCATCAGAGATGATGATCCACCCACGTGTCTACTACACCCCATCTCAACCTCAACCATCATAGAAGATGATCCACCCACGTGTCTACTACACCCCATCACAACCTCAACCATCAGAGAAGATGATCCATCCACGTGTCTATTAGACCCCATCACAACCTCAACCATCAGAGAAGATGATCCATCCAAGTGTCTACTAGACCCCATCACAACCTCAACCATCAGAGAAGATGATCCATCCACGTGTCTACTAGACCCCATCATCAACCTCAACCATCAGAGAAGATGATCCATCCACGTGTCTACTAGACCCCATCACAACCTCAACCATCAGAGAAGATGATCCATCCACGTGTCTACTAGACCCCATTCCAATTTCAACCATCAGAGAAGAGGATCCATCCATGTGTCTACTAGACCCCATCACAACCTCAACCACCAGAGATGAACCACCCATGTGTCTACTAGACCCCATCTCAACTTCAACCATCAGAGAAGATGAACCATCCATGTGTCTACTAGACCCCATCCCAACCTCAACCATCAGAGAAGATGATCCATCCACGTGTCTACTAGACCCCATCACAACCTCAACCATCAGAGAAGAAGATCCACCCAAGTGTCTACTAGACCCCATCACAACCTCAATCATCAGAGTATATCCATTCACGTGTCTACTAGACCCCATCCCAACCTCAACCATCAGAGAAGATGATCCACCCATGTGTCTACTAGACCCCATCTCAACCTCAACCACCAGAGATGATCCACCCATGTGTCTACTAGACCCCATCTCAACTTCAACCATCAGAGAAGATGAACGATCCATGTGTCTACTAGACCCCATCCCAACCTCAACCATCAGAAAAGATGATCCATCCACGTGTCTACTAGACCCCATCACAACCTCAACCATCAGAGAAGAGGATCCATCCATGTGTCTACTAGACCCCATCACAACCTCAACCACCAGAGATGAGCCATCCATGTGTCTACTAGATCCCATCTCAACCTCAACCACCAGAGATGATCCACCCATGTGTCTACTAGACCCCATCTCAACTCAACCATCAGAGAAGATGATCCATCCATCACCTCAACCACTAGAGATGAACCATCCTGTCTACTAGACCCCATCTCAACCTCAACCACCAGAGATGATCCACCCATGTGTCTACTAGACCCCATCCCAACCTCAACCATCAGAGAAGATCATCCACCCACGTGTCTACTAGACCCCATCCCAACCTCAACCATCAGAGAAGAGGATCCATCCATGTGTCTACTAGACCCCATCACAACCTCAACCCCAGAACCATCCATGTGTCTACTAGACCCCATCTCAACCTCAACCACCAGAGATGACCCCCATGTGTCTACATCAACTTTCAACCATCAGAGAAACCATCCATGTGTCTACTAGACACCCCACCTACCATCAGAGAAGATCCAACTCTCAACCTCAACCACCAGAGATGATCCACCCATGTGTCTACTTGACCCCATCACAACATCAACCATCAGAGAAGATGATCCATCCATGTGTCTACTAGACCCCATCCCAACCTCAACCATCAGAGAAGAGGATCCATCCATGTGTCTACTAGACCCCATCACAACCTCAACACCCAGAGATGAACCATCCATGTGTCTACTAGACCCCATCTCAACTTCAACCATCAGAGAAGATGAACCATCCATGTGTCTACTAGACCCCATCCCAACCTCAACCATCAGAGAAGAGGATCCATCCATGTCTACTAGAACCCCATCACAAACCTCAACCATCAGAGAGATGAATCCATCCACGTGTCTACTAGACCCCATCTCAACCTCAACCACCAGAGATGATCCACCCATGTGTCTACTAGACCCCATCCCAACCTCAACCATCAGAGAAGATGATCCATCCATGTGTCTACTAGACCCCATCTCAACCTCAACCACCAGAGATGATCCACCCATGTGTCTACTTGACCCCATCTCAACTTCAACCATCAGAGAAGATGAACCATCCATGTGTCTACTAGACCCGATCCCAACCTCAACCATCAGAGAAGAGGATCCATCCATGTGTCTACTAGACCCCATCACAACTCAACCATCAGAAGATGAACCATCCATGTGTCTACTAGACCCCATCTCAACCTCAACCACCAGAGATGATCCACCCATGTGTCTACTTGACCCCATCTCAACTTCAACCATCAGAGAAGATGAACCATCCATGTGTCTACTAGACCCCATCCCAACCTCAACCATCAGAGAAGATGATCCATCCACGTGTCTACCTAGACCCCATCCAACCTCAACCATCAGAGAAGATGATCCATCCAAGTGTCTACTAGACCCCATCACAACCTCAACCATCAGAGAAGATGAATCCATCCACGTGTCTACTAGACCCCATCCCAACCTCAACCATCAGAGAAGATGACATCCATACTAGACCCCATCACAACCTCAACAATCAGAGAAGAGGATCCATCCATGTGTCTACTAGACCCCATCACAACCTCAACCACCAGAGATGAACCATCCATGTGTCTACTAGACCCCATCTCAACCTTCAACCACCAGAGATGATCCACCCATGTGTCTACTTGACCCCATCTCAACCTCAACCATCAGAGAGGATGATCCATCCACGTGTCTACTAGACCCCATCACAACCTCAACCATCAGAGAAGATCCACCCACGTGTCTACTAGACCCCATCACAACCTCATCATAGAGATCCACGTGCTACTAGACCCCTCCCAAACTCAACCGTCAGAGAAGATGATACATCCATATGTCTACTAGACCCCATCACAACCTCAACAATCAGAGAAGAGGATCCATCCATGTGTCTACTAGACCCCATCACAACCTTAACCACCAGAGATGATCCACCCATGTGTCTACTAGACCCCATCTCAACGTCAACCATCAGAGAAGATGAACGATCCATGTGTCTACTAGACCCCATCCCAACCTCAACAATCAGAGAAGAGGATCCATCCATGTGTCTACTAGACCCCATCACAACCTCATCCACCAGAGATGATCCACCCATGTGTCTAATAGACCCCATCTCAACTTCAACCATCAGAGAAGATGAACGATCCATGTGTCTACTAGACAACCATCCCATCACCAACCTCAACCATCAGAGAAGAGGATCCATCCATGTGTCTACTAGACCCCATCACAACCTCAACCACCAGAGATGAGCCATCCATGTGTCTACTAGATCCCATCTCAACCTCAACCACCAGAGATGATCCATCCACGTGTCTACTAGTCCCCATCACAACTTCAACCATCAGAGAAGATGATTCATCCACGTGTCTACTAGACCCCATCTCAACCTCAACCACTAGAGATGAACCATCCACGTGTCTACTAGACCCCATCTCAACCTCAACCACCAGAGATGATCCACCCATGTGTCTACTAGACCCCATCCCAACCTCAACCATCAGAGAAGATGATCCACCCACGTGTCTACTACACCCCATCACAACCTCAACCATCAGAGAAGATGATCCATCCACGTGTCTACTAGACCCCATCACAACCTCAACCATCAGAGAAGATGATCCATCCACGTGTCTACTAGACCCCCACAACCTCAACCATCCCACCTACACCCCATCCAACCTCAACCATCAGAGAAGATGAACATCCATGTGTCTACTAGACCCCATCCACAACCTCAACCATCAGAGAAGAGGATCCATCCATGTGTCTACTAGACCCCATCACAACCTCAACCACCAAAGATGAACCATCCATGTGTCTACTAGACCCCATCTCAACTTCAACCACCAGAGATGATCCACCCATGTGTCTACTTGACCCCATCTCAACCTCAACCATCAGAGAGGATGATCCATCCACGTGTCTACTAGACCCCATCACAACCTCAACCATCAGAGAAGAAGATCCACCCAAGTGTCTACTAGACCCCATCACAACCTCAACCATCAGAGTATATCCATCCACGTGTCTACTAGACCCCATCCCAAACTCAACCGTCAGAGAAGATGATACATCCATATGTCTACTAGACCCCATCACAACCTCAAACAATCAGAGAAGAGGATCCATCCATGTGTCCCCATCTACCTAACCACCAGAGATGATCCCCCATCAGACCCCATCTCAACCATCAGAGAAGATGATGATCCACCCACGTGTCTACTAGACCCCATCTCAACTTCAACCATCAGAGAAGATGAACCATCCATGTGTCTACTAGACCCCATCCCAACCTCAACCATCAGAGAGAGATGCCATCCATGTGTCTACTAGACCCCATCAACCTCAACCATCAGAGAAGAGGATCCATCCATGTGTCTACTAGACCCCATCACAACCTCAACCACCAGAGATGAGCCATCCAGTGTCTACTAGATCCCATCTAACTCAACCACCATCCTCAACTCCCCATCCACAAGAGATGAAGATGATTCATCCATGTGTCTACTAGACCCCATCTCAACCTCAACCACCAGAGATGATCCACCCACGTGTCTACTAGACCCCATCCCAACCTCAACCATCAGAGAAGATAATCCATCCATGTGTCTACTAGACCCCATCCCAACCTCAACCATCAGAGAAGATGATCCATCCACGTGTCTACTAGACCCCATCCCAACCTCAACCATCAGAGAAGATGATCCACCCACGTGTCTACTAGACCCCATCACAACCTCAACCATCAGAGAAGATGATCCATCCACGTGTCTACTAGACCCCATCACAACCTCAACCATCAGAGAGATGAATCCATCCACGTGTCTACTAGACCCCATCAACCTCAACCATCAGAGAGGATCCACCCATGTCTACTAGACCCCATCACAACCTCAACCCACCAGAGATGAACCATCCATGTGTCTACTAGACCCCATCTCAACCTCAACCACCAGAGATGATCCACCCATGTGTCTACTGACCCCATCTCAACTCAACCATCAGAGAAGATGAACCATCCACGTGTCTACTAGACCCCATCCCAACCTCAACCATCAGAGAAGATGATCCATCCACGTGTCTACTAGATTCATCTCAACCTCAACCACCAGAGATGATCCACCCATGTGTCTACCAGACCCCATCTCAACTTCAACCATCAGAGAAGATGAACCATCCATGTGTCTACTAGACCCCATCCCAACCTCAACCATCAGAGAAGATGATCCATCCACGTGTCTACTAGACCCCATCACAACCTCAACCACCAGAGAAGATCCATCCACGTGTCTACTAGACCCCATCACAACCTCAACCATCAGTAGAGATGAACCATCCACATGTGTCTACTAGACCCCATCTCAACCTCAACCACCAGAGATGATCCACCCACGTGTCTACTAGACCCCATCCCAACCTCAACCATCAGAGAAGATGATCCATCCACGTGTCTACTAGACCCATCACAACCCTCAACCTCAACCAGAGATGATCCACCAGAGATGATCCATCTCACAACCATCCATGTGTCTACTAGACCCCATCACAACCTCAACCATCAGTAGAAGATGAATCCATCCATGTGTCTACTAGACCCCATCACAACCTCAACCATCAGAGAGAAGATGAACCATCCATGTGTCTACTAGACCCCATCCCAACCTCAACCATCAGAGAAGATGAATCCACGTGTCTACTAGACCCCATCACAACCTCAACCATCAGTAGAAGATGAATCCATCCACGTGTCTACTAGACCCCATCACAACCTCAACCATCAGAGAAGATGAACCATCCACGTGTCTACTAGACCCCATCACAACCTCAACCACCAGAGATGAACCATCCATGTGTCTACTAGACCCCATCACAACCTCAACCATCAGAGATGAATCCATCCATGTGTCTACTAGACCCCATCACAACCTCAACCATCAGAGATGAATCCATCCATGTGTCTACTAGACCCCATCACAACCTCAACCATCAGAGAAGATGAACCATCCATGTGTCTACTAGACCCCATCACAACCTCAACCATCAGAGAGATGAATCCATCCACGTGTCTACTAGACCCCATCACAACCTCAACCATCAGTAGAAGATGAAACCATCCACGTGTCTACTAGACCCCATCACAACCTCAACCATCAGTAGAGATGATCCATCCACGTGTCTACTAGACCCCATCACAACCTCAACCATCAGTCAGATGAAGATGAAATCCATCCACGTGTCTACTAGACCCCCCATCACAACCTCAACCATCAGAGATGAACCATCCACGTGTCTACTAGACCCCATCCCAACCTCAACCATCAGTAGAAGATGAACCATCCAGTGTCTACTAGACCCCATCACAACCTCAACCATCAGAGAAGATGAATCCATCCATGTGTCTACTAGACCCCATCACAACCTCAACCATCAGAGAAGATGACCATCCACGTGTCTACTAGACCCCATCACAACCTCAACCATCAGTAGAGATGAACCATCCACGTGTCTACTAGACCCCATCACAACCTCAACCATCAGAGATGAACCATCCATGTGTCTACTAGACCCCATCCACAACCTCAACCATCAGTAGAAGATGAACCATCCACGTGTCTACTAGACCCCATCACAACCTCAACCATCAGTAGAGATGAATCCATCCACGTGTCTACTAGACCCCATCCCAACCTCAACCATCAGTAGAAGATGAACCATCCATGTGTCTACTAGACCCCATCACAACCTCAACCATCAGAGATGAACCATCCATGTGTCTACTAGACCCCATCACAAACCTCAACCATCAGTAGATGATCCACCATCCATGTGTCTACTGGACCCCATCACAACCTCAACCATCAGAGAAGATGAACCATCCATGTGTCTACTAGACCCCATCCCAACCTCAACCATCAGTAGAGATGAACCATCCACGTGTCTACTAGACCCCATCACAACCTCAACCATCAGAGATGACCACCCATGTGTCTACTAGACCCCATCTCAACCTCAACCATCAGAGAAGATGAACCATCCACGTGTCTACTAGACCCCATCACAACCTCAACCATCAGTAGAAGATGAACCATCCACGTGTCTACTAGACCCCATCACAACCTCAACCATCAGTAGAAGATGAACCATCCATGTGTCTACTAGACCCCATCACAACCTCAACCATCAGTAGAGATGAACCATCCACGTGTCTACTAGACCCCATCACAACCTCAACCATCAGTCAGAGATGAACCATCCACGTGTCTACTAGACCCCATCCCAACCTCAACCATCAGTAGAAGATGAACCATCCACGTGTCTACTAGACCCCATCACAACCTCAACCATCAGTAGAGATGAACCATCCCATGTCTACTAGACCCCATCACAACCTCAACCCATCAGAGATGACCACCCACACCCCATCACAACTCAACCATCAGTAGAGATGAACCATCCATGTGTCTACTAGACCCCATCAACCTCAACCATCAGTAGAGATGAACCATCCATGTGTCTACTAGACCCCATCACAACCTCAACCATCAGTAGAGATGAACCATCCACGTGTCTACTAGACCCCATCACAACCTCAACCATCAGTAGAGATGAACCATCCATGTGTCTACTGGACCCCATCACAACCTCAACCATCAGAGAAGATGAACCATCCATGTGTCTACTAGACCCCATCACAACCTCAACCATCAGTAGAGATGAACCATCCACGTGTCTACTAGACCCCCATCACAACCTCAACCATCAGTAGAAGATGAACCATCCACGTGTCTACTAGACCCCATCCACAACCTCAACCATCAGTAGAGATGAACCATCCACGTGTCTACTAGACCCCATCACAACCTCAACCATCAGTAGAAGATGAACCATCCACGTGTCTACTAGACCCCATCACAACCTCAACCATCAGTAGAGATGAACCATCCATGTGTCTACTAGACCCCATCACAACCTCAACCATCAGTAGAGATGAACCATCCACGTGTCTACTAGACCCCATCACAACCTCAACCATCAGTAGAAGATGAACCATCCACGTGTCTACTAGACCCCATCACAACCTCAACCATCAGAGATGATCCACCCCATGTGTCTACTGACCCCATCACAACCTCAACCATCAGTAGAAGATGAACCATCCATGTGTCTACTAGACCCCATCACAACCTCAACCATCAGTAGAAGATGAACCATCCACGTGTCTACTAGACCCCATCACAACCTCAACCATCAGTAGAGATGAACCATCCACGTGTCTACTAGACCCCATCCCAACCTCAACCATCAGTAGAAGATGAACCATCCACGTGTCTACTAGACCCCATCACAACCTCAACCATCAGTAGAGAGATACCATCCATGTGTCTACTAGGACCCCATCACAACCTCAACCATCAGAGAAGATGAACCATCCACGTGTGTCTACTAGACCCCATCCCAACCTCAACCATCAGTAGAGATGAACCATCCACGTGTCTACTAGACCCCATCACAACCTCAACCATCAGAGATGAACCATCCATGTGTCTACTAGACCCCATCACAACCTCAACCATCAGTAGAAGATGAACCATCCACGTGTCTACTAGACCCCATCACAACCTCAACCATCAGAGATGAACCATCCACGTGTCTACTAGACCCCATCACAACCTCAACCATCAGTAGAGATGAACCATCCATGTGTCCAACTAGACCCCATCACAACCTCAACCATCAGTAGAGATGAACCATCCACGTGTCTACTAGACCCCATCACAACCTCAACCATCAGAGATGAACCATCCACGTGTCTACTAGACCCCATCCCAACCTCAACCATCAGTAGAAGATGAACCATCCACGTGTCTACTAGACCCCATCACAACCTCAACCATCAGTGAAGATGAACCATCCACGTGTCTACTAGACCCCATCACAACCTCAACCATCAGTAGAAGATGAACCATCCATGTGTCTACTAGACCCCATCACAACCTCAACCATCAGAGATGAACCATCCATGTGTCTACTAGACCCCATCACAACCTCAACCATCAGTAGAGATGAACCATCCATGTGTCTACTAGACCCCATCCCAACCTCAACCATCAGTAGAAGATGAACCATCCACGTGTCTACTAGACCCCATCACAACCTCAACCATCAGAGATGAACCATCCACGTGTCTACTAGACCCCATCCCAACCTCAACCATCAGAGTAGAGATGAACCATCCAGTGTCTACTAGACCCCATCACAACCTCAACCATCAGTAGAGATGAACCATCCACGTGTCTACTAGACCCCATCACAACCTCAACCATCAGAGAAGATGAACCATCCATGTGTCTACTAGACCCCATCCCAACCTCAACCATCAGTAGAGATGAACCATCCAAGTGTCTACTAGACCCCATCACAACCTCAACCATCAGAGATGAACCATCCACGTGTCTACTAGACCCCATCACAACCTCAACCATCAGAGATGAACCATCCATGTGTCTACTAGACCCCATCACAACCTCAACCATCAGTAGAGATGAACCATCCATGTGTCTACTAGACCCCATCACAACCTCAACCATCAGAGATGAACCATCCACGTGTCTACTAGACCCCATCACAACCTCAACCATCAGAGAAGATGAACCATCCATGTGTCTACTAGACCCCATCACAACCTCAACCATCAGTAGAGATGAACCATCCACGTGTCTACTAGACCCCATCACAACCTCAACCATCAGTAGAGATGAATCCATCCATGTGTCTACTAGACCCCATCACAACCTCAACCATCAGTAGAAGATGAACCACCCACGTGTCTACTAGACCCATCACAACCTCAACCATCAGAGAAGATGAACCATCCACGTGTCTACTAGACCCCATCCCAACCTCAACCATCAGAGAAGAGGACCATCCACGTGTCTACTAGACCCCATCACAACCTCAACCATCAGTAGAGATGAATCCACCCATGTGTCTAATAGACCCCATCTCAACTTCAACCATCAGAGAAGATGAACCATCCATGTGTCTACTAGACCCCATCCCAACCTCAACCATCAGAGAAGATGATCCATCCACGTGTCTACTAGACTCATCTCAACCTCAACCATCAGAGAAGAGGATCCATCCATGTGTCTACTAGACCCCATCACAACCTCAACCACCAGAGATGAGCCATCCATGTGTCTACTAGATCCCATCTCAACCTCAACCACCAGAGATGATCCATCCACGTGTCTACTAGTCCCCATCACAACTTTAACCATCAGAGAAGATGATTCATCCACGTGTCTACTAGACCCCATCTCAACCTCAACCACTCAGTAGAGATGAACCATCCACGTGTCTACTAGACCCCATCTCAACCTCAACCACCAGAGATGATCACCCCATGTGTCTACTAGACCCCATCCCAACCTCAACCATCAGAGAAGATGATCCATCCACGTGTCTACTACACCCCATCACAACCTCAACCATCAGTAGAGATGAACCATCCACATGTCTATTAGACCCCATCACAACCATCAACCATCAGAGAAGATGAATCCATCCACGTGTCTACTAGACCCCATCCCAACCTCAACCATCAGTAGAAGAGGAATCCATCCATGTGTCTACTAGACCCCATCACAACCTCAACCACCAGAGATGAACCATCCATGTGTCTACTAGACCCCATCTCAACCTCAACCACCAGAGATGATCCACCCATGTGTCTACTTGACCCCATCTCAACTTCAACCATCAGAGAAGATGAACCATCCATGTGTCTACTAGACCCCATCCCAACCTCAACCATCAGAGAAGATGATCCATCCACGTGTCTACTAGATTCCCATCTCAACCTCAACCACCAGAGATGATCCACCCATGTGTCTACAAGACCCCATCTCAACTTCAACCATCAGAGAAGATGAACCATCCATGTGTCTACTAGACCCCATCCCAACCTCAACCATCAGAGAAGATGATCCATCCACGTGTCTACTAGACCCCATCACAACCTCAACCATCAGAGAAGAGGATCCATCCATGTGTCTACTAGACCCCATCACAACCTCAACCACTAGAGATGAACCATCCACGTGTCTACTAGACCCCATCTCAACCTCAACCACCAGAGATGATCCATCCATGTGTCTACTAGACCCCATCCCAACCTCAACCATCAGAGAAGATGATCCACCCACGTGTCTACTAGACCCCATCACAACCTCAACCATCAGAGAAGATGATCCATCCATGTGTCTACTAGACCGCATCTCAACCTCAACCACAAGAGATGATCCACCCATGTGTCCACTTGACCCCATCTCAACTTTAACCATCAGAGAAGAGGATCCATCCATGTGTCTACTAGACCCCATCTCAACTTTAACCATCAGAGAAGATGAACCATCCATGTGTCTATTAGACTCCATCTCAACCTCAACCACCAGAGATGATCCACCCATGTGTCTACTTGACCCCATCCCCACCTCAACCATCAGAGAAGATGATCCATCCACGTGTCTACTAGACCCCATCACAACCTCAACCATCAGAGAAGAAGATCCACCCAAGTGTCTACTAGACCCCATCACAACCTCAACCATCAGAGAAGATGATCCATTCACGTGTCTACTACACCCCATCCCAACCTCAACCATCAGAGAAGATGATACATCCAGATGTCTACTAGACCCCATCACAACCTCAACCATCAGAGAATATGATACATCCATATGTCTACTAGACCCCATCACAACCTCAACCATCAGAGAAGAGGATCCATCCATGTGTCTACTAGACCCCATCACAACCTCAACCACCAGAGATGAACCATCCATGTGTCTACTAGACCCCATCACAACCTCAACCATCAGAGAAGAGGATCCATCCATGTGTCTACTAGACCCCATCTCAACCTCAACCACCAGAGATGATCCACCCATGTGTCTACTTGACCCCATCTCAACTTCAACCATCAGAGAAGATGAACCATCCATGTGTCTACTAGACCCCATCACAACCTCAACCACCAGAGATGAACCACCCATGTGTCTACTAGACCCCATCACAACTTCAACCATCAGAGAAGAAATTCCACCCAAGTGTCTACTAGACCCCATCACAACCTCAACCATCAGAGTATGAATCCATCCACGTGTCTACTAGACCCCATCCCAACCTCAACCGTCAGAGAAGATGATACATCCATATGTCTACTAGACCCCATCACAACCTCAACCATCAGAGTATATCCATCCACGTGTCTACTAGACCCCATCCCAACCTCAACCGTCAGAGAAGATGATACATCCATATGTCTACTAGACCCCATCACAACCTCAACCATCAGAGAAGAGGATCCATCCATGTGTCTACTAGTCCCCATCACAACTTTAACCATCAGAGAAGATGATTCCATCCACGTGTCTACTAGACCCCATCTCAACCTCAACCACTAGAGATGAACCATCCACGTGTCTACTAGACCCCATCTCAACCTCAACCACCAGAGATGATCCACCCATGTGTCTACTAGACCCCATCCCAACCTCAACCATCAGAGAAGATGATCCACCCACGTGTCTACTACACCCCATCACAACCTCAACCATCAGAGAAGATGATCCATCCACGTGTCTACTAGACCCCATCCCAACCTCAACCATCAGAGAAGAGGATCCATCCATGTGTCTACTAGACCCCATCACAACCTCAACCACCAGAGATCAACCATCCATGTGTCTACTAGACCCCATCTCAACCTCAACCACCAGAGATGATCCACCCATGTGTCTACTTGACCCCATCTCAACTTCAACCATCAGAGAAGATGAACCATCCATGTGTCTACTAGACCCCATCCCAACCTCAACCATCAGAGAAAATGATCCATCCACGTGTCTACTAGATTCATCTCAACCTCAACCACCAGAGATGATCCACCCATGTGTCTACAAGACCCCATCTCAACTTCAACCATCAGAGAAGATGAACCATCCATGTGTCTACTAGACCCCATCCCAACCTCAACCATCAGAGAAGATGATCCATCCACGTGTCTACTAGACCCCATCACAACCTCAACCATCAGAGAAGAGGATCCATCCATGTGTCTACTAGACCCCATCACAACCTCAACCACTAGAGATGAACCATCCACGTGTCTACTAGACCCCATCTCAACCTCAACCACCAGAGATGATCCACCCATGTGTCTACTAGACCCCATCCCAACCTCAACCATCAGAGAAGATGATCCACCCACGTGTCTACTAGACCCCATCACAACCTCAACCATCAGAGAAGATGATCCATCCATGTGTCTACTAGACCGCATCTCAACCTCAACCACCAGAGATGATCCACCCATGTGTCCACTTGACCCCATCTCAACGTCAACCATCAGAGAAGATGAACCATCCATGTGTCTACTAGACCCCATCCCAACCTCAACCATCAGAGAAGAGGATCCATCCATGTGTCTACTAGACCCCATCTCAACTTCAACCATCAGAGATGATGAACCATCCATGTGTCTATTAGACCCCATCTCAACCTCAACCACCAGAGATGATCCACCCATGTGTCTACTTGACCCCATCTCAACTTCAACCATCAGAGAAGATGAACCATCCATGTGTCTACTAGACCCCATCCCACCTCAACCATCAGAGAAGATGATCCATCCACGTGTCTACTAGACCCCATCACAACCTCAACCATCAGAGAAGAAGATCCACCAAAGTGTCTACTAGACCCCATCACAACCTCAACCATCAGAAAAGATGATCCATTCACGTGTCTACTACACCCCATCCCAACCTCAACCATCAGAGAAGATGATACATCCATATGTCTACTAGACCCCATCACAACCTCAACCATCAGAGAAGAGGATCCATCCATGTGTCTACTAGACCCCTTCACAACCTCAACCACCAGAGATGAACCATCCATGTGTCTACTAGACCCCATCACAACCTCAACCATCAGAGAAGAGGATCCATCCATGTGTCTACTAGACCCCATCTCAACCTCAACCACCAGAGATGATCCACCCATGTGTCTACTTGACCCCATCTCAACTTCAACCATCAGAGAAGATGAACCATCCATGTGTCTACTAGACCCCATCCCAACCTCAACCATCAGAGAAGATGATCCATCCACGTGTCTACTAGACCCCATCACAACCTCAACCATCAGAGTATATCCATCCACGTGTCTACTAGACCCCATCCCAACCTCAACCGTCAGAGAAGATGATCCATCCACGTGTCTACTAGACCCCATCACAACTTCAACCATCAGAGAAGAAATTCCACCCAAGTGTCTACTAGACCCCATCACAACCTCAACCATCAGAGTATATCCATCCACGTGTCTATTAGACCCCATCACAACCTCAACCATCAGAGAAGAGGATCCATCGACGTGTCTACTAGACACCATCCCAACCTCAACCATCAGAGAAGAGGATCCATCCATGTGTCTACTAGACCCCATCACAACCTCAACCACCAGAGATGATCCACCCATGTGTCTACTAGACCCCATCACAACTTCAACCATCAGAGAAGATGATTCATCCATGTGTCCAATAGACCCCATCTCAACCTTAACCACCAGAGATGATCCATCCACGTGTCTACTAGTCCCCATCACAACTTCAACCATCAGAGAAGATGATTCATCCATGTGTCCAATAGACCCCATCACAACCTCAACCACTAGAGATGAACCATCCACGTGTCTACTAGACCCCATCTCAACCTCAACCACCAGAGATGATCCACCCACGTGTCTACTAGACCCCATCCCAACCTCAACCATCAGAGAAGATGATCCACCCACGTGTCTACTACACCCCATCACAACCTCAACCATCAGAGAAGATGATCCATCCACGTGTCTACTAGACCCCATTCCAACCTCAACCATCAGAGAAGAGGATCCATCCATGTGTCTACTAGACCCCATCACAACCTCAACCACCAGAGATGAACCATCCATGTGTCTACTAGACCCCATCTCAACCTCAACCACTAGAGATGATCCACCCATGTGTCTACTAGACTCCATCCCAACCTCAACCATCAGAGAAGATGATCCATCCACGTGTCTACTAGACCCCATCACAACCTCAACCATCAGAGTATATCCATTCACGTGTCTACTAGACCCCATCCCAACCTCAACCATCAGAGAAGATGATACATCCATATGTCTACTAGACCCCTTCCCAACCTCAACAATCAGAGAAGAGGATCCACCCATGTGTCTACTAGACCCCATCTCAACTTCAACCATCAGAGAAGATGAACCATCCATGTGTCTACTAGACCCCATCCCAACCTCAACCATCAGAGAAGATGATCCACCCAAGTGTCTACTAGACCCCATCACAACCTCAACCATCAGAGTATATCCATTCACGTGTCTACTAGACCCCATCACAACCTCAACCACCAGAGATGAACCACCCATGTGTCTACTAGACCCCATCACAACTTCAACCATCAGAGAAGATGATTCATCCATGTGTCCAATAGACCCCATCTCAACCTTAACCACCAGAGATGATCCATCCACGTGTCTACTAGTCCCCATCACAACTTCAACCATCAGAGAAGATGATTCATCCATGTGTCCAATAGACCCCATCACAACCTCAACCACTAGAGATGAACCATCCACGTGTCTACTAGACCCCATCTCAACCTCAACCACTAGAGATGATCCACCCATGTGTCTACTAGACTCCATCTCAACTTCAACCATCAGAGAAGATGATCCACCCACGTGTCTACTACACCCCATCACAACCTCAACCATCAGAGAAGATGATCCATCCACGTGTCTACTAGACCCCATTCCAACCTCAACCATCAGAGAAGAGGATCCATCCATGTGTCTACTAGACCCCATCACAACCTCAACCACCAGAGATGAACCATCCATGTGTCTACTAGACCCCATCTCAACCTCAACCACTAGAGATGATCCACCCATGTGTCTACTAGACTCCATCTCAACTTCAACCATCAGAGAAGATGATCCATCCACGTGTCTACTAGACCCCATCACAACCTCAACCATCAGAGAAGAAGATCCACCCAAGTGTCTACTAGACCCCATCACAACCTCAACCATCAGAGTATATCCATTCACGTGTCTACTAGACCCCATCCCAACCTCAACCATCAGAGAAGATGAACCATCCATGTGTCTACTAGACCCCATCCCAACCTCAACCATCAGAGAAGATGATCCACCCAAGTGTCTACTAGACCCCATCACAACCTCAACCATCAGAGTATATCCATTCACGTGTCTACTAGACCCCATCACAACCTCAACCACCAGAGATGAACCACCCATGTGTCTACTAGACCCCATCACAACCTCAACCACCAGAGATGAACCACCCATGTGTCTACTAGACCCCATCACAACCTCAACCATCAGAGAAAATGATACATCCATGCGTCTACTAGACCCCATCACAACCTCAACCATCAGAAAAGATCATGCACTGTGAGTATATGTGGTTTATTCAGGTACATGTGAACAAATCTGATGCTTAATTATAAATAAGGTGAGATTTTAATAGAAAAACCAAAGTAATCATTTTTTCATGTCAGAGGAAATAAAGATGGAACACAAATAATTTGATATTTCAGAGTTCACATCTGTCTGGATTCATGTGGTGAAAGCCTGAACCTTCTAGAAGGTTCTAGAAGCTTCTTGAATGTTCAAGAACTTTCTCTGGACCAACACAGACACTCCTGTTGTAGAACAGTTTTAGATCATACCTGTGTCACTGTATCATTCCCAGAAAACCATAAAATTTCATGACCAAAAATAAATAAATAAAATGTGATTTTATGACAAAAAAAATGACAGTTTATAAGAAAAAATGTAAAAGCAATTTTACATTTAAAAAGTTACAAATTTAAATTAAAATATTTACAATAAGACAATTCCATTTTACATGAGAGAAGTGACAATTTTAAAACAATTTTTATGAAAAAGTTGCAACTTTATGACACATTTCCAGGGGTGATAGTAAAAAAAAATCCTGAGCCTGAGCTTTTTTTCCCTGGGAGGTAAGCGAGCCCCTAAGCCAAGATATATGCCCCGATCAACACAAATGTCATTTTTTGTCCTCTTAAAGTGTAAGTCTGGTGTAAATTGACCCATGGTCCTGTTGTTCAAGCTCACCACATGCAGCCCATAGAAAAACAGAATGAGACAATCGAACAACATAGGCCAGGGGTGTGATTCCCTGGGACAACATTTTGATAAAAAGTTCATTAAATTGAATATTCTGATGACTTTTGTAGATTTTCCAGACATGAGATGAACAAACCCAATACAAGCCTGTATTACAGTAGCATCTTAAATGTTGAGAGCATCAGAGCTCTTGGGACCCTGGGCCTGGTAGGCCTGTTCAGTAATCCATCCCTGCTTTTAACTAGTCACTTACCTGCATGCATATTGCTTGTATAGCACACTGATACTACGGATACTACAGCCATGCTAAAAAAGGTCAATGGGTGACAATTATAATACTCAAATGTAAACTAGAAATTGAATGAATCAATGAATATTGGATTTGTTTACAGTATTGATTTGGAGCCAAACCATTGACAAAAGAGCATGAGCAAGGAGACATTCAATTTTCTGAAAAATATGCACCATTTATTCTAAATATTTTTTGAAACAGCTACAGTGCAACAAACAAGTGAAATTAAGAGAACAATAAGTCGCAAGCATTTAAAGTGCTTCAAGACAATTTGATATTAAGAGAACTATAAGTAGCAATCATTTAAAGTGCTTCAAGGACTAAAAAACAATGAGAAATAAATAAAATAAAATGAAAAAATATAAAATAAGCAAATACTGTTTACTACACAAAACCTTACACAACACTCAACATTTGTTCATTCAAAATAAGTTGCTATTAAACTGTAAGTTCAGTATAAATTGACCCATAGCCCTGTTGTATAAGCTTACCACATGCAGCCCACACACAAAAAATAATGAGACAATTTGGGACAACATAGGCCAAGTTATGTACAGGCTGCTTAAAGCAGACTCATAACTTGGCCTATGTTGTTTGATTGTCTCATTCTGTTTTCTATGGGCTGCATGTGGTGAGCTTATACAACAGAACCATAGGTCAATTTACACCAGACTTACACTTTAAGAGGACAATAAATAGCAATAATTTAAAGTGCTTCAAGAACTGAAAACAATGTTTTTGTCTGTGGCCTCATCAATGTTGAGTGAAAACATGTTATTCTTAAGCTTGTCAGACAGGTTTCTTTTAAATTCTGGTGAGATGCCGAGTGTAATAAGATAGCCTGCATGCTGCCTCGAGACAGACAGATGTGTAAGGGCGAGTTTATCCTCCGCTAATTTCTTGCACAGCGTGACGAGTGGACGAGTGATAGTAAACGACAGATCATTCTCGGCAATAAAGGAACACAGCCGAATTTTTAAATCAGCCATGTGATCTGTCATTGAGGGTTGGATATCTGCTGTGGCTGATGCCCCCGGCAAACGTGAGGTGTGTTGAATTGCTCATGAAGCTGCTTGGTGACTAGCGTCTAACTTGTGCCGTGGCAGCACTTTTTTCCCACTAGTTCCATATAATATTTTCCTTGCGCACAAAGTGCAGAAACATGCTCCTGGTTGGGGAAGTTTCTGGCACCAGCTCCCAAAGGGCTTTCCATCTCTGCCTACCTCCTCAATCCAAGACCAACGCCATTTGTTTTTTATATCTTTGTCGACAACTTTGGTGTCTTCCCCTGGCTTCATAAAATTGCACTCCATGCCTCCATGCTGCCAAACACATTCCTAGTGTGTACACAAACACAATCGCACGTGAAGTGACTGCTGAATGGTCTGAGGCTGTTTTGGTAGGAAACAGATCCAGGGCGAGAGAGAGTCCGTCGAAATAAAAGCACCAACCTAATAAAATACTGTAACACTCTTTCATTTAAGGAATATAATTTACAGGAAAGTCCAAGAGCCATTAAGTTGACCGTTTGCTTTTATTGTACTGTACCGTACCGTACCGTCTTCTTCCGCTTATCCGAGGTCGGGTCGCGGGGGCATCAGCCGGAGTAAGGAAGCCCAGACCCCCCTCTCCCCGGCCACTTCCTCCAGCTCCTCTGGGGGGATCCCAAGGCGTTCCCAGGCCAGCCGAGAGACATAGTCCCTCCAGCGTGTCCTGGGTCTTCCCCGGGGTCTCCTCCCAGTGGGCCGTGCCCGGACACCTCACCAGGGAGGCGTCCAGGAGGCATCCTAACCAGATGCCCGAGCCACCTCATCTGGCTCCTCTCGATGCGGAGGAGCAGCGGTTCTACTCTGAGCCCCTCCCGGATGACCGAGCTTCTCACCCTATCTCTAAGGGAGAGCCCGGCCACCCTGCGAAGGAAGCTCATTTCAGCCGCTTGTATCCGCGATCTTGTTCTTTCGGTCACTACCCAAAGCTCATGACCATAGGTGAGGGTGGGAACGTAGATCGACCGGTAAATCGAGAGCTTCGCCTTCCGACTCAGCTCCTTCTTCACCACAACAGACCGGCGCAGCACCCGCATCACTGCAGATGCCGCACCGATCCGTCTGTCGATCTCCCGCTCCATCCTTCCCTCACTCGTGAACAAGATCCCGAGATACTTAAACTCCTCCACTTGGGGAAGGACCTCATCCCCAACCCGGAGAGGGCACTCCACCCTTTTCCGGCTGAGGACCATGGTCTCGGATTTGGAGGTGCTGATTCTCATCCCAGCCGCTTCACAACCGGCTGCGAATCGCTCCAGCGAGAGCTGTAGATCACGGCTCGATGAAGCCAACAGAACCACATCATCTGCAAATAGCAGAGACCCAATCCTGAGGCCACCGAACCGGATCCCCTCGACACCTCGACTGCGCCTAGAAATTCTGTCCATAAAAGTAATGAACAGAATCGGTGACAAAGGGCAGACTCTGCTTCCTCATTGGAAGACGTGTCGGCGGGATTGAGGAGGTCTTCGAAGTATTCCCCCCACCGATCCACAACGTCCCGAGTCGAGGTCAACAGCTCCCCATCCCCACTGTATACAGTGTTGATGGAGCACTGCTTCCCCCTCCTGAGACGCCGGATGGTGGACCAGAATCTCTTCGAAGCCGTTCGGAAGTCGTTCTCCATGGCCTCTCCAAACTCCTCCCATGTCCGAGTTTTTGCCTCAGCAACCGCCAAAGCCGCGTCCCGCTTAGCCTGCCGATACCTGTCAGCTGCCTCCAGAGTCCCACATGCCAAAAAGGCCTTATAGGACTCCTTCTTCAGCTTGACGGCATCCCTCACTGCTGGTGTCCACCAACGAGTTCTGGGATTGCCGCCACGACAGGCACCAACGACCTTACGGCCACAGCTCCGGTCGGCCGCCTCAACAATGGAGGCCCGGAACATAGCCCACTCGGACTCAATGTCCCCTGCCTCCCTCGGAACATGATCGAAGTTCCGCCGGAGGTGTGAGTTAAAGCTCCTTCTGACAGGAGACTCTGCCAGACGTTCCCAGCAGACCCTCACAGCTTTTATTGTATTACAAGTTAATGTCTATTTTATACGTTTTATGTTGGTGAACACATTTATTTTGATGATTTCGGTTAACAGCCTGGAGCCTGGTGACGCGAGGCTAGAATCAATCTGATTGGCCAAAACCCAAGACCACCCCCTACACTATTACCGATTGGCTTAAGTATGGCTACTGGTGTGAGTGAAATCACCTCTCGGATCTACGCGAACGGCAAACCTTTTATTTATTTTTTCTCGCAAATACCTCGGTATGCCGGAAATCCGGCGTGACGCCGGAGCGCTATCACCCCTGCATTTCATAGATTTTATATTAAAAAATTAGTATTTTAGGTGTTGTATATTTCAGGTTTTACTTGAGATAAATGTCTGTCCGTCAGAGCTGCTCTGGTTGCTCTGGTTGCTCTGTGTCTTAGTCTTAGCTGAGGGTGCCTCTCCAAGGACGTATCTCAGGAAAGATGATTGACACCTCTGTGGAATCTGCTCAGCCAATAGAATGGACAGACAGCTCGCTGATCCAATCAGAACCAAGTAGGTGTTGTACAGGTGACTCCCCGGAGGCGTAAATTAAGCAGACGAGAGTCACGGCACGTCTGGTAAACGTATGTCGATGGCCTTACGTTCACTGTCTCTACCGTCTCCTCGGGAACGTTGACAGATCTCTGCAGGACGCTTCAGTAACTTTTCTACAAACTGCTTTTAAAGACAAGATTTCTAAAGAGGTGAGCAGGTCCTTTTAGCAGCTGTAAAACACCAGCTAACACCTCGGCAGGACCTGTTGTCTCTGAGTGTCAAAGACCACAAACCAGTGAGACCAGTGTCCTGAAGCTTCTGTTCCTGTCTGTCCACACAGACCATCCTCGGTTCAGCTGGAGAAGGAAACGGTGGTGGACCCTCACCACTGTGTCCTCCGAGGCAGGAAGTGGGTGAAGTCTTGGTTGCGGTGGACGCCGTTGCCCTTCCGGAGATGACCTTTGTGCGACAGGGCGAGGTAGTTTCCTGGGTGAGTGTAGGATGAGTAGGTGGTGTAGTGATTCTCCTCCAGTGTCTCCTTGAAGAGACAGTCATCAGAAAACTGCTCCTGGAAAGAGTACGGTCACAGAGTTCATGTTCTACATCTGTGGTTCAGTCCATGGATGAGAGGACCAGCAGCCCTGACGTGAAACTATCTGCTGCTCTTCTATGAGAAGATCAAGAACATTCAGCTCTCAGCTTTCACAGGTCCAGGTTTCTAGTTTTATGACCAGTAGCATCTGCATCTAAATGTGTCTGGGCAGTAAAACTGGTGACCTAAAGGTGGTGAACAGTTTCAGGGCCTTCAGAGGTCTCAGACACTCAGAACTACCTTCACAGGCCACTGGGTGGCGCTAAAATAAGAAGAATCACTTCAGATAGCAAGAACCAAGCAGGCCTGGATTTCTATTAAATTTGTGATCCTTCTTATTCCAACTCACCAAAAGACTCTTGATTGGACAATCCATTTTAAAGTTAGGTGCCAATCAAATCTGTGGTTATGTGTGTCTTCCATAGACAGAGCTACAACTCCTCCCGTCAATATCTGACAGACCGACATGAAATCTGGTCTATTTATCCAAGATCTAAGTTGTAGGCAGCACTAGAAGATTACAGAAGATCAGATTTCAGAGGCCAATGTGAATACAAATGAGACTCTAGACCAGCAGACATCCATCATCCAGGTCATGGTGGTCGTCAGAGGCTGGAATCAAAGCAGCTGGACTTCATTTTCTTGGTTTTCATTTTCTTCATTTTCTCAACCTCCGAGAACATCTTCAAGAACCAAGAAAATGAAGTCCAGCTGCCTTGAGTCAAACCCTTGAGGACTGATGTTCATCAAACTTTTGTTCATAACAGCTTGTGGAAATAATGGACCACACTTGAGATGGCCAGTTGGGGGCGCTATAGTTAAAATGTAGATTTTCAGTCCCCTCAGTTTTTCATACATGAAAGTTTCATAAAGTGAAGGAAAGCAGAAGCGTTATCTGTTGAACTTCTTCAGAGTTACCTGATCATGATAATTAAAGGCCTGGACCTTGAAGTCTCCATTGTTCTGATGTTCAGTTTTAACTCAGTTTACATCTTTTGGTCAAATTCCTCTACGAGGATCTTCGTTGAAAACTGTGTGTGTTGTCAGTGGTATGAATCTGCTTGAACCTTCATGATCTTACATGAGTCTGGGCAGTAAAACTGGTGACCTAAAGATCACCTAAAGGTCACCAGTTTTTTTTTGGTTCTTGAATTACATTATTACAGTTTTATTATTACATTATTACAGTTTTATTATTACAGTTTTATTATTGCTGGTTTTGCACACTGTTTTTGTCTGTTTTGCACACTGTTTTTAGTCTATTTATTGTTCTGTTTCTGCACTCTGTTTTTTGTCTATTTAATGTCCTGTCTATTTATGTATATTTTTGTATCTGCTGCAACAAGCCAATTTCCCCTCGGGGATTATTAAAGTATTTTCAATTCAATTCAATTCAATCTTCATCATCATTCCAGACTGAAATGATTCTTTATGGAATCATGAACATGCATGAAATATTTGAAGAAGGTTAACACCACCTACCGCTGCGTAAGCCCGTCCTTCTCCATCCATACAGACGTACAGGCCACTTTTAACTCCTCTGATGCCAACTACTTCTATCTTCATAGCGAACACCTTCAGCCAGCCTTGCGGACATGCAGACATGTGAGTGAAAGTCAAACATTCTACTAAAACCTTTCCAAGCAGCAGACATGAACTCAAACTGGTCTTTTGGAGTCGCTGATGAATGGTTTCTCCTGCTCAGAACTGTACTCCGTCCTGGGTTTTATCTGGGTTTTTATCTGGGCTGCTTTAATAACACATTTGGTCAAAACGTAGACTCAACATTAGTTGTGTCTTTTAGGTCTTTTCTGGTGTGTCTTGATTCAGAGATGTGAAGTTTAAAATAAAAGCTCATGGGGTGCCCTGGTGGTGCAGTGGTTAGGACAGGCAGCCCATGTACAGAGGCTATAGTCCTGGTGCAGCGGGAGGGGGTTTGACTCCCGCCCTGTGCAACCATTTGCTGCATGTCTTCCTCGTTCCTTTCCTGTCTGTCTCTACTGTCAATAAAGGCCACTAGTGCCAAAAAAAAGAAAATCCAAGCTCACACTGAGACAGACAGCTGTCATGTTTCTGTCTTCTGGCAGCAGATACTCAAGTCTGCTTCATAGTTTTCATCATGGAAAGATCTGGACACACCCCCTGTGATGTCATCCTTAGGTTTCTGAAGTATAGTTGTAAAGCCTCATCTTCATCTCTCTACAGGAAACCATGTTAGTTGGAACTGACTCCACCGAGCCCAGTTATTCCAGAACTGGTCAAATAGGTGGAACTAGCAGGACAGGAAGCCAGCTGGTACATGCCCACCTTACATCAGCTAGTTAGCTAATCATGCTAGCTTACATTCATTCTGATCACATCTGTCATGACAGTGGCCTGTAAGTGGCCTGTACCTCTGGGTGAATGGAGAAGGACGGGTGTACGCAGCGGTAGGTGGTTTTAACCTTGTTCAAATATATCACGCATCTGCATAATATCATACGGAATCATCTCGATCTGGAATGATGATGAAGATCATGTGGTCGGTAGAGGAACTGCAGCCTCTAGTGGTCAGTAGAGGAACTGCAGCCTCTAGTGGTCAGTAGAGGAACTGCAGCCTCTGGTAGTCAGTAGAGGAACTGCAGCCTCTGGTGGTCGGTAGAGGAACTGCAGCCTCTGGCGGTCGGTAGGGGAACTGCAGCCTCTGGCGGTCGGTAGAGAAACAGCAGCCTCTAGCGGTCGGTAGAGGAACTGCAGCCTCTGGCGGTCGCTAGGGGAACTGCAGCCTCTGGCGGTCGGTAGAGGAACTGCAGCCTCTGGTGGTCGGTAGAGGAAATGCAGCCTCTGGCGGTCGGTAGAGGAACTGCAGCCTCTGGCGGTCGGTAGAAGAACTGCAGTCTCTGGTGGTCGGTAGAGGAACTGCAGCCGCTGGTGGTCGGGAGAGGAACTGCAACCTCTGGTGGTCGGTAGAGGAACTGCAGCCTCTGGTGGTCGGTAGAGGAACTGCAGCCTCTAGTGGTCGGTAGAGGAACTGCAGCCTCTGGTGGTCGGTAGAGGAACTGCAGCCTCTGGTGGTCGGTAGAGGAACTGCAGCCTCTGGTGGTCGGTAGAGGAACTGCAGCCTCTAGTGGTCGGTAGAGGAACTGCAGCCTCTAGCGGTCGGTAGAGGAACTGCAGCCTCTAGCGGTCAGTAGAGGAACTGCAACCTCTAGTGGTCGGCAGAGGAACTGCAGCCTCTGGTGGTCGGTAGAGGAACTGCAGCCTCTAGTGGTCGGTAGAGGAACTGCAAGCCTCTAGTGGTCGGTAGAGGAACTGCAACCTCTAGTGGTAGGTAGAGGAACTGCAGCCTCTAGTGGTCGGTAGAAGAACTGCGGTCTCTAGCGGTCAGTAGAAAAACTGCAGCCTCTAGTGGTCAGTAGAGGAACTGCAGCCTCTAGTGGTCGGTAGAGGAACTGCAACCTCTAGTGGTAGGTAGAGGAACTGCAGCCTCTAGTGGTCGGTAGAGGAACTGCAGCCTCTAGTGGTCAATAGAGGAACTGCAGCCTCTAGTGGTCGGTAGAAGAACTGCGGTCTCTAGCGGTCGGTAGAAAAACTGCAGCCTCTAGTGGTCGGTAGGGGAACTGCAGCCTCTAGTGGTCAATAGAGGAACTGCAGCCTCTAGTGGTCTGTAGAAGAATTGCGGTCTCTCGCGGTCGGTAGAAGAACTGCAGCCTCTAGTGGTCAGTAGACGAGCGTGACAGGGTTGTTGTCCATGGTCTTGTCACAGAAAATGACATCAACCCAGAGAGGGATGTCTTGCAGACCTGCTCCTCATTTTGGTCTCTGATGGTTTGGCCTGGGGTCATGGGTCTGGGCCCTCACAGTTGCCTAATACTGCCAGCTTCAATACCACTCCTCAGAAACCTGTGGGTGATGTCACAGGGCGTGTCCAGTTGTGTCAGGACAACTTTATCGGTAAACTTGCAGCCAGATGGTCGTCTGTTAACAGATCAGCTGTTTGGTTTCTCCATTCTGGGCTCCCATAAAACCGTTTTTCCATCAGTGACCTGCTCATCCTCCACCAGCTCCTTCAGATCAGCCTCCACCATCCAGAGACACAAATGTATCATGTGATTGTGTCCACATCAGAACACAGTTGTGAAGGTCACGTCTCCTCCTCCTCCTCCACGACCTCCTCAAACCCTCCTCTCTAGAACCTGGACTGCTAGTCGTATCTGTGCACTGAACTCACAGTACTGAGTAGGTCTGTGGACACCTCCCACTGAACCGCTGGGCAGGATCTGGAGATGATAGCCAATCCCAGCACGGCAGTAGAGGAGCAGATGTTGGACCACTTCATTGTCTGGATCAGAACCTGCATCACAAAGAAATTATCTCTTAAACTCAGGCAACTCTGAAAACATGGTTTTATTACAATCAGTTCCTCCTCAGGTTCATGGAGGTTTCTGGTCTTTCACTTCTCCACAGATCTCTAAAGGTCCCACCACACCACTGATGCCACCTTCAAGTCTGGACTTTGAGGAGAACATCCCAGAACCGTGGTTCTGTTTTTCATCCATTCTGATGAATGATCTGCTGCTGTGTTTGGATCACCGTCCTGTCACATGACCCAGCTGTCAGATTCACACCTCCAGACCAAATCCAGTTCTGACACCTGACCAGACTCCAGTCTGAGGTTGGGGTACATGATCAGATCTGAGCTGTTTCTGTATCTGATCTCCCTAACCCTAACCCTAACCTGAACTCAACCTCTTCTCTTCTCTCTCCATCCTCCAAACCCCCACGAGTCCACATGAACAATATATAAGTGGATTGATCCTTCCAGCCTGAGACTAAACAACTCTAGAATGTTCTCTTTTTACTTTTATAGGATTAAATCTGTGAATGAGACTCAACAGATGTGTCGTTCTTGTTATCCGGATCAGGCAGAACATTCAAAAGGAAATAAACCAATCAGTAAGGCGAGCAGCACAAGGAACTCTGGGAAACTCAACCAACAGAATGACAATGGACCAACAGGGGAGGAAGGAAGAATTTGTCCTTGTCTCGCCTTGATGTACTTAAACAAATAAAGTTAAATAAACTTATAAATACATTTCAGCCATGCAGCTATGACCGGTTCAGAAGGAACCTGGTTCTGAGGGAGCTGGTTCAGAGGGAGCTGGTTCTGAAGGTACCTGATTCTGAAGGAACCTGGATCAGAGGGAGCTGGTTCAGAAGGAACCTGGTTCTGAAGGAACCTGGTTCAGAGGGAACCTGGTTCTGAGGGAGCTGGTTCAGAAGGAACCTGGATCAGAAAGAACCTGGTTCTGAGGGAGCTGGTTCTGAGGGAGCTGGTTCTGAAGGAACCTGGTTCAGAGGGAGCTGTTTCAGAGGGATCTGGGTCAGAGGGAGCTGGTTCAGAAGGAACCTGGATCAGAAAGAACCTGGTTCTGAGGGAGCTGGTTCTGAAGGAACCTGGTTCAGAGGGAGGTGGTTCAGAAGGAACCTGGTTCTGAAGGAACCTGGATCAGAGGGAGCTGTTTCAGAGGGATCTGGGTCAGAGGGAGCTGGTTCAGAGGGATCTGGGTCAGAGGGAGCTGGTTCAGAGGGAGATGGTTCAGAAGGAACCTGGTTCTGAAGGAACCTGGATCAGAGGGAGCTGTTTCAGAGGGATCTGGGTCAGAGGGAGCTGGTTCAGAGGGATCTGGGTCAGAGGGAGCTGGTTCAGAGGGATCTGGGTCAGAGGGAGCTGGTTCAGAGGGAGCTGGTTCAGAGGGAGATGGTTCAGAAGGAACCTGGTTCTGAAGGAACCTGGATCAGAGGGAGCTGTTTCAGAGGGATCTGGGTCAGAGGGAGCTGGTTCAGAGGGAACCTGGTTCAGAGGGAGCTGGGCTCTTCTGTCAGAACTTAGTCCTGGCCTGTTCCAGCCCACTGTCACCTCTGAAACAAGTTTTATGAAGTTTGGAACATTAAACCTCAGATTTGACTGGTGCAAAACTTTTAAAGATCATTTATTGAGATGATGATTTACGCCTCCCAGAAGAAGTTTACCAGCTTTTATGTAAATCAGTTAACAGAATCAGACTAGTTTGTTTTACTTTTACACTTTACATTTTCAGGGTTTAATTCAGGAACCTCAAAGGAAACATTTCTATTCTGCTTCTTTTAGTTCTCTATGACGTAAAGCATAAATGTCAGAGTTTTATTGCTCTTTAGACACCTGCCAGGGTCACTACCCAGATCTAAAGGTCTGGTGGTTCTATGAGTCCTTCCTTCTGTCCAGAATCCTTCAGAGATTAAAAAAAAATCATAAAAAAAACTTACAAACACAACTGGGAGGTTGAGATGAGGACTGGAGTTTTTCAGAAGAAAGTCTACTGCAGACCAGCAGGTCCATGTGGGTCCATCTGGGTTCAGAGTAAGTCGCAACCATCCTACTTCTAGACTGAAACTTACCCAGGAAGTTCTGTTTGCCCCAGCCGGGCTACAGCTCCACACGTCAGACCTGCAGCCTGGCTTGGCTGAAGTACTGGTCCAACAGAGTCACTGGACCAGTCCTTCAGCCCAGCCGGGCTACAGCTCCACACGTCAGACCTGCAGCCTGGCTTGGCTGAAGTACTGGTCCAACAGAGTCACTGGACCAGTCCTTCAGCCCAGCCGGGCTACAGCTCCACACGTCAGACCTGCAGCCTGGCTTGGCTGAAGTACTGGTCCAACAGAGTCACTGGACCAGTCCTTCAGCCCAGCCGGGCTACAGCTCCACACGTCAGACCTGCAGCCTGGCTTGGCTGAAGTACTGGTCCAACAGAGTCACTGGACCAGTCCTTCAGCCCAGCCGGGCTACAGCTCCACACTTGGCTGACTGAGCTGCTCACAGATCCTCTCCGGACCCATCCAGGTGGATCCAGGTGGCTGCTCCACAGTGAAGCCCATGGTGGGACCTCACATCCTGCCGAGCCTCGGCCCAGCAGCACTTGTTTTGTTCAGGTAGAAACACTTGAAATGAGGATGTTTGAAAAAACAAGGATAATAAATAAAGTAATATCAATTATCCTGGGTTAGCAGAGACTAAGACAGCCAAGCTAAAAACGGTTAACTGGTGGTTGTGTCCCAGCAAGCTTCAAATCCTCTCCTATTGGTCACCTGACAAGACACTGCATCCATAGTTTGTCCAGTCGATGGTTCAGGGGGGTCTGCCTGGGTTCAGAGTGGGCCTGAAATGGCCAAATGACATGAATCCATGATGGATTTGGACCCCAAATATGAAACCAGATATCAGGAGCCCATCAGAGCACAAATGGACTAAAGGGACATGAACTGAAATCAATCTGACAAACTTGAACTGAACTATATTGGATCCACACAGGCCAGTTCAACCAAGTAAATAATGATTGTTACAGATGTTCTAGGGTCAGTTGTGGAGAACCACAGGGTTCTGTTCTTGGACCCATACTTTCTTCCATAAATATGCTGCCTTTAGGAAACATCATCAGGAAACATCATATCAACTTTCATTGTTATGCAGATGAGACTCGACTGTATTGTCCTTCTGACCTCATGAGGCTGATCAATAGTCTTATTGGATGATCCATCAGAGATGTGAAGACCAGGATGGCTGTTAATTTGGAGGTGATGGAGATGATGGTCACGTCTCACCAGTTCCAGCTGGTCCAGGATGCTGCAGCACCAGTACCAACCAGAACTGGACTGGAGGTTATGTCTCACCAGTTCCAGCTGGTCCAGTATGCTGCAGCACCAGTACAAACCAGAACTGGACCAGAGGTCACGTCTCACCAGTTCCAGCTAGTCCAGGATGCTGCAGCACCAGTACCAACCAGAACTGGACCGGAGGTTATGTCTCACCAGTTCCAGCTGGTCCAGTATGCTGCAGCACCAGTACAAACCAGAACTGGACCAGAGGTCACGTCTCACCAGTTCCAGCTAGTCCAGGATGCTGCAGCACCAGTACCAACCAGAACTGGACCAGAGGTCACTTCTCACCAGTTCCAGCTGGTCCAGGAAGCTGCAGCACCAGTACCAACCAGAACTGGACCAGAGGTCACATTTCACCAGTTCCAGCTAGTCCAGGATGCTGCAGCACCAGTACCAACCAGAACTGGACCGGAGGTTATGTCTCACCAGTTCCAGCTGGTCCAGTATGCTGCAGCACCAGTACAAACCAGAACTGGACCAGAGGTCACGTCTCACCAGTTCCAGCTAGTCCAGGATGCTGCAGCACCAGTACCAACCAGAACTGGACCAGAGGTCACTTCTCACCAGTTCCAGCTGGTCCAGGAAGCTGCAGCACCAGTACCAACCAGAACTGGACCAGATGTCACTTCTCACCAGTTCCAGCTGGTCCAGGAAGCTGCAGCACCAGTACCAACCAGAACTGGACCAGAGGTCACATTTCACCAGTTCCAGCTTCTTTGGCTCCCTGTTAAATCTAGAATCACGTTCACGGTCTCCCTTCTTCCATTCAAAGCCTTGAACCATGAAGCTCCAGCATCTCTAAAAGCCTCATAGGTCCATCCTGTCCCAGTAGAACACTCTGCTCCCTAGATGCAGGTCTGCTTGATGTTCTAGAGTCTGGAGGTCTAGAAAAGGTGGCAGAGCCTTCAGCTATCAGGCTCCTCTATGATGGAACCAGCTTCTCGGTCCAGACTCCCTCTCTACATGAAGGCTTTAGTAAAGCTTCTACCTCTGTAGTCATCTGAGTTCTGCTGCTGGAGGTCCAGACTGCTGGAGGTCCAGACTGCTGGGGGGACCCCATGATGCTCTGAGCATCTTCACCCTGTCTCTCTGATCTCAGGTCCAGATGCTCCTGGATTATTTAACAGCATCAACATTGTCCATCTTCTCCTTCTGCAGGTCCTAGATGATCCTAGGTTAGACTGACTCTTCTAGAAGGTCCAGGTGGATCTGGGTCCAGCTGGTCTTTCTGTGGTTAGACTGACTCGAGAAGGTCCAGATGGATCTGGGTCCAGCTGGTCTTTCAGTGGTCAGACTGACTCTTCTAGAAGGTCCGGGTGGATCTGGGTCCAGCTGATCTTTCTGTGGTTAGACTGACTCGAGAAGGTCCAGATGGATCTGGGTCCAACTGGTCTTTCTGTGGTCAGTCTGACTCTTCTAGAAGGTCCGGGTGGATCTGGGTCCAGCTGGTCTTTCTGTGGTCAGACGGACTCTTCTAGAAGGTCCGGGTGGATCTGGGTCCAGCTGGTCTTTCAGTGGTCAGACTGACTCTACTAGAAGGTCCGGGTGGATCTGGGTCCAGCTGGTCTTTCTGTCAGACGTCTCCATGTTCTCTGTGTGGGTGTACTCCAGTCTCCAGACCTGCTGTTTAGACTAACTGGTAACAATAAATCCCTCGATAAACTTCATTTACATGAACTATAATGTAATTTTATTCATTGGAGTAATTATAGGGATGATGGCCATAATAATATGAATAATTCAGTAGAATAAATTAATGGATCCAATCAATGTAACATTGAGAGAAGCTGCTTGTGTTGTAAAAGCGCCTTGAGTTTGTTCCTGGACCAGAGATATAAACATATGTTCATATGTTTCTGCCCCACAACAGAAAAGTAACCAGTTAGATCAGCTAACATCAGAGGGGTGTACCACGAAGCGAGATTAGAGGGTTAGCGAGGTATGTTGAGTCTAAAGCCAGGATTTCCAGAACCACGAAGGTGGCTCTCTTTTAACCTGGCTAAATCACCATGGTAATTTACTCTGCAAGCTTAACCTGGTCCGGAGCAGGTTATGTGCAGAGTTTAGGCTCAAATCAGCTATAAAAAGCGCCACCCTTTCACTTACCACCTCTTTCAGAGATGGCATTGCCTTTTTAGAGAAATCCCGTTGACCTGAGCGCCAGGATTGTGCAAGGATCTCTATGGAGGGAGAGAGTATTCAGAGACCGGACTGATCCGCTGGCTTCCCATGACCATATTCTCTATAAACGCTAGAGATTTCCAGCTGAGGGAATACGTTACATTTGTAATCTGCTAGAGCCATATTTTGGCAGCGCCACCAAACACAGCCGTGCGCTCACAGTAGCGCAAACGGTGTGCGTTTCTTTGCGTTTCTTTGCCGCGGGAACCTACATGCATTCAGTTGGTGATGCAGAAAATCTGAGCCAGAATACTGGATGCCGCTATTCACAAGGTTGTACTTGTTCTTACTGAACTGCTGAATATGTTTGTAGTATTCCCTGGCCATCTGCCCACGCTTCAAATAAAAGAAGCGTTTTACAAAATCGCAGGTAACATAAATTAACAGTCCATTATATTGATAATCAGTGTGACGTGGAATTTCATGTGAAACGTTTTAATATAATTAATTCATAGGATTCCCCAGGGTGATAAGGGCAATCGATTGCACCCACATCGCAATCACTGGAGCTTTGGGGGAACATGAGGGTGATTTTGTGAATAGAAAGTCTTTTCATAGCATCAATGTTCAGGTAAACCATTTGGTGCTAAGGTGTTGTAAGGTGATTGGTGGCACATAGCATGCAGGTACACTGAAGCTTTGTAATAGTGCTAGGCCTACACAGTGGATGTTGCACAATTGACAGAAATAATATATAGGCCTGTATGTATGTATGTATGTTTGTATTGGATTGTATTAGATTGCACAGGTGTACCTATTAAAGTGGCCAGTGAGTGTATATTGGTATCACAGGTAATATTAAATATTAAATTAATTTCAAGTGATTTTCATTTATCATTCATAATGGGACAGTCAGACCTACATAATGTTTAAATTTGCTGCATTAAGTTTAAAGTTTAAGCGCTCTAAAAGAGGGAGGGAGATTAATTAAGGTGCATTAAGTGGTGAAATAAATATAACTTACAAATTTACATGATCTGCAATTTTTTGCCAGCACTCCTCTCTGGCTTTATTCGCACCTACAGTGTTGCTTTTGGCCGTAAAGATTTCTTTGAAATCCTCATAGCCCTGCATTATTAAAACCTGCTCCTCCTGACTGAAATATACGGACCGCCATCTATCCATTTGATCCGGAATAGGCGTCAAATGACGCGTCAAACGCCCCCTTTTATGTGAACGCGCACAGAGCAGAAAGCAGAAAGCTGCGATTAACAAAGATAGTTGATAACCACCGTCGTGGTACCAGTTATCTCTGATGGCGAGTTTCAGGTTTGTTAAGCCAGCTCACCCAAAGAAAGCCTGGCTGTGTCGAACTTGCTTCGTAGTACACCCCTCAGGTTAGAGTCCAGATAAACAAACACATGTGTGACCAGGATGGACTCTTTTAGCTCAGATGGTGGGATACTGGGAAGCTTCTGGAAGCTTCTGGTTTGTGTTCCAGGTGTGTGCTTACCTTTTCCTTTCAGCAGAGACTCCCTCATGTGCAGCTTCCACTGGTTCCTGAAGTGGGAAGCTTGGTCGTTAAGAGAAACATCTTCCTCTGGTTTCTTGGTCTCCACCAGCTGGTTAAATTCAGTCAGAACCAGAACCAGAACCAGGACCAGGAGGCCCGGCAGCAGTGAGGAGACACTCATGCTGAACAGAGACCACAAACTGAAGTCCTAGAACTGGTCATGTCCTCTGGTTTCTGTCTGGGTCTTCTTCTGAACAATCCTCCTGAACCTCTTAATCCTGTTATTGTCTGGTTCTGTTCTGTTCTGTCCCGTTCTGTTCCGTTCTGTTCCGTTCTGTCCTGTTCTGCTGACAGGAGAAGATATCAGCATGTTCTCCCCAGTTATCAGGATCATATCAGAGGTCCAGCCTCAACAGCCGTCCTGTACATCCATGTACAACCTGAGCAGATCTGGATCCTGATCTGGATTTCAGCTCGTGGAGGACAACAGAGTCCAACCAACTCTTCACCCTGTGAGAGGATGTCTGCGTGGAAACTGGTGTTGATGTCCTCCAATCAGGACAGAGATGGTGAGACAGATGGAAACGGTCCGTCCAGTATCTCAGCCGAGATTAGAGCTGATAGTGAACGCATCACCAACACAAGCTCAAGGATCTGCTGGAGACTCGGCCTGGAAACCTCAAAGAATCCTCCAGAACCAGCAGAGAGCTGCCAGAACCCACGTCAACATCTACATCCCCACCCCAGAGAACGGGTCTGGAAGAGGTTTCAGAAATGTCCAGAAACGTCCCATGAGAAGTTAAGTCTTCCACGAGATTTAACCAATTTCTAGAAATTTTATGACAATAAAATCCAAACATTAATAAAAACATTTTGTGAACTCTGACTTTTTTTTTATTTGTGAGTGGAACTGCATCAAACATCAACAAAAGCATAAATGTGGACTAAAGTTAACAATTCCCATGATTCTCTGCTCCAGAAATATACAATAATTATAAACAAACAAGCTGCTTTGGAAAAAATTAACTATCAGCTGGTGGATGTTTGGTTGAAATAATTTATGTACAATTAATGTACAAACAAACGTCTAAAATTGGCAACAGACTGACAAGAGGCTGAAAATGAAGAAAACCAGGAGTTCTTCTACTGACCACTAGAGACTGCAGTTCCTCTACCGACCACCAGAGACTGCAGTTCCTCTACCGACCACTAGAGGCTGCGGTTCCTCTACCGACCACCAGAGACTGCAGTTCCTCTACCGACCACTAGAGGCTGCGGTTCCTCTACCGACCACTAGAGGCTGTGGTTCCTCTACCGACCACTAGAGGCTGCTGTTCCTCTACTGACCAATAGAGACTGCGGTTCCTCTACTGACCACCAGAGACTGCGGTCGGTTCCTCTACAGACTACCAGAGACTGCGGTTCCTCTACCGACCACTAGAGGCTACGGTTCCTCTACCGAGCACAAGAGGCTGCTGTTCCTCTACCGACTACTAGAGGCTGCTGTTCCTCTACCGACCACCAGAGGCTACGGTTCCTCTACCGACCACTAGAGGCTGCAGTTCATGTACCGACAAATAGAGCCTGCAGTTCCTATACTGACCACTAGAGGCTGCATCTCTTCTACTGAGCACTAGAGACTGCAGTTCCTTTGCCGACAACTAGAAAGTGCAGTTCCTCTACCGACCACTAGAAAGTGCAGTTCCTCTACCGACCACTAGAGACCACAGTTCCTCTACTGACCAGTAGTGACTGCAGTCCCTCTACCGACAAATAGAGGCTGCAGTTTCTATACTAACTACTAGAGGCTGCATCTCTTCTACTGAGCACTAGAGACTGTGGTTCCTCTACGGACCACTAGAGACTGCAGTCCCTCTACCGACTACTAGATAATGCAATTCCACCACTAGAGGCTGCGGTTACTCTACTGAGCACTAGAGGCTCTGGTTCCTCTACAAACCACAAGAGGCTGCGGTTCCTCTACCGACCACTAGAGGATGAGGTCCTTCTACTGGACACTAGAGACTGCAGTTCTTCTACCGACCACTGGAGACTGCAGTTCCCCCACTAGAGGCTGCGGTACCTCTACCCAACACTAGAGACTGCGGTTCCACCACTAGAGGCTGTGGTTCCTCTATCCACCACTAGAGCCTGCGGTTCCACCATTTGAGGCTGCGGTTCCTATACTGACCACTAGAGACTGCAGTTCCTCTACTGAGCACTAGAGACTGCAGTTTCTCTACTGACCACTAGAGACTGCGGTTCCTCTAATGACCACTAGAGACTTCAGTTCTTCTACTGACCACTAGATCCTGCGGTTCCTCTACTGACCACTAGAGACTGCTGATCCTCTAAAAACAACTAGAGACTGTGGTTCCACCACTAGAGGCTGTGGTTCCTCTACTGACCACTAGAGACTGCAGTCCCTCTACAGACCACTAGATACTGCACTTCCACCACTAAAACTGCGGTTCCACAACTAGAGGCTGCGGTTTGTCTACTGACCACTAGAGACTGCAATTCCACCACTAGAGGCTGTGGTTCCTCTACCGACCACTAGAGACTGCAGTCCCTCTACCGACTACTAGATAATGCAATTCCACCACTAGAGGCTGCGGTTACTCTACTGAGCACTAGAGGCTCTGGTTCCTCTACAAACCACAAGAGGCTGCGGTTCCTCTACCGACCACTAGAGGATGAGGTCCTTCTACTGGACACTAGAGACTGCAGTTCTTCTACCGACCACTGGAGACTGCAGTTCCCCCACTAGAGGCTGCGGTACCTCTACCCAACACTAGAGACTGCGGTTCCACCACTAGAGGCTGTGGTTCCTCTATCCACCACTAGAGCCTGCGGTTCCACCATTTGAGGCTGCGGTTCCTATACTGACCACTAGAGACTGCAGTTCCTCTACTGAGCACTAGAGACTGCAGTTTCTCTACTGACCACTAGAGACTGCGGTTCCTCTAATGACCACTAGAGACTTCAGTTCTTCTACTGACCACTAGATCCTGCGGTTCCTCTACTGACCACTAGAGACTGCTGATCCTCTAAAAACAACTAGAGACTGTGGTTCCACCACTAGAGGCTGTGGTTCCTCTACTGACCACTAGAGACTGCAGTCCCTCTACAGACCACTAGATACTGCACTTCCACCACTAAAACTGCGGTTCCACAACTAGAGGCTGCGGTTTGTCTACTGACCACTAGAGACTGCAATTCCACCACTAGAGGCTGTGGTTCCTCTACCGACCACTAGAGGCTGCAGTTCCTCTACTGACCACTAGAGGCTGCGGTTCCTCTACCTACCACTAGAGGCTGCGGTTCCACCACTAGAGGCTGTGGTTCTTCTTTAGACCACTAGAGGCTGCGGTTTGTCTACCGACCACTAGAGACTGCAATTCCAACACTCGAGGCTGTGGTTCCTCTACCGACCACTAGAGGCTGTGGTTCCTCTACCGACTACTACAGGCTGCAGTTCCTCTACTGACCACTTAAGGCTGCGGTTCCTCTACCAACCACTAGAGGCTGCAGTTCGTCTACCAATAAGTAGAGGGTGCAGTTCCTCTACCGACCATTAGAGGCTGCAGTTTCTCTACCAACCACTAGAGGCTGCGGTTCCTCTACTGACCACTAGAGACTGTGGTTCCACCACCAGAACCACTAAAGGCTCTGGTTCCTCTACTAACCACTAGAGACTGTGGTTCCCCTACCGACCACTGAAGGATGCAGTTCCTCTACTGACCACTAGAAGCTGCAGTACCACCACTAGAGGTTGCGGTTCCACCACTAGAACCACTAAAGGCTCTGGTTCCTCTACTAACCACTAGAGACTATTGTTCCCCTACCGACCACTAAAGACTGCGATTCCACCACTAGAGGCTGCGGTTCCTCTACTGAGCACTAGAGGCTGTGGTTCCTCTACAGACCACTAAAGGATGCAGTTCCTCTACTGACCACTAGAGACTGCGGTTCAACCACTAGAGGCTCAGGTTCCTCTACTGACCACTAGAGACTGCGGTTTCTCTCCTGACCACTAGAGACTGCAGTCCCTCTACAGACCACTAGATACTGCACTTCCACCACTAAAACTGCGGTTCCACAACTAGAGGCTGCGGTTTGTCTACTGACCACTAGAGACTGCAATTCCACCACTAGAGGCTGTGGTTCCTCTACCGACCACTAGAGGCTGCAGTTCCTCTACTGACCACTAGAGGCTGCGGTTCCTCTACCTACCACTAGAGGCTGCGGTTCCACCACTAGAGGCTGTGGTTCTTCTTTAGACCACTAGAGGCTGCGGTTTGTCTACCGACCACTAGAGACTGCAATTCCACCACTCGAGGCTGTGGTTCCTCTACCGACCACTAGAGGCTGTGGTTCCTCTACCGACTACTACAGGCTGCAGTTCCTCTACTGACCACTAAAGGCTGCGGTTCCTCTACCAACCACTAGAGGCTGCAGATCGTCTACCGATAAGTAGAGGGTGCAGTTCCTCTACCGACCATTAGAGGCTGCAGTTTCTCTACCAACCACTAGAGGCTGCGGTTCCTCTACTGACCACTAGAGACTGTGGTTCCACCACTAGAACAACTAAAGGCTCTGGTTCCTCTACTAACCACTAGAGACTGTGGTTCCCCTACCGACCACTGAAGGATGCAGTTCCTCTACTGACCACTAGAAGCTGCAGTACCACCACTAGAGGTTGCGGTTCCACCACTAGAACCACTAAAGCCTCTGGTTCCTCTACTAACCACTAGAGACTATTGTTCCCCTACCGACCACTAAAGACTGCGATTCCACCACTAGAGGCTGCGGTTCCTCTACTGAGCACTAGAGGCTGTGGTTCATCTACAGACCACTAAAGGATGCAGTTCCTCTACTGACCACTAGAGGCTGCAGTTCAACCACTAGAGGTTGCGGTTCCTCTACCAACAACTAGAGACTGCGGTTCAACCACTAGAGGCTCAGGTTCCTCTACTGACCACTAGAGACTGCGGTTTCTCTCCTGACCACTAGAGACTGCAGTCCCTTTACAGACCACTAGATACTGCACTTCCACCACTAGAGGCTGCGGTTCCTTTACCGACCACTAGAAACTGCGGTTTCACAACTAGAGGCTGCGGTTTGTCTACTGACCACTAGAGACTGCAATTCCACCAGTAGAGGCTGTGGTTCCTCTACCGACCACTAGAGGCTGCGGTTCCTCTACCGACTACTACAGGCTGCAGTTCCTCTACTGACAACTAAAGTCTGCGGTTCCTCTACCAACCACTAGAGGCTGCAGTTCATCTACCGATAAGTAGAGGGTGCAGTTCCTCTACCGACCATTAGAGGCTGAAGTTTCTCTACCAACCACTAGAGGCTGTGGTTCCTCTACCGACCACTAGAGGCTGCGGTTCCTCTACAGACCACTAGAGGCTGCAGGGCCTCTACTGACTACTACAGGCTGCAGTTCCTCTACTGACCACTAGAGGCTGTGGTTCCTCTACCTACCACTAGAGGCTGCGCTTCCACCACTAGAGGCTGTGGTTTGTCTACCGACCACTAGAGACTGCAATTCCACCACTAGAGGCTGCAGTTCCTCTACTGACCACTAGAGGCTGCGGTTCCTCTACCAACCACTAGAGCAGGGGTCTCAAACTCATTCCTGAAAGTGCCGTGTGGCTGCAGGTTTTTGTTCCAACCATGCAGAAACACAGCTGAGTTGTTTCACTCAATCAACTGAACTAGTTCAGACCTTCAGTGAAGACAACTAGTTGATTGACTAAAACAACTCAGCTGTGTTTCTGCATGGTTGGAGCAAAAACCTGCAGCCACACGGCCCTTTCAGGAATGAGTTTGAGACCCCTGCATTAGAGGCTGCAGTTCATCTACCGATAAGTAGAGGCTGCAGTTCCTCTACCGACCATAAGAGGCTGCAGTTTCTCTACCAACCACTAGAGGCTGCAGTTCCTCTACTGACCACTAGAGACTGCGGTTCCACCACTAGAACAACTAAAGGCTCTGGTTCCTCTACTAACCACTAGAGACTGTGGTTCCCCTACCGACCACTAAAGGATGCAGTTCCTCTACTGACCACTAGAGGCTGCAGTTCCACCACTAGAGGTTGCGGTTCCACCACTAGAACCACTAAAGGCTCTGGTTCCTCTACTGACCACTAGAGACTGCGGTTCCACCACAAGAACCACTAAAGGCTCTGGTTCCTCTACTAACCACTAGAGACTGTGGTTCCCCTACCGACCACTAAAGACTGCGATTCCACCACTAGAGGCTGCGGTTCATCTACTGAGCACTAGAGGCTGTGGTTCCTCTACCGACCACTAAAGGATGCAGTTCCTCTACTGACCACTAGAGGCTGCAGTTCAACCACTAGAGGTTGCGGTTCCTCTACCAACTACTAGAGACTGCGGTTCAACCACTAGAGGCTGCGGTTCCTCTACTGAGCACTAGAGACTGCGGTTCCTCTACTGACCACTAGAGGCTGCTGTTCCTCTACAGACCACTAGAGGCTGCGGGGCCTCTACCGACTACTACAGGCTGCAGTTCCTCTACTGACCACTAGAGGCTGTGGTTCCTCTACCTACCACTAGAGGCTGCGGTTCCACCACTAGAGACCGCAGTTTCTCTACTGACCACTAGAGGCTGCGGTTCCTCTACCGACTACTACAGGCTGCAGTTCCTCTACTGACAACTAAAGTCTGCGGTTCCTCTACCAACCACTAGAGGCTGCAGTTCATCTACCGATAAGTAGAGGGTGCAGTTCCTCTACCGACCATTAGAGGCTGAAGTTTCTCTACCAACCACTAGAGGCTGTGGTTCCTCTACCGACCACTAGAGGCTGCGGTTCCTCTACAGACCACTAGAGGCTGCAGGGCCTCTACCGACTACTACAGGCTGCAGTTCCTCTACTGACCACTAAAGGCTGTGGTTCCTCTACCTACCACAAGAGGCTGTGCTTCCACCACTAGAGGCTGTGGTTTGTCTACCGACCACTAGAGACTGCAATTCCACCACTAGAGGCTGCAGTTCCTCTACTGACCACTAGAGGCTGCGGTTCCTCTACCAACCACTAGAGCAGGGGTCTCAAACTCATTCTTGAAAGTGCCGTGTGGCTGCAGGTTTTTGTTCCAACCATGCAGAAACACAGCTGAGTTGTTTCACTCAATCAACTGAACTAGTTCAGACCTTCAGTGAAGACAACTAGTTGATTGACTAAAACAACTCAGCTGTGTTTCTGCATGGTTGGAGCAAAAACCTGCAGCCACACGGCCCTTTCAGGAATGAGTTTGAGACCCCTGCATTAGAGGCTGCAGTTCATCTACCGATAAGTAGAGGCTGCAGTTCCTCTACCGACCATAAGAGGCTGCAGTTTCTCTACCAACCACTAGAGGCTGCAGTTCCTCTACCAACCACTAGAGGCTGCAGTTCCTCTACTGACCACTAGAGACTGCGGTTCCACCACTAGAACAACTAAAGGCTCTGGTTCCTCTACTAACCACTAGAGACTGTGGTTCCCCTACCGACCACTAAAGGATGCAGTTCCTCTACTGACCACTAGAGGCTGCAGTTCCACCACTAGAGGTTGCGGTTCCACCACTAGAACCACTAAAGGCTCTGGTTCCTCTACTGACCACTAGAGACTGCGGTTCCACCACAAGAACCACTAAAGGCTCTGGTTCCTCTACTAACCACTAGAGACTGTGGTTCCCCTACCGACCACTAAAGACTGCGATTCCACCACTAGAGGCTGCGGTTCATCTACTGAGCACTAGAGGCTGTGGTTCCTCTACCGACCACTAAAGGATGCAGTTCCTCTACTGACCACTAGAGGCTGCAGTTCAACCACTAGAGGTTGCGGTTCCTCTACCAACTACTAGAGACTGCGGTTCAACCACTAGAGGCTGCGGTTCCTCTACTGAGCACTAGAGACTGCGGTTCCTCTACTGACCACTAGAGGCTGCTGTTCCTCTACAGACCACTAGAGGCTGCGGGGCCTCTACCGACTACTACAGGCTGCAGTTCCTCTACTGACCACTAGAGGCTGTGGTTCCTCTACCTACCACTAGAGGCTGCGGTTCCACCACTAGAGACCGCAGTTTCTCTACTGACCACTAGAGACTGCGGTTCCTCTAATGACCACTAGAGGCTGCGGGGCCTCTACCGACTACTACAGGCTGCAGTTCCTCTACTGACCACTAGAGGCTGCGGTTCCTCTACCTTCCACTAGAGGCTGCGGTTCCACCACTAGAGGCTGTGGTTCCTCTTTAGACCACTAGAGGCTGCGGTTCCTCTACAGACCACTAGAGGCTGCGGGGCCTCTACCGACTACTACAGGCTGCAGTTCCTCTACTGACCACTAGAGGCTGCGGTTCCTCTACCTACCACTAGAGGCTGCGGTTCCTCTTTAGACCACTTGAGGCTGCGGTTTGTCTACCGACCACTAGAGACTGCAATTCCACCACTAGAGGCTGTGGTTCGTCTACCGACCACGAGAGGCTGCGGTTCCTCTACCAACCACTAGAGGCTGCAGTTCATCTACCGATAAGTAGAGGCTGCAGTTCCTCTACCGACCATAAGAGGCTGCAGTTTCTCTACCAACCACTAGAGGCTGCGGTTCCTCTACTGACCACTAGAGACTGCGGTTCCACCACTAGAACAACTAAAGGCTCTGGTTCCTCTACTAACCACTAGAGACTGTGGTTCCCCTACCAACCACTAAAGACTGCGATTCCACCACTAGAGGCTGCGGTTCATCTACTGAGCACTAGAGGCTGTGGTTCCTCTACCGACCACTAAAGGATGCAGTTCCTCTACTGACCACTAGAGGCTGCAGTTCAACCACTAGAGGTTGCGGTTCCTCTACCAACTACTAGGGACTACGGTTCAACCACTAGAGGCTGCGGTTCCTCTACTGAGCACTAGAGACTGCGGTTCCTCTACTGACCACTAGAGGCTGCTGTTCCTCTACAGACCACTAGAGGCTGCGGGGCCTCTACCGACTACTACAGGCTGCAGTTCCTCTACTGACCACTAGAGGCTGTGGTTCCTCTACCTACCACTAGAGGCTGCGGTTCCACCACTAGAGACCGCAGTTTCTCTACTGACCACTAGAGGCTGCGGTTCCTCTACCGACTACTACAGGCTGCAGTTCCTCTACTGACAACTAAAGTCTGCGGTTCCTCTACCAACCACTAGAGGCTGCAGTTCATCTACCGATAAGTAGAGGGTGCAGTTCCTCTACCGACCATTAGAGGCTGAAGTTTCTCTACCAACCACTAGAGGCTGTGGTTCCTCTACCGACCACTAGAGGCTGCGGTTCCTCTACAGACCACTAGAGGCTGCAGGGCCTCTACCGACTACTACAGGCTGCAGTTCCTCTACTGACCACTAGAGGCTGTGGTTCCTCTACCTACCACTAGAGGCTGTGCTTCCACCACTAGAGGCTGTGGTTTGTCTACCGACCACTAGAGACTGCAATTCCACCATTAGAGGCTGCAGTTCCTCTACTGACCACTAGAGGCTGCGGTTCCTCTACCAACCACTAGAGCAGGGGTCTCAAACTCATTCCTGAAAGTGCCGTGTGGCTGCAGGTTTTTGTTCCAACCATGCAGAAACACAGCTGAGTTGTTTCACTCAATCAACTGAACTAGTTCAGACCTTCAGTGAAGACAACTAGTTGATTGACTAAAACAACTCAGCTGTGTTTCTGCATGGTTGGAGCAAAAACCTGCAGCCACACAGCCCTTTCAGGAATGAGTTTGAGACCCCTGCATTAGAGGCTGCAGTTCATCATCTACCGATAAGTAGAGGCTGCAGTTCCTCTACCGACCATAAGAGGCTGCAGTTTCTCTACCAACCACTAGAGGCTGCGGTTCCTCTACTGACCACTAGAGACTGCGGTTCCACCACTAGAACAACTAAAGGCTCTGGTTCCTCTACTAACCACTAGAGGACTGTGGTTCCCCTACCGACCACTAAAGGATGCAGTTCCTCTACTGACCACTAGAGGCTGCAGTTCCACCACTAGAGGTTGCGGTTCCACCACTAGAACCACTAGAGGACTACTCTGGTTCCTCTACTGACCACTAGAGACTGCGGTTCCACACAGAGAACCCACTAAGAGGCTCTGGTTCCTCTACTAACCACTAGAGACTGCGGTTCCCCTACCGACCACTAAAGACTTCGATTCCACCACTAGAGGCTGCGGTTCTACTCTACTGAGACCACTAGAGGCTGACTGGTTCCTCTACCGACCACTACTAAGGACTGTACTGGTTTCCTCTACTGACCACTAGAGGCTGCAGTTCAACCACTAGACCACTAGAGGCTGCGGTTTCCTCTACCAGACTGACCACTAGAGACTGCGGTTCAACCACTAGAGGCTGCGGTTCCTCTACTGAGCACTAGAGACTGCGGTTCCTCTACTGACCACTAGAGGCTGCTGTTCCCTACAGACCACTAGAGGCTGCGGGGCCTCTACCGACTACTACTAGAGGCTGCAGGTTCCTCTACTGACCACTAGAGGACCACTAGAGGCTGCAGTTCCTCTACCACCACTAGAGGCTGCGGTTCCCTACCACTAGAGAGACTGCGGTTTCCTCTACTGACCACTAGAGACTGCGGTTCCTCTAATGACCACTAGAGGCTGGGGCCTCTACCGACTACTACTAGAGGCTGCGGTTCACTAGACTGACCACTAGAGACTGCTGGTTCCACTACCTTCCACTAGAGGCTGCGGTTCCTCTACACCACTAGAGGCTGCTGGATTCTCTAGACTGACCACTAGAGGCTGCGGTTCCTCTACAGACCACTAGAGGACTGCGGGGCCTCTACCGACTACTACAGGCTGCAGTTCCTCTACTGACCACTAGAGGACTGCGGTTCCTCTACCTGACCACTAGAGGCTGCGGTTCCTCTTTAGACCACTAGAGGCTGCGGTTTTGTCTACCGACCACTAGAGACTGCAATTCCACCACTAGAGGCTGCTGGTTCTCTACCGACCACTAGAGGCTGCGGTTCCTCTACCTGCACTACTAGAGGCTGCAGTTCCTCTACTGACCACTAGAGGCTGCGGTTCCTCTACCACTAGAGGCTGGTTCTCTGACCACTAGAGAGGCTGCTGGGTTCCTCTACAGACCACTAGAGGCTGTGGTTCCTCTACTGAACACTAGAGACTGCGGTTCCTCTACTGACCAATAGAGGCTGCGGTTCTACCACTAGAGGCTGCGGTTCCCCTACTGAGCACTAGAGACTGCGGTTCTACTTTGAGAGGCTGCTGTTCTTCTACTGACCAGTAGAGACTGCAGTTCTTCTAATGACCACTAGAGGCTGCGGTTCGTCTACTGACCACTAGAGACTGCGGTTCCTCTACCGACTGCTAGAGACTGAGGTTCTACCACTGGAGACTGCGGTTCCTCTAATGACCACTGTAATTCGTCCCTCGCCCGCAGGGTCTTGTCCTGGTTCGGTCCACTGATGCTCCCAGGTCTTCCCTCCCCTTGTCGATGGTGTCGGCTGGTACGTCCAGGGAGGATCCTGCCATCTTCATGCCCTGGTGGGATCAGCTTCAGGTGGGTCACCGTGTTCCAACTGAATATGCTGATATTATTTCTCCGTGACCTCGCTTCCTGCTCCGTTCTTTGGTCTTGCGTTTGTTGAGTATGGTTTAGCAGTGTCAGCACTCCACCTCCTCCACCTCAGTCAGACGCTCCTCAGCTTCAGCTACATTAGCCTTTTGCTCTTGTAGCCCTTTGTCGTTTGTGGTCGGTGTCTTCTCTGAGTCTGACTCTCTAGTTTCATTTTAGTCTTTGGTGGAGGTCTTTTAGGTCTCTGCTGATGCTTGGGGCCCCCCTGCAGCCAGTCATGTCTGGTTTCTGCTTTCTGCTGATTTTCGGCAAGTATCTCCACTCATTACGAGCTGTAAAACATTTGTATATTCAGGTTATTCTTTTTAGTGGGAGGAGCTATAACCCACGCAGCTACTCACTGTGTCATCTTTCCGGAAATCTTACATCTTCTTTTTAAGTGTTGAAAGTGCTCTGCTGTGGCTCCTTCTACTGCTGAACTGGTCCTACCTGTGGTCCAGAGTCAGCTAACCCTCCTGCTGCTGTGGCTCCTCCTACTGCTGAACTGGTGAGTGCTGGTCACCTGACTAGAAACCTAGTTTCAGGGTTCAGACTGGGTTCAGACTGGTTCATCCAGACTCCTTCCTGCTGGTCAGGTGACCTCAGTTTCAGGGTTCAGACTGGTTCTTCCAGACTCTGGTGGAGTGTTTCTGCTCCTCCGTGCTGGTCAGATGACCTCTGCTGGTCAGGTGACCTCAGTTTCAGGGTTCAGACTGGGTTCAGACTGGTTCTTCCTGACTTCACCCTGCTGGTCAGCAGAGCTGAACACTTCCTAGATGATGTAACCCTGAACGTGACTGTTGAGGAGCACCTCTGCACCCCAGATGTTATACTGCTGGATGAATGTTTCCCTCCATCCCTCCACTGAGTTCACCTGACTTACCTGCTGATGCTGCACATGATGCCATCACTCCAGCTGTTGCCAGGTGACAAACACAGCCACATCGATGTCATCACATGTTTATTTCTACTTTTATTGGTAGATTATTTGCTGGTTATTTGTGACAAATGCTCCAAGTGAATTCCACGAGGAGGGAAATTAGCTCAAGCTTTGATACGTCAAACCAGATCAGCTACCCGTAACACAACACTTCTGAGAGTTTACACACGTCAGCGAGGGTTTGGAGAAATCCAAGAACTTTTCCAAAGATGACCCAGGGTCAAAGGTGATGTAGAAGGTAGAAATGTTTCAATCTAACTTGTGTCAGTGCATTAATTTTCTATGTATATATATATTTTTTTGTAAACTTCTGGAAGTCATTTTTTCAGTTAGTAATTCTGATGCATGTATTTTCATCAGTTCAAGGAGACTTTATTTTTTATATCAGTCAGTAATGAACCTTATTTAAGTTAATGTGAGATATCAAATACATTTGTTTGATAGCTTTATGAAAATGTTTGAGAGGCTTGACAGTAGTTTTTCATTGGAAAAAATAAATATCTGTTCATTTAAAAAGTCCAAACTATTTTTGGATTTGTTCATAGTATTGATGTAATGATCTTAGGTATATGCGTGTGTTATCGGTTTTAAAAAAAACAGTTATTATGCATCCCTTATAATGATGCTGTTCACCCACACCTCGGCTCTACCTCTGCTCTGCCTCTGCTCTACTTCTGCTCTGCCTCTACTCTACCTCTGCTCTGCCTCTGCTCTGCCTCTGCTCTACTTCTGCTCTGCCTCTGCTCTACTTCTGCTCTACCTCTACTCTACCTATGCTCTGCCTCTGCTCTACCTCTGCCTCTACTTCTTCTCTACCTCTGCTCTGCCGCTGCTCTGCTCTGTTCTACTTCTGCTCTACCTCTGCTCTACTTCTTCTCTGCCTCTGCTCTTCCTCTGCTCTACTTCTGCTCTACCTCTGCTCTACTTCTGCTCTACTTCTGCTCTGCCTCTGCTCTACTTCTGCTCTACTTCTGCTCTGCCTCCGCTCTACCTTATTGAAGCAACCCCTCCAAACTTCACGTTTGTGAGTGAAGCTGGACTACATCAGAAAGGTGGAGGAGTGGCTGTTTTGTTTCATGACTCCTTCCAATGTAAACAGATGTCTTATAAAAACTTTACATCTTTTGAATATGTTGCTCTCCAGATGAATTCCCCTGGCCGTGTGCTGTTCGTTAACATATATAGGCCACCTAACACTCTACAAGCTTTTTTGAAGACTTTTCTGAACTTCTGTCAATAATCTGTGTTGATTTTGATTGTGTAGCTGTTGTTGGAGATTTCAACATTCACACTGATAATGTTCAGGACAGATTGAGCAAAGAGTTGTGTTGTGTTCTTGATAATTTTGGTCTATCTCAGCATGTGAAAGAAAAAACGCATAACAAAGGGCACTGTTTGGATCTAGTCATCTCCAAAGGTCTGAATATTTCCAAGGTCATGGTGATGGATGTCGCTCTATCTGATCATTCCTGTGTTTTCTTTGAGACTGCTGTTATTGTCAACAAGAATGTCCAAACAGAGGTTGTCAAAAAACGATACATGGGTGAAAATGCCAGTGAAATGTTTCTACAAGCTTTTTCTCCCTCACCCCCTCTCTCCTGGCCCTCAGTTGATGAGCTTGTGGATCATTTCAATGGTAAAATTAAAAGCATTATTGATGTCATTGCTCCCATCAAGGTGAAAGTGATCAAAAAGAGAGCTCCATGGAAAAATGCCACGCTGGTAAGAGCTGAAAAACGAGAATGTCGGAAAGCTCAACGCAGGTGGCGGAGAACAAAGTTGCAGGTTCACTATGAGATCTATAAAGAAAGACTAAGGATTTATAATCTGGAGCTGAGAAATGCAAGACAATCATTCTTTTCTGACATAATTGCTAAGAACACTAATAATGCTCGTTCCCTGTTCATTACTGCTGACAGGTTAACTAACCCTCCTGTGTCAGTAACCCCAGAACTCCTGTCCAACCAGGTCTGTAACGAATTTGCTTCCTTCTTTACTGACAAAATTCAGAAAATCAGGCAGTCAGTGCTTCCACGCCAGGGGCAGCACATATGTCACCACTGTGGCCACCTAGAAATATCAACACCATGACACACTTTTCTCCAATCAGCCCAAAAACCCTGGATGAGATCATTTGCCATCTGAAAACCACCACTTGCTGTCTTGATACCTGCCAACAGGGTTTTTCAAGACTTTCAGGATGCATGGCCCCAGATATTTTACTGATTGTAAACACCTCCCTGATCTCAGGAGTCTTCCCTCAGACCCTAAAAACAGCCGTCATCAAGCCACTCCTGAAAAAGATCAGCTTAGACTCATCACTCATGAGCAGCTACAGACCGATATCAAACCTCCCCTTTCTGAGCAAGATTATAGAAAAAGCTGTTTTTCAACAACTCCACAACTTCTTGATGCTAAATAACTGTTTTGATATGTACCAGTCAGGTTTTCGGCCACATCACAGCACTGAGACTGCTCTAGTTAAGGTCCTTAATGACATTCACTTGAACATAGATAGTGGAAACATTTCAGTCCTGGTACTACTGGATCTCAGTGCTGCATTTAACACGGTTGACCATAACATCTTACTAGACGGGCTGAAAAACTGGGTAGGGCTTTCTGGCACTGCATTGAATTGGTTTATGTTCTATCTAAAAGACAGGGACTACTTTGTGTCTATAGGTAACTATAAATCTGAGCAAACTAAAATAACTTGTGGAGTTCCTCAAGGCTCCATCTTGGGGCCACTGCTGTTCAACATCTACATGCTCCCACATGCTCAAATTATGAAAAACAACAAAATATGTTACCACAACTATGCTGATGACACACAAATCTACATAACCATCTCACCAGGAGACTACAGTCCAATCCAAACACTGATCAGATGCATTGATCAAATTAGAGACTGGATGTGTCAGAACTTCCTTCAGTTAAATGAAGACAAAACTGAAATAATAGTTTTTGGAGCCAAGGAAGAAAGATTAAAAGTCACCACTCAGCTTCAAAGAGCGAAGTTAGAAACCAAAAACAAAGCCAGAAATCTGGGTGTTATTATGGACTCAGACCTGAACTTCAGTAGTCACATCAAGACAGTTGTGAAGTCAGCCTATTATCACTTAAAGAACATATCCAAGATTAAAGGACTGATGTCTCTGCAGGATTTAGAAAAACTTGTCCATGCATTTATCTTCAGTAGACTAGACTACTGTAACGCTGTCCTGACAGGTCTCCCTAAAAAGACCATCAGACAACTGCAGTTAGTCCAGAACGCTGCTGCTCCAGTCCTCACTAACACCAGGAAACTGGATCATATAACTCCAGTCCTCACTAACACCAGGAAACTGGATCATATAACTCCAGTCCTCACTAACACCAGGAAACTGGATCATATAACTACAGTCCTCACTAACACCAGGAAACTGGATCATATAACTACAGTCCTCACTAACACCAGGAAACTGGATCATATAACTCCAGTCCTCACTAACACCAGGAAACTGGATATTATAACTCCAGTCCTCACTAACACCAGAAAACTGGATCATATAACTCTAGTCCTCACTAACACCAGAAAACTGGATCATATAACTCCTGTCCTCACTAACACCAGGAAACTGGATCATATAACTCCAGTCCTCACTAACACCAGGAAACTGGATCATATAACTCCAGTCCTCAGATCTTAACACTGGCTTCCTGTTTGTCAAAGAATTGACTTCAAAATCCTGCTGTTAGTTTACAAAGCACTGAATGGTTTAGGGTCAAAATACATTCAGGATCTTCTGGTTCGTTATGAACCCACCAGATCCCTCAGGTCATCAGGGTCAAGTCTACTTTCTGTTCCCAGAGTCAGAAATAAACACGGAGAGGCAGCGTTCAGTTTTTATGCTCCTCAAATGTGGAACAAACTCCCAGAAACCTGCAGGTCTGCTGACACTCTCAGCAGTTTTAAATCAAGGTTAAAAACTTTTTTATTTGCCACTTTTTATCATAATAATTAACTTTTATTTCTTGCATTTTATCTACATTTTTAATTCCTAAATCAAAAATAACTGTTGATTAACTTTTTGCATTTTTATTATTATTTTATCTTTTTATTTCCTCCTGTTTTAATGTAATGCTTTGTAATGCTTATGTACAGCACCTTGAATTGTCTTGTACACGAAATGTGCTACAAATAAACTTGCCTTGCCTTACCTCTGCTCTACTTCTACTCTACCTCTGCTCTACCTCTGCTCTACTTCTACTCTACCTCTGCTTTACCTCTGCTCTGCCTCTGCTCTTCCTCTGGTCTACTTCTGCTCTGCCTCTGCTCTTCCTCTGCTCTACCTCTGCTCTACTTCTGCTCTACCTCTGCTCTGCTCTACCTCTACTCTACTTCTGCTCTACCTCTGCTCTACTTCTGCTCTACCTCTGCTCTTCCTCTGCTCTGCCTCTGCTCTGCTCTACCTCTGCTCTACCTCTCTACTCTACTCTACCTCTGCTCTACCTCTGCTCTACTTCTACTCTACCTCTGCTCTACCTCTGCTCTACTTCTACTCTACCTCTGCTTTACCTCTGCTCTGCCTCTGCTCTTCCTCTGGTCTACTTCTGCTCTGCCTCTGCTCTACCTCTGCTCTACTTCTGCTCTACCTCTGCTCTGCTCTACCTCTACTCTACTTCTGCTCTACCTCTGCTCTACTTCTGCTCTACCTCTACTCTACCTCTGCTCTACTTCTGCTCTGCCTCTGCTCTTCCTCTGGTCTACTTCTGCTCTACCTCTGGTCTGCCTCTGCTCTGCTCTACCTCTACTCTACCTCTGCTCTACTTCTGCTCTACCTCTGCTCTACTTCTGCTCTGCCTCTGCTCTTCCTCTGCTCTACTTCTGCTCTGCCTCTGCTCTACCTCTGCTCTGCCTCTACTCTACCTCTGCTCTTCCTCTGCTCTACTTCTGCTCTACCTCTTCTCTGCCTCTGCTCTACCTCTGCTCTGCCTCTGCTCTACTTCTTCTCTACCTCTGCTCTACCTCTGCTCTACTTCTGCTCTGCCTCTGCTCTACCTCTGCTCTGCCTCTTCTCTGCCTCTGCTCTGCCTCTGATTTGCTCTACCTCTGCTCTGCCTCTGCTCTACTTCTGCTCTGCATCTTCTCTGCCTCTGCACTACTTCTGCTCTACTTCTTCTCTGCCTCTGCTCTACCTCTGCTCTACTTCTGCTCTGCCTCTGCTCTACCTCTGCTCTGCCTCTGCTCTACCTCTGCTCTACTTCTGCTCTGCCTCTGCTCTACTTTCTTCTCTGCCTCTCTGCTGCCTCTGCTCTACTTCTGCTCCACCTCTACTCTACATCTGCTCTACTTCTGCTCTGCCTCTGCTCCATCTCTGGTCTGCCTCTGCTCTACCTCTGCTCTGCTTCTGCTCTACTTGCTCTCTGCTACTCTGCTCTGCCTCTGCTCTACTTCTGCTCTGCCTCTGCTCTCCTTCTTCTCTGCCTCTGCTCTGCTCTGCTCCATCTCTGGCTCTGCTCTGCCTCTGCTCTACTTCCGCTCTGCCTCTGCTCTACTTCTGCTCTGCCTCTGCCTCTACTCTGCTCTCTGCTCTGCTCTTCTGCTCTGCTCTTGCTCTGCCTCTGCTCTAACCTCTGCTCTGCTCTACCTCTGCTCTACTCTGCTCTGCTCTGCTCTGCTGCTCTACTTCTACTTCTGCTCTGCCTCTGCTCTACTTCTTCTCTGCCTCTGCTCTGCCTCTGCTCCATCTCTGGTCTGCCTCTGCTCTACCTCTGCTCTGCTTCTGCTCTGCCTCTGCTCTTCCTCTGGTCTACTTCTGCTCTACCTCTGCTCTGCCTCTGCTCTGCTCTACCTCTACTCTACCTCAGCTCTACTTCTGCTCTACCTCTGCTCTACTTCTGCTCTGCCTCTGCTCTTCCTCTGCTCTACTTCTGCTCTGCCTCTGCTCTACTTCTGCTCTGCCTCTACTCTACCTCTGCTCTTCCTCTGCTCTACTTCTGCTCTACCTCTTCTCTGCCTCTGCTCTACCTCTGCTCTGCCTCTGCTCTACCTCTGCTCTACCTCTGCTCTACTTCTGCTCTGCCTCTGCTCTACCTCTGCTCTGCCTCTTCTCTGCCTCTGCTCTGCCTCTGATCTGCTCTACCTCTGCTCTGCCTCTGCTCTACTTCTGCTCTGCATCTTCTCTGCCTCTGCACTACTTCTGCTCTACTTCTTCTCTGCCTCTGCTCTACCTCTGCTCTACTTCTGCTCTGCCTCTGCTCTACCTCTGGTCTGCCTCTGCTCTACCTCTGCTCTACTTCTGCTCTGCCTCTGCTCTACTTCTTCTCTGCCTCTGCTCTGCCTCTGCTCTACTTCTGCTCCACCTCTACTCTACATCTGCTCTACTTCTGCTCTGCCTCTGCTCTACTTCTGCTCTGCCTCTGCTCCATCTCTGGTCTGCCTCTGCTCTACCTCTGCTCTGCTTCTGCTCTACTTCCGCTCTGCCTCTGCTCTACTTCTGCTCTGCCTCTGCTCTACTTCTTCTCTGCCTCTGCTCTGCCTCTGCTCCATCTCTGGTCTGCCTCTGCTCTACCTCTGCTCTGCTTCTGCTCTACTTCTGCTCTGCCTCTGCTCTACTTCTGCTCTGCCTCTGCTCTACTTCTGCTCTGCCTCTGCTCTACTTCTGCTCTGCCTCTGCTCTACCTCTGCTCTACCTCTGCTCTGCCTCTGCTCTACTTCTGCTCTGCCTCTGCTCTGCCTCTGCCTCTGCTCTACTTCTTCTCTGCCTCTGCTCCATCTCTGGTCTGCCTCTGCTCTACCTCTGCTTGCTTCTCTTCTGCTCTGCTCTACTTCTGCTCTGCCTCTGCTCTACCTCTGCTCTGCCTCTGCTCTACTTCTGCTCTGCCTCTGCTCTACTTCTGCTCTGCCTCTGCTCTACTTCTGCTCTACCTCTGCTCTGCTCTACCTCTGCTCTACTTCTGCTCTGCCTCTACTCTACCTCTGCTCTACTTCTACTCTGCCTCTGCTCTACTTCTGCTCTGCCTCTGCTCTACTGCTCTACCTCTGGTCTGTTTTGTGGTGACAAAGAGCTTCTTGTCATCACTTTGGCTCTGGTTTGTTCCAGCTACTGTAGAGATAAATTACTAAATATTCTGGACACTGACATGAGATCCTGACTGACAGATGTGATCAGAGTGATCACATCTGTCAGCTAAGGTGATCACATCTGTCAGCAGCTCAAAGAGTCAGCTAAGGTGATCTGAGATCAGCTAACACAGGGTTTATGCAGGTCAAATATAATTGTATTTAATGCTTTTTAATGCCATTTTTAATGCTGTTTTTAAACAATTTAATGCCTCACGGGGCTTTAAGTGGAATATGACTTGGTTGCCCTCTCGACATCAGCGCCACTCACACTCCCCATTAGATGATTTATTTGTAGCACAAATCACGGCTTCACCTTTTAATTTCTGTAAAGAAATACTTAGCGGTCCATGTCTTGTTGAAAGCACGTCATTCCTTGTCAACTTTTCTTTTCTTAGCGTCAGCACACATTTTAACGGCAGCATCACTTAGCGCTGTTTACCTTCATGCACGTACGCTACACGGAAGTACTACGCCTTTCAAAATAAAAGCACCACAGTTGTATTGCACGCACGACATAGATTTTTTTTTTTTATTATTAAGTTGTAATCAAATGTAATTTATGATTGGCCTCATGTGGGCCGGACAGAGATGCACAAAGGGCCGGATGTGGCCCGCGGGCCGTGTTTTGCCCAGGTCTGCTTTAGACCCACAGTCTGAACTATGATTTGGACCTCCAGAACATGCTGATGTCAGGTAAACTCTAATTCAGACAAACTTAAACACTGCACATGTTTGATAATAGGCTCCTTGGCCTCAACAGAAATTACGCCTATTGTATTCTACAATTAGAAAACTGTGGTTATCAGTCTTAATATTTTGGCCCAGCCACCATATTTTTTTATTTTGGCCATAATAAAGATTATGGGCCCCATCTTGCGCCAAACCTCCAAAACCTGCTATTAAGGGATAGCAGGTAGCAGGAGGAGCGTTCCCCCCACAAAGAACGCAATCTTCCACCTCCCAAAACCTGTGAAATTACCTGCGCCAACCACTATATTATGCACACATTATACATGGGAGTGGTTAGGGCGTTCCACCTGTTTAACCAATCAGTGCGTCAGTAGCCATTGCCTTTAAGAGCAGGTTGCGGTACCTGCAAACTGCTATGGAGCATCTTTTCACCCAGATCAGAGCAGCTCTCATGGGCAGCTGGTCTGGGACTCTGCTGCAGAGCTTCCTCCTCTTTTTTCCTCCTCCTTCTCTGCACTGATATATACATAACTAGCTCTAACTAATGTGGAGCAAATGATTTAATCATTTCTTTTGTACTCAAAGAAGTTTCAACAAACTGCTCAGAAAAAAATAGAGCCGGTGAATTTCCAGGAAAGCATTTCTTAACTAGAAAAGCAATCGGAGACGAACAGCTGCGCCAAGACACATAGCCGCTGGGAGCGGTGCTTTTTAAAATACTGCAGAATGGATCATTGTATGAGCATTGAGCCAGAGGAACAGGTATGATGACATCTACCTTCTACCACTGAGCGCATCTCGGGTGTTCCGGTGCGCAAGGAGAGGATGTGAGGGATAGACGCACAGTACAAGAAACTCCACAACAGAGATCTGTGATCTCTGTGCTGTTTACAAATAAGCCGGAAAGAATTACAAAAACTCATAACTTTATCACAGGACTTTCGGACCATAATGTAATTTTCTTTTCTCGTAAATTAAATAAAAAACGTTTTCTAAACTCTCACACATCTCTGTCTAGCAAGTCTGCAAACTATAACTTCATTCCAAAAAACCAGCATCAAAATATCGACGAAGCTCTCAAGAAGCTAGATTGGGATGAGCTGATTTCCTGTGATGATGTAAACCAAAGCGCTGAATCCACCTCCAATATAATTAAGGAGGTTATGCTGTCCTTCTCTAGGAAAGGGAACTCCAAGACCAGAAAATCCATCTCTCTTCCCTGGAGAGAGACAGACCAAAACAAACAGTAAAGGAATGGAGATAAACATAAAAAACCAACTAGTGAACGATCCAGTCATCTTGGCTACAGAATTTAATTCTTTTTTTATAAACTCTATTCAAGAAATATCGAGTCTGTTTAGTACACCCGGCTGTGTTTCTCATCCAGTCAATCGCGAACACCGCGTCTTTAATATAAGCGAAATCTCTGAAAAAGAGGTAAAGAAAATCATTAGCGCGCTTAACAAATCCAACACCAAGGATGTCCATGGACTTGAAACAAATTTTTTAATAAATCACAAGGAGTCTTTGGTCTGTCCCATCACACGGTTGTTAAATCTATCTATTAGGCACTCTGTTGTCCCGACCGATTGGAAGATGAGCGTGGTAACTCCAATCTTTAAATCGGGGAATAAATCTGAATTAAACAACTACAGACCAATCAGTATTCTTCCGGTCTTATCTAAAATAATAGAAAAATGGGTAGCCACAAAGTTAATAGAACATCTCAATAAGGGTCCCACAACATTACACCCGATGCAGTTTGGATTCCGGGCTCCCCATTCCACAGAATCGGCTATGACTATGTTTATGGAAAGAACTAAGGGCCTTTTAGATAAGAACAGCTGTGTGGGAGCTGTTTTCCTGGACCTCAAAAGGGCATTTGACACCGTGGACCACCAGATACTGCTAACCAAGCTATCTAAATTCTATTTCTCTGCACAGGCCCTTGATTGGTTTGGATCCTACCTTGCAGATAGAAAGCAGTTGACGGTGTCAGATCCCCTTGCCTGAACTGCCCAGTAGGGGTCCCTCAAGGGTCAGTACTTGGTCCTTTAGGGTCATTCCACCTCAAATCAGCAGATTAGAAAAAAAATTCCCGCATGACCATCTCTGATTTGCTTGATATTTTTTCCTTATGAACTTTGACTATAATGTAGTAACTTTGTGCAATATTAGCCTGGTACTAGCAATAATTTCGGATTTATAAATTTTTGAAAAAGTGCCTGTTATGCCAGAATTTGGGCATATCTTACTCATTAGAATACACTCCAATTATACTCTAATTGTGTTCTGGTGATGCAGTCAGTTCGGTTGTTAAAGCACTGACAACCAACGGAGGTGCAAAACGGAGTTTTATTCTCCAAGTCTGCATGCAAATTCAGAGAGGTCATTACAGAATGCTGGATGGTTCAGAATGACCAAGTCTCAGTAGGAAACAGTTGCCTTTGAACATCACATGAAAACATCAGGACCTTGGATAAGTTCTCTAGACGTCCACGTCAAAACTTAGCAGACTCATTGGAGCCTGAACGATAACAAAACTGTGGCCTTCGAACACGCAGGAATCGAGACCAGAAGTCATGGACTCATGACACAGCACTTTAGCTCAAAATGCAATTTCTGACATAACAATCCCTACTTTTGTATTTGCACCTCATTTTCTTTGCATATATGAAAAGCTTATCTAGATCACAGCAGTAGAGCACGCGGTTCCCGCCCAAAGGGCACCGCCCACAACTGCGAGCTAAACAGGGAATAATGGAGTGCAGTCTACTCTATTGAATGTGACCCTCTAGTGGCCAAACACCCGTCCCCAGCTATGTTTCACAGTTTGCAGCTCAGATTGGAATCAGTTGATTGGTTAAAATGATTAAAGTGATTAAATTTAGAGTTTGAATTTTGAATTTTGGTACAATTTAGATTGTCAGATTCCGAAAATAAGGGGAACGGCAAAAGACCCTCTAGAGACAATCTACTCTAGACTAGGCCAAAAACCCAGTGGGAAAAAAGGCCGCAAGACTATCTAAAGCAAAGAAGAACATTCAATTCTCAGAAGCACCCGCAGGTGCATCCCCAGTTGATGTCGGGGAACAAATCAGACCTCTGATCACGCAAGAAAGATGTTGTCATTGCTTTTAGCATCATGTGGCATAAACATGGAATCACACATGAAAATAAAAACAGAACCAAAACAATATGGAATGGAGTAAATACTTTCAAAAATACTGAGTACCAGGAGCCTGAGGTCAGCCATGTCCACAGATCAAACCCCCAGGGCTCCGCTGAGTCCCTGTGGTGCTGCATCTCCATTGTGACATCCCAAACCCCCTCTGAGGCTAAGGATGTAAGGTTCAAAGGTTCAATCAAACGCCAGACTGCCAACCTGGCCGACCAAATTCATAGTACCCCTCTGAGGAACTAAACCCCTAAGAACTTTGCCCCACTGAGACGCAATTAACATGAGGCTAGACCTCACGCTTGGAAACAGATAACAGGGATAATTAACTAATTATTAACTAATAATTTAACATGATGATGAGTCAACGAATCACAAATACCCATAACGAAGTTTTGATAAACCTGAGAATTATCAGTAACATCCAAATTATTAACCTAAATGAGAAGCTCAGAGATATTTAAAGATGACAAGTAAGGGTGGAGACACCCCTCACTATTATCTCGACGTTGAACTCCACATGCGGCCTTCCTAGCGAGACCACAAACGCTTTTTCCCAGAAGCCGCCCACGAGGAGAACACGAACGAGAAAACAACAGGAGCTTCACAAAGTGTTGGACTTTATGAAGGACTTGCTGTAAACCAAGATGTAAACGCTCTGATCCTGAAGCTGAGTTACAACATTTGAATTTCGTATTATAAATCAAATACCCAAATAGTCAGGAATGGACACGTCTCAAGCAGATCATGGCTGTCGCACATGTTCCTGGCACATGAGTATAAAACCAAAACACAGGAAAATGATAACATAAAACATAAATGAATAAACAACATAAATGAAACAAAACCCATAATATAGTCATATTACATATTACATTCACCCCCTCCCGGACCCCCCCACTCCCCCATCGTGGAAGCCTTGGAGGATCCATCTTCTTCTCGATCAGCAGTGTGGGATGAAGAATATGTGATGTAACAGTCTCTGGTAGGAAAAACATCAGTCTCTCTTTTCCTCTCTTTTTTTTTTTTTTATTTTCTAGTACCCCCTGCCTGTCCAAGCTCAGGTGTGTGTGTGCGTGTATGTGCATGTATGTGTACGTGTATGTGTGCTCAGAGGTACAAACAGGCCCCAGAAGCCTGAGATACCAAGGAACCTGGGGATCCAGCAGCCAGAAGCTGGATCAGGAACTGTTTGCAGGGGCAGGTGTGAGTCCAGGTCGCCCGCTCCGCTATGTTAACAGCAGTGTGGGTCGTTAGCAGAACCTGGAAAAGACCGTCCCACTGCTCCGTTCCTCTAGCGCCTCTGAAGCAGGTCTCGCATCAGGACCCACTCTCCTGGCTGAGTGCTGTGCAGGGGTCCACTGGCTGGCACAGGTTGGGCACCGTCACCTGTGAGTTAATCTGTGTCAATATAGAGTGCAACTCAATACGACACAGAATTCTCACACAATTCAGATGAAGGAAGGAAACACTCATCTGGTGCATCCACTCCCATCGGCGTTGGTCTGGCCAAAGAGGATCACGAACAGACTCAGAGTAGCCCTCGATCGCACTCGCATCCTCAAGTCCACAGCATGACAGGTAGAGCCTCCAAAGCCTTCAGCCAGGACACCCCTGTTCCTGCACAACACTGTACCAACTCAAAAGTCAAGACACCATACTCCCTCTCAACAGCACCCCCACTCACAAAATGAGTGCCGTTGTCACTGGAGATTTCAGATGGAATTCCCACCGTGGCAGGATCTCCTTCAGCCAAGCCTCTGCCACTGTGGAGCTGACATCCTTAGAAAAGTTAAAAACCTCAACCCACTTTAAGACGTGTCAACAACAACCAGACAATATTTCTTTCCCTCACAAGGAGAGAGTTCACTAAAATCTAGCATGATGTACTCCTCTGGACCTGGCATGAAAGTGGCTGGATTTAATACAGTCAAAATAAAAAGAACTGTTTCAGATGGAACTGAACAGTTAAAGGCAACTGTTCAGTACCAAACCCACCTAGCAGCAGACAAATGTGACGTTTTCTGCTCCAACAGTGTCATAGACACGGCATGTGGTACCCAAAGAGCCAAGACAGCATAACTTACCAGATCACGTGAGCAGCCACAGCTCACAAACAACGTGGAGATCCACGTTGGATCTGGATCCAGCTTACCAGAAAAATAAGCCACAGGCTTCATGTTCCTGTAACAGAACAGATGTCATTCCTGCCAGTGGCCATCACACTATACAACCAATCACTTTAAATCTGTAAAATCTATAGTATCTCTATATGTCCGTTTAACCTAAGTTACTTTCTCTTTTTTCTTTTACTATCAGACGGTAAGGTGTAGTATTTAAAGTGTTAATTTACTTATTTTATATGTAGAGACTAATGTCTAACTTTAACCGATGCAACGGTCTTTTATAGCATGAACAGTGGCGGCAGCAAAACATTTTCATTGCAGTTGCTTAGGTGTTGCTAAACAGTTGTATGGAGTTGCTGGACAATTTAATGCAATACCAATTAAATAGCATAAATATGGATATGTATGTCATTACCGGCCTCCTCATTCTAATCAGCGCTATCTGAAACTAGCGCGGATGCCATGAAACAGATAAAAAGTCGATTTGAAGTTCGTTATTATAACTTTACCATATAGTCATGTCGCTTTTCACAGCAGTGAGAAATGTACATTAACAGCCTAGACTACAAATCATTTAACAATAACCTGTTCTTCACATTTTAACCAGTTAATATTCACATAAGTTCACATCAGTAGGATCTGGCAGACTTACGCTTCAACAGATAGCCTCCATTTTGATGTCACTTTCCTAACGGCCCGGTTTTTTATTTCCCAAGCTGACTTCGCGTGACCCCTGCAGGCTAGCTCTCATCGTTTTTAATTGTCTTCCTTCTATTTTAATTTAAAGCAAAAACACATGAAATTAATTTTAAATTAAATTGTCACCATTTTTACTTTATTTAACACAATTAAGATTTTCATTCTTAATAGTCTCCATTCTTGGGGTTGCTTTGAGGTTGCCAAGCCACACCTTGAGGTTGCTATAGCAACTGCAAGCTATTTTATTCATATTATTTATTACATTATTACAGTTCTATTATTACAGTTTTGCACACTGTTTTTTTTTCTATTTCCTATTTATTGCCTATTTAATGTCTATTTAATGCCCTGTCTATTTATGTATATTTTTGTATCTGCTGCAACGAGCCAATTTCCCCTCGGGGATTATTAAAGTATTTTCAATTCAATTCAATAATTCGCATTAAATTAAATTTATTAATCCGCAAGGGATCAATAAAGTATTTTCAATTCAATTCAATTCAAACACCTGACAATAAGAACCCATCCCTACAAAGGACATCACCTGTTTCTGTTCAGAGCAACCTTGACACAGACGGGTGAATGTCCAAGGTTCACCCCGTAGGTCGAACACCGGAAAAACATTAACCAAATCGACAACATCAGTGGTTGGATTGGAGCATCAGGGCATGGACAATCACACCTGCAGCGCGCAAAGATCTAAAAACAGGTGTAACTCCCATCACTGCCTCCTCTGTCAATATTGTTGAAATACTGTTGGATATTATTGCTGACACAGCCTAATATCAGAATTTTTAGAGTGATCACAACCGGTTCGACATTCTTGATCAAACCTACATCGCATGGACCTTGTGCTCATAACGTCGTCGTTGTAACGTTCTGGAATGTTGGTAATTGGCCCAATTCACGATCAGCAGGCAGAAACCCACATCGCCCTCCAGGTGAACACAGCGCGACACGTGATCACCTAGAATGAAACAACACACGATATGCATTTCTGTCTGCATGGTAAAAAACAGTAGGGTCTCCACACAGTCAGTCAAAGGAGCCCACGTTGTCGTCAAAGCACTTAGAGTCGGAGTCGTCTGAAACATTCACACTCCTGCAGACAACACATAATACAACAATCACAAGCAGTTACCAATTTCCCTGACTCAGAGTCAGTGCCACTGGCACGCACTACAATGACCAGTATAATATTGTGATTTCAGTTTCTTATTTTACCATGTTCCTTCTTATAAACATAAACAGACAAAAACACACACAAAAATGGTTATTATTGTTGGCAGAGGAATGGACAAACCAAGTGATCTCCATCTTCATCTTAATTACCTTGAGGCAGAATTTACAAATTAATTAACTTCGGTATGGATGCAGTCCATTAGCAAGGTGACTGAGGAATCAGAGACAGGCAAAATTATTTGAGGCAAATATTATGACTGAAATGACTAATTCTTGGATCATAAATTGAATTGGTGAAAAGGTGTAGTACTTTTTTCCAGACACGCAGTGTCGACAGAAGAACTTTAGCAAGCAGTTCTTCATTGCAAGGGCCAAGGACAGAGGGAAAAAATGTGTTGCGATGTCTTATCAGTATTTGCATTCTTGTGTATCAGTACGTGTGGTAATGACGTGTCACCTGGCCCCACCCCCTCGTCCACGGCAGAGTCCAGATGGCGTCACTCTGTCAATCCGCTGTTGGGCTGAGAGACATTGTTATGCACAGCAAAATCAGTTCAGTTCCTCCAAACGTGAGCGCGCAGCAGTCTGGAGCGCGCAGCAGTCTCTGGAGCGCGCAGGAGGCTGCCTCTCCCCCGCGCGCCTTCAGCGCAGCGTTTTTGGGGAAGCAGTTAACTCCCGGAACTTTTCGGGGTGAAGCAGATGTGAAATTGTCATGTTGTCTGCTATGTACACGCGAGTGAAGGGTTAAGATAGATTAGGGTAAGAAAGGGAGAAGAAAATGAAAGAAGAAGGCCAGTCAAGTTCCGCACGCGGAACTTACTGCGCCAGACAGTTTTCCCAATCAGTCTGATAGCACTGTTACATAGAAACTCCTAAAATGACTAAATTTCTGAACGAACAAACTTGCCTCTTTCCCAAAAACTACAGTGCCTCTGGTTCCCCAGTGCATGCTCAGACCGCAGCGCTTATCTGTGTTCTTTTTTTTTTTTTCTTTTTTTCTATAACCGCTGCTTCTTCGCTTCGCGCCCGCGCATTGTCTCCCCAGATCATCGAGAACGCGCATCGTCAGAAACCTTTAAGTCATGTTTGTACATTCAACTGCCAAACCTCATAACATAAAACAGGCAATCATCTAAAGCCATAGCCTATTGCTTTAACCAGCATCATACTTTAAGTCAGGAATTATTCCACAAACAGCCCGCCCCCATGAGCCCAGCGCCTCCGTCCGGTCCAAACACAACTAAAACTCTCAACTAAAACTCTAAAACAAGCTGATGAAGATGATGGAGGACTCTTCACACCCTCTCCACGACACAGTGATCACAACAGAGTGTGTTCAGTGAGAGGCTTCTTCAGGTCCGTTGCAAGACGGAAAGATACAGAAGATCATTCCTGCCAGCAGCCATCAGCCTCCACAACAAGACTTAACACCTGTTATTATATTATTATTATTATTTCTGTCTGTTTTTTATAAAAAAAAAAAAAAAAAAAAAAAAAGAGAGAGAGAGCCCTTACTACACATTGAATTTCCCTTTATGGGATAAAAAGTAAGTATTTTCATTTCATTTTCATTTCATTGTACGGTTTCAAAGATACAGCCCCTCAAAAATGGTAATAATTGTAAAAGCGTTAGGAATGTCACGAAAATGGCTGTACAGGCACTTTTTGAAAAATGTATAAATCCGAAATTATTGCTAGTACCAGGCTAATATTGCACAAAGTTACTACATTATAGTCAAAGTTCATAAGAAAAAAATATCAAGCAAATCAGAGATGGTCATGCGGGAAGGTCCTGTTGAATTGAGGTGGAATGACCCTTTATTGTTTACCATGTATATTAATGATTTTTTTGATGTCTGTGAAGGTGTCCATGCCCAGCGGTTATTTTTACCGCTGCAAAAAACACAACAGAGGCGGCTCAGAGTCTCACATTAGCAATCGGTAAAGTTCAAGACTGGCTCACCAAATCATGTCTTTCATTAAACGTCAAAAAAAGTGTCTGTATGTATTTTGCAAAACAACCACCAAAAATCACCCGATCTGGTGTGTTTCTGGGAGGTGAGGAGCTCTCGTTGGTACACGAGTTTAGATATCTCGGAGTCATCCTGGACTCGACACTTTCATTCAGGAAACACATTAAAAAGGTGTCCAATTCGGTTAAACGCAATCTGGCAAACTTCAGACAAATAAGAAACTCATTAACTAATACTGCAGCTCTGATGTTTTTACACTGCATGATCTTCTCCCACATTGACTACTGTTTCACTAGCAGGGCATTGGCATGTTCAACAGTACTTAAACCAATAGAATCCCTTTATTTAAAAAAAGCCTTAAAGACACTAGACAAAAAACCGTATCACATCTGCATTATCCTCAATAAGTACAATTTTCTAAGTTTTGACAGCTTCAAGGTTTTTAAATTTGCCTGTGCAATGTACAAAACTCTTCACGGTCTTGCTCCTCCACCTCTGAAAGAATTTATAAAAAACAGGACTGTCAGGGGCATGAACACCAGGGCCTGCGACAGAGGAGATGCTGAGATCCCCCACAGACGCACCACATTTGGCAGAAATGTGTTGTCTGTCCTGGGGGGGGACATTTGGAATAATCTTCCCTCCACAACAAGGGAATGCTCGACTTTCTCTGCTTTTAAAGGAAAGCTCAAAGACTGCTTAAAGAAAAACCAGAAGTGTGTGCACTAAGTAGATGCTCTGAAATGTGTGCTTGGAAATGTAAATTTTAAATTATGTTGTTTTTTTTGGTTTGTTTTTTTTTAAATTGTATTATTATGTTATATGTATTTGTATGTTTTTATTCTAGGCAATTAATATCCTGCCCAGGGACTACAGAAAATTAGCTGATCAGCTATAAACTGGCTCATTTACAGAAATGTTCATTAATGTGCATTGTCCCTGAACAAATAAAATTGAATTAATTAATCTAGGTAGTGGGTGGTCTGACCACCCACTACCCTCTATCCAAAATCTGCGAGATACAGGTACCGCAAGATACAGAATTTGTGGAAAGCGCAAGAGACACGCCCATTGCCGCGCCCACAATGTGAATAAAGGAGTCGGCATAATGGGTAGCAGGTTTTGGGAGCGGAAGATTGCATTAGCAGTTGGCAGAGGCTTCTAAATCTGCAATTTGCAGGTAGTGGGTAGTGGGTAGTGGGAGGTGTAAGATAGGGCCCTAAATGTTAGTATAGACTGTTAGCCCATTTTAAATGGCAACATAAATGGAACCTGAAAATTGAGTGGCAAATCAACGAATAACAGTTCAAAGTTGCTACTTGATCTGCTGCTGTTGCTGTGGTGGAATGTAAATGCCCTGTTCTATAGTCTTCAACATTCAAAAGCAAAGAAATAACTTAATCATAATCTAGAGCAATTTTACTAATCACCACATTTATAATACTTTATAACGCTGCACAGCATCACTTATTCAGCGTCATACAAACTGTGATATTGTATATCATAGTAGTTTAGAGATGGGCAGCAAAGAAACTTTTAGGCCAGCTTGTCAGTATTTCTTGGATAAAATGTACTTCTGTGAGCAACTTTACCATGTTTGAAATGTGCTTGAATAATTACCTATGAAGACAAGCAGACTGAATACCAAATATTATGGTATGCAACATGATGGGTATCCTCAGCATATTCTATTACTCTGTGAGCCGTGGGCCTGCAGGACCAGAACAGGTCCGCAGAGCGCTGCCTGCAGCAGCTTCTATAAAGCGGTGTCATCACATACGAGTGCCAGTAAATATGAACACAGTACTGTCGTGGATCAGCTTCTATTGCGCGGCGGTCGCTGCCATTTTCCTGACTGTCAACATCCGGTGCAATGTTCGCTTCAGCGTGTGTAGGAGCAAAAAGAAAACAATAATTAGTGTGTCACCGCTATGCACTCTCATAATGATACGAAATGTTTGAAAGAGCAAAGAAAAATTAAGAAAGATAACGCAAGTAATTATGTGTATCTTTGCCAGGACAACTTATTTTTTAATGCCAATTACAATCCAATTTAATGCTTTTTAATGCTTTTTAAGGCCTTATTTTGAGCAAAATCAATATAATGACTTTTAATGCCCCGCGGAAACCCTGCAACACAGGTAGCTCAGGTAATCTGTGATTGGTTCAACCAGCTGCCGACAGGCCCCACCCATTTGTCCAGTTTTAAATTACCCTGAAGTTTATAAGTCAGATCCTCCAACATGTTGGAGGTTTCTGAACCAGACTTCAGAAACCTGTGACTGATGTACCAGAACCCCCCCATACCCCCCCACCACACACACACACACAAACAAACAAAAAAACATCCAGACTGTCATAAGACACGGAGCACAGCAGAGTTAGCATGGTTTATTCCAAAATAGAAAGCTCTAAGGCCAAACAGAGAAGTATGAAGAGCAACAGAAGAGAAGATCAGAGCTCACTGAGGCCACACCAGTTTAACCACTGATGTTAAACTCAACACCTTCTGGATGGAAGCAGGAACATCTTCAAGATCAAAACCAAGTCCAATCCTCTAAGAGCTACCATGATCTGATGTTCACCAGATGTTCACCAGGTTTAGGCCTCTGTGTCTGACAGAACAAGAACCAGTAACTACAGAAATAACCCACCTCCATCTTTAGATCCATCCTCACCGTTCTGAGGATGTGGACAAAGCTGCAGGACAGATCTGTCAAGAGGCAAATGAGTCCCAACATGGTTAGACAGGACTGGACCAAAAACTGGAAACTTCTGGAGAACGACAGAATACATCTGCCTTGGAGGCACCATTGTTTCACATCATTTCAACAACAAGACAGTTCCAGGAGTTTCAGCGGTCCTTCATGGTGGTGGGACACCGAGTCCAGGTTCCAAACAGGTCCACAAGGAGAAATAAAAGTTCACAAGGCTCCTGTTCCTCCAGAAGGTCCATCTCTGACCTGGATCATACATTCCTGTAGTGTTCTGGATTGTTCATTTGACAAGTGACGGCACCGAAAGTCCTGAAAATGGTCCAGAGACGTGATTGATGAGATTCACATGCAGAGACGTGGACTTCAGAGACGTGGACTTGTCAGACAGGTGAGTCCACAAAGTCAAACTATTAACAACAGTTTAGTGTCTTTTTGAGTCAAGCTTCCTGTTTGTGCTTCTTGGCAGGAACTCTTTAGAAAAGCAGTCAGGTAAGGCCTTGTTAGGATTGTACTTTTAAAACCAATTTAAATAGCCATTTTCATCAGCATTCAATTCTTTTTCTGTTTTTTAGAAAACTTCAAATAACCCTGGAAAACAGGGCTGCTAGCTTTAATTAGGAATCTGTACATAAATATTCCTTACAAAACAGAACACAAAAATGAAACCAACACTAATTTCATGTTCGTATAGAAAAATAAGTTTCTCTAAGGTTTCTTCTTTTAAATGGCTCTCTGCGTTTGTGCTCCGAGAGCCGTCGAGATCAAACATCTAAAACACAAGCATGCAGAAGTGAAGATCAGAACATCTAAACCTCACACAGATGGACTCCAGACTGGAGACCCGATTCAGAGAAAGAGGGGGTCAGCGGTGAGGAGGGAGGGGCCGAGGAGGTGAGGGTCAAAGAGCAGACGGACAAGGAGCAAAAGGGTGAGGAATGAGGGGGTAAGGAGTGAGGGAATGAGGGACAAAGGAACAAGGATGTAGGGAACAGGAGGTGAAACTAAAACAGCCTAGAAACATCAGTACGTCTTAACGGAGCATCAAATCTTCTGGTGGTGTTTTCAACACATCTTTTCTTCTGTCATTTAATCTTTTGAGCTTAAATATACAAAAGTGCAGTCGCCAACAAGAACGAAACTCATAAAAACAGTTTGTGAGCAGGAACGGTGACGTGCACACTCTCGGGTGGTGCGTTTGTGCTCAATGTGATAGACCTTTCTGCGCGCGCGTGCGCGCGCGCGCGCGTGCGTGCACGTGTCCTCTACTGCAGAGAGTCGCTGGTGTCCAAGCCCAGCCCGGCCATGTCGCCGTCGTCCTCCTCGTCCCCGCTGTCCTCAGACTCGTCCTCGCTGTGGCCTCCCAGCATGACCTGCTGCACTGCCAGCGTGGCGCCGTCTGATGTCAGGCTCTGCAGCCCCTCCATGTTCATCGTCACCATCGTACCTGAGGGGGAGGAGTTACATCAAGGTGAGACCACTGTCACGCTCTGATGGAGCTCCATGAGAAGGTACTAGGATCATAGATGCATTAATGCAGTTCAACTCCAGGGCTGTAGGGGGCAGTGCTGCATACCATCAGGCATGGTAACCTGCTGCTGAGAGCCTCCACCAGCGATAGAGTCGGGCCAGAAGCGCTGCAGCGGTCGGTTCTGAGGCGTCTTCTTCTTGGCTTTGGGTGTCTCAGAAGAGCTGGCATCCAACATCGGCTGCAGGATCCGTCTGCGAGCGTTTATGAACCTGGAAACACAAGAACCGTTAGATTTATAGACCTGGAAACCACAGAACCATCAGCTTCAGGCCCAGAAATTCCAATACCATCCGGTTTATAAATCTGCTCCCTCACTCATGAACAAGACGCTGAGATACTTAAACTCCTCCACTTCAGGTAGGACCTCAGTCCAGTTCTCGAGAAGACATTTCACCCTTTTCTGACTGAGAACCAGGGTTCAAGTCGGAGGTTCTGATACTCATCCCCGTTGCTTCACACTTGCCCGTGAACCACTTCAGTGCAATTTCAAGCTCACGACTCGACAATGGAAAAAGGACAGCATCATCAACCGAAAGCAGAGATGGAATCCCCTGATCACCAAGCTGAAGCCTTCTGCTCCATGACTGGACCCGTCCAGAAAGGTTCTACACAGAATCAGCGACAAAGAACAGCCCTGACAGAGTCCAGGTCCCACCTGGAACTGATCTGATTTACTACCAGTAATGTGGACCAAATTCTTGCTATCTTCATACAGGGACTGGAGTACAGCAAACTCCCTGAGGGGCCGGAGTACACCAAACTCCTGGAGGGGCCGGAGTACGCCAAACTCCCTGAGGGGCCGGAGTACGCCAAACTCCCGGAGGGGCCGGAGTACGCCAAACTCCCGGAGGGGCCGGAGTACACCAAACTCCCGGAGGGGCCGGAGTGCGCCGTACTCCCGGAGGGGCCTGAGTACACCAAACTCCCGGAGGGGCCGGGCGCCGTACTCCCGGAGGGGGCCGGAGTACACCAACCCGGACGGAGGGGCCGGGGAGCCCCCGGAGGGGCCTCCGGAGTACACCAAACCCCGGAGGGGCCGGAGTGCGCCGGACTCCGGAGGGGCCGCCGTACACCAAACTCCCGGAGGGGCCGGAGCCGAGTACACCAAACTCCGGAGGGGCCGGAGGCGCCGTACACCCCGGAGGCCCCGGAGGGGCCGGATTGCGCCGTACTCCCGGAGGGGCCGGATTGCGCCGTACTCCCGGAGGGGCCGGAGTGCGCCGTACTTCCGGAGGGGCCAGAGTGCGCCGTACTTCCGGAGGGGCCAGAGTGCGCGAAACTCCTGGAGGGGCCGGAGTGCGTCGTACTCCCATCTCCTCCCTGCCTCCTCCCGTCTCCTCCCTGCCTCCTCCCATCTCCTTCCTGCCTCCTCCCTGCCTCCTCCCGTCTCTTCGTGTGTACTAATGTCCAGAGCAGATTTACAGAAACTCATCCAACCTCACCATTTTCAGAACCATCAGCTTCAGGCCCAGAAATTCCAATACCATCCAGTTTATAAATCTGCTCCCTCACTCATGAACAAGACGCTGAGATACTTAAACTCCTCCACTTCAGGTAGGACCTCAGTCCAGTTCTCGAGAAGACATTTCACCCTTTTCTGACTGAGAACCAGGGTTCAAGTCGGAGGTTCTGATACTCATCCCCGTTGCTTCACACTTGCCCGTGAACCACTTCAGTGCAATTTCAAGCTCACGACTCGACAATGGAAAAAGGACAGCATCATCAACCGAAAGCAGAGATGGAATCCCCTGATCACCAAGCTGAAGCCTTCTGCTCCATGACTGGACCCGTCCAGAAAGGTTCTACACAGAATCAGCGACAAAGAACAGCCCTGACAGAGTCCAGGTCCCACCTGGAACTGATCTGATTTACTACCAGTAATGTGGACCAAATTCTTGCTATCTTCATACAGGGACTGGAGTACAGCAAACTCCCGGAGGGGCCGGAGTACGCCAAACTCCCGGAGGGGCCGGTGTACGCCAAACTCCCTGAGGGGCCGGAGTACGCCAAACTCCCGGAGGGGCCGGTGTACGCCAAACTCCTGGAGGGGCCGGAGTGCGCCGTACTCCCATCTCCTTCCTGCCTCCTCCCGTCTCCTCCCTGCCTCCTCCCATCTACTCCTGCCTCCTTCCTCTCTCCTCCCTGCCTCCTCCCATCTCCTTCCTGCCTCCTCCCGTCTCCTCCCTGCCTCCTCCCATCTACTCCTGCCTCCTTCCTCTCTCCTCCCTGCCTCCTCCTGTCTCCTCCCTGCCTCCTCCCGTCTCTTCGAGTGTACTAATGTCCAGAGCAGATTTACAGAAACTCATCCAACCTCACCATTTTCAGAAGATCTGGCTGCTGCACCCACCAACAGATGGCGCTAAAACTGTTCCTGAATATTACGTAGGTTAAAGAGGAACGTACCAGTTGTTAACCTGCAGCAGCGTCAGGTTGGTCTGAGAGGCAATCTGTTTCTTTTCATCCTCGGTTGGATAAGGATGCTGCAGGTGAAAACCAACACAGGTGTTGTAGGAGGAACTATGATACAATCACATGATGTCTCAAACACAAACTCACTCCGATGTGCTGAAAGAGCCATGAGCGCATGACGTTGGTGGCGTGTTTGGGCAGGACACCACGTTTGTTCTTGGTGGAGTTGTCGTCGTGGTTGAAGAGGTTCAAGTCTTGGTGGAACTGCAGCTGAAACTGAAATGCAGACATCCAACTGGACTTTAAACACACCATTCTGGTAAAATGAAGTGTAGTTGGACCTTAAACACACCGTTCTAGTAACTTGAAGTTTAGTTGGACCTTAAACACACCGTTCTAGTAACTAGAAGTGTAGTGGACCTTAAACACACCGTTCTGGTAACTAAAAGTGTAGTTGGACATTAAACGCACCATCCTGGTAACTAGAAGTGTAGTTGGACCTTAACATATTCACTGCCAGCCCACTTCAGAGTCCATTTTCCGATCTACCGAAGCCAAAATAATATCGTATTTCACGACTATGTGAACACTGAAGCCCCCCTAAATGAAGGGTAGAGTCTCTTGTGTCCTCAGAAAAAATAATTTTGTTCCTACCGTTTGCCATTCGTTCGTAATCTGCAGTAGAATGCGGCAGCCATCTCCTCTCTCACTCGCAGATGCCCCCGGGGAGGGGCAAATGGCGGCTTTATAGAGGGTGGCAATGCTGCCCTCAGGTGGATTGGGACACTAACTACAATGTCCAAAACTCTAATATTCATTGTGATGCTCTGTCTAGCGACCCCAGCAACACATATTAGACAAATATTAGACACAAATGACATCTATAAATGTCAATGGCAGTGAATGAGTTAAACACACCTTTCTATTAACTAGAAGTGTAGTTGGACCTTAAACGCACCATTCTGGTAAAATGAAGTGTAGTTGGACCTTAATCACACTGTTCTTAAACTAGAAGTGTAGTTGGACCTTAACACACCATTCTGGTAACTAGAAGGTAACTAGAAGTGTAGTTGGACCTTAAATACACCGTTCTAGTAACTAGAAGTGTAGTTTGACCTTAAACGCACCATTCTGGTAACTAGAAGTGTAATTGGACCTTAAACACACCGTTCTAGTAACTAGAAGTGTAGTTGGACCTTAAACACACCATTCTGGTAACTAGAAGTGTATTTCGACCTTAAACGCACCATTCTGGTAAAATGAAGGGTAGTTGGACCTTAAACACACCGTTCTAGTAACTAGAAGTGTAGTTGGACCTTAAAGGCACCGTTCTGGTAAAATGAAGTGTAGTTGGACCTTAAACAAACCTTTCTAGTAACTAGAAGTGAAGTTGGACATTAAATGCACCGTACTGGTAACTTGAAGTGTAATTGGATCATAAACACACCGTTCTAGTAACTAGAAGTATAGTTGAACATTAAACGCACTATTCTGGTAAAATGAAGTGTAGTTGGACCTTAAACAAACCTTTCTAGTAACTAGAAGTGAAGTTGGACATTAAATGCACCGTACTGGTAACTTGAAGTGTAATTGGACCATAAACACACCGTTCTAGTATCTAAAAGTGTAGTTGGACATTAAACACACTGTTCTAGTAACTAAAAGTGTAGTTGGACATTAAACGCACCATTCTGGTAAAATGAAGTGTAGTTAGACCTTAAACGCACCGTTCTGGTAAAATGAAGTGTAGTTGGACCTTAAACGCACCGTTCTGGTAACAAGAAGTGTAGTTGGACCTTAAACACACCATTCTGGTAAAATGAAGTGTAGTAGGACCTTAAACAAACCATTCTAGTAACTAGAAGTGAAGTTGGACATTAAATGCACCGTTCTGGTAAAATGAAGTGCAGTTGGACCTTAGACGCACCGTTCTGGTAACTAGAAGTGTAGTTGGACCTTAAATGTACTATTCTGGTAAAATGAAGTGCACTTGGACCTTAGACGCACCGTTCTGGTAACTAAAAGTGTAGTTGGACCTTAAATATACTATTATGGTATAATGAAGTGTAGTTGGACCTTAAACACACTGTTCTAGTAACTAGAAGTGAAGTTGGACATTAAACTCACCGTTCTGGTAACTTGAAGTGTAGTTGGACCTTAAATGTACTATTCTGGTAAAATGAAGTGCACTTGGATCTTAAACGCACCATTCTGGTAAAATGAAGTGTAGTTGGACCTTAAACGCACCGTTCTGGAAACTAGAAGTGTAGTTGGACCTTAAACGCACCATTCTGGTAAAATGAAGTGTAGTTGGACCTTAAACAAACCATTCTAGTAACTAGAAGTGAAGTTGGACATTAAATGCACCGTTCTGGTAACTAGAAGTGTAATTGGACTATAAACACACCGTTCTAGTAACTAGAAGTGTAGTTGGACATTAAACGCACGGTTCTGATAACTGGAAGTGTAGTTGGACCTTAAACACACCGTTCTAGTAACTAGAAGTGTAGTTGGACCTTAAACGCACCATTCTGGTAAAAGGAAGTGTAGTTGGAGCTTAAACAAACCATTCTAGTTACTAGAAGTGAAGTTGGACATTAAATGCACCGTTCTGGTAATTAGAAGTGTAGTTGGACCTTAAACGCACAATTCTGGTAAAATGAAATGTAGCTGGATCTTAAACACACCGTTCTAGTAACTTGAAGTGTAGTTGGACCTTAAACGCACCGTTCTGGAAACTAGAAGTGTAGTTGGACCTTAAATGTACTATTCTGGTAAAATGAAGTGTAGTTGGACCTTAAACACACCGTTCTAGTAACTAGAAGTGAAATTGGACCTTAAACGCACCATTCTGGTAAAATGAAGTGTAGCTGGACCTTAAACACACCGTTCTAGTAACTTGAATTGTAGTTGGACCTTAAACGCACCATTGTGGTCAAATGAAGTGCAGTTGGACCTTAGACGCACGTTCTGGTAACTAGAAGTGTAGTTGGACCTTAAATGTACTATTCTGGTAAAATGAAGTGTAGCTGGACCTTAAACACACCGTTCTAGTAACTTGAATTGTAGTTGGACCTTAAACGCACCATTCTGGTCAAATGAAGTGCAGTTGGACCTTGGACGCACCATTCTGGTAAGATGAAGCGTGGTTGGACCTTAAACAAACCTTTCTAGTAACTAGAAGTGTAGTTGGAACTTAAACGGACCGTTCTGGTAACTAGACGTGTAGTTGGACCTTAAACACACCGTTCTAGTAACTAGAAGTGTAGTTGGACCTTAAATGCACCATTCTGGTAAAATGAAGTGTAGTTGGACCTTAAAACACCGTGTCTGGTAACTAGAAGTGTAGTTGGCCCTTAAACACACCGTTCTGGTAACTAGAAGTGTAGTTGGACCTTAAATGTACTATTCTGGTAAAATGAAGTTCACTTGGACCTTGGACGCACCATTCTGGTAAAAATGAAGTGTAGTTGGACCTTAAACAAACCTTTCTAGTAACTAGAAGTGAAGTTTGACATTAAATGCCCGTTCTGGTAACTAGAAGTGTAATTGGACCATAAACACACCGTTCTAGTGACTAGAAGTGTAGTTGGAACTTAAACGCACCGTTCTGGTAACTAGAAGTGTAGTTGGACCTTAAACACTCCGTTCTGGTAACTAGAAGTGTAGTTTGACCTTAAACGCACCATTCTGGTAACTAGAAGTGTAGTTGGACCTTAAATGCACCATTCTGGTAAAATGAAGTGTAGTTGGACATTAAACACTCCGTTCTGGTAACTAGAAGTGTAAGTAGTTGGACCTTAAACACACCGTTCTAGTAACTAGAAGTGTAGTTGGACATTAAACACACGTTCTGGTAACTAGAAGTGTAGTTGGACCTTAAAACAAGTGTACTAGAAGTGTAGTTGACCTTAAACACACCGTTCTAGTAATAGAAGTGTAGTTGGACATTAAAACACTCTGTTCTGGTAACTAGAAGTGTAGTTTGACCTTAAACACACCGTTCTAGTAACTAGAAGTGTAGTTGGACATTAAACGCACCGTTCTGGTAACTAGAAGTGTAGTTGGACCTTAAACGCACCATTCTGGTAAAATGAAGTGTAGTTGGACCTTAAACACACCGTTCTAGTAACTAGAAGTGAAGTTGGACCTTAAACGCACCATTCTGGTAAAATGAAGTGTAGTTGGACCTTAAACACACCGTTCTAGTAACTTGAATTGTAGTTGGACCTTAAACGCACCATTGTGGTCAAATGAAGTGCAGTTGGACCTTAGACGCACGTTCTGGTAACTAGAAGTGTAGTTGGACCTTAAATGTACTATTCTGGTAAAATGAAGTGTAGCTGGACCTTAAACACACCGTTCTAGTAACTTGAATTGTAGTTGGACCTTAAACGCACCATTCTGGTCAAATGAAGTGCAGTTGGACCTTGGACGCACCATTCTGGTAAGATGAAGCGTGGTTGGACCTTAAACAAACCTTTCTAGTAACTAGAAGTGTAGTTGGAACTTAAACGGACCGTTCTGGTAACTAGACGTGTAGTTGGACCTTAAACACACCGTTCTAGTAACTAGAAGTGTAGTTGGACCTTAAATGCACCATTCTGGTAAAATGAAGTGTAGTTGGACCTTAAACACACCGTTCTGGTAACTAGAAGTGTAGTTGGCCCTTAAACACACCGTTCTGGTAACTAGAAGTGTAGTTGGACCTTAAATGTACTATTCTGGTAAAATGAAGTTCACTTGGACCTTGGACGCACCATTCTGGTAAAATGAAGTGTAGTTGGACCTTAAACAAACCTTTCTAGTAACTAGAAGTGAAGTTTGACATTAAATGCCCGTTCTGGTAACTAGAAGTGTAATTGGACCATAAACACACCGTTCTAGTGACTAGAAGTGTAGTTGGAACTTAAACGGACCGTTCTGGTAACTAGAAGTGTAGTTGGACATTAAACACTCCGTTCTGGTAACTAGAAGTGTAGTTTGACCTTAAACGCACCATTCTGGTAACTAGAAGTGTAGTTGGACCTTAAATGCACCATTCTGGTAAAATGAAGTGTAGTTGGACATTAAACACTCCGTTCTGGTAACTAGAAGTGTAGTTGGACCTTAAACACACCGTTCTAGTAACTAGAAGTGTAGTTGGACATTAAACACTCTGTTCTGGTAACTAGAAGTGTAGTTTGACCTTAAACACACCGTTCTAGTAACTAGAAGTGTAGTTGGACATTAAACGCACCGTTCAGGTAACTAGAAGTATAGTTGGACCTTAAACGCACCATTCTGGTAAAATGAAGTGTAGTTGGACCTTAAACACACTGTTCTAGTAACTAGAAGTGAAGTTGGACCTTAAACGCACCATTCTGGTAAAATGAAGTGTAGTTGGACCTTAAACACACCGTTCTAGTAACTTGAATTGTAGTTGGACCTTAAACGCACCATTCTGGTCAAATGAAGTGCAGTTGGACCTTAGACGCACCGTTCTGGTAACTAGAAGTGTAGTTGGACCTTAAATGTACTATTCTGGTAAAATGAAGTTCACTTGGACCTTGGACGCACCATTCTGGTAAGATGAAGTGTGGTTGGACCTTAAACAAACCTTTCTAGTAACTAGAAGTGTAGTTGGAACTTAAACGGACCGTTCTGGTAACTAGACGTGTAGTTGGACCTTAAACACACCGTTCTAGTAACTAGAAGTGTAGTTGGACCTTAAATGCACCATTCTGGTAAAATGAAGTGTAGTTGGACCTTAAACACACCGTTCTGGTAACTAGAAGTGTAGTTGGACCTTAAACACACCGTTCTGGTAACTAGAAGTGTAGTTGGACCTTAAACACACCGTTCTGGTAACTAGAAGTGTAGTTGGACCTTAAATGTACTATTCTGGTAAAATGAAGTTCACTTGGACCTTGGACGCACCATTCTGGTAAAATGAAGTGTAGTTGGACCTTAAACAAACCTTTCTAGTAACTAGAAGTGAAGTTTGACATTAAATGCCCGTTCTGGTAACTAGAAGTGTAATTGGACCATAAACACACCGTTCTAGTAACTAGAAGTGTAGTTGGAACTTAAACGGACCGTTCTGGTAACTAGAAGTGTAGTTGGACATTAAACACTCCGTTCTGGTAACTAGAAGTGTAGTTTGACCTTAAACGCACCATTCTGGTAACTAGAAGTGTAGTTGGACCTTAAATGCACCATTCTGGTAAAATGAAGTGTAGTTGGACATTAAACACTCCGTTCTGGTAACTAGAAGTGTAGTTTGACCTTAAACACACCGTTCTAGTAACTAGAAGTGTAGTTGGACATTAAACGCACCGTTCTGGAAACTAGAAGTATAGTTGGACCTTAAACGCACCATTCTGGTAAAATGAAGTGTAGTTGGACCTTAAACACACCGTTCTAGTAACTAGAAGTGTAGTTGGACATTAAACACTCTGTTCTAGTAACTAGAAGTGTAGTTTGACCTTAAACACACCGTTCTAGTAACTAGAAGTGTAGTTGGACATTAAACACTCTGTTCTGGTAACTAGAAGTGTAGTTTGACCTTAAACACACCGTTCTAGTAACTAGAAGTGTAGTTGGACATTAAACGCACCGTTCTGGTAACTAGAAGTATAGTTGGACCTTAAACGCACCATTCTGGTAAAATGAAGTGTAGTTGGATATTAAACATTCCGTTCTGGTAACTGGAAGTATAGTTGGACCTTAAAAGCATCATTCTGGTAAAATGAAGTGTAGTTGGACCTTAAACACACCGTTCTAGTAACTTGAATTGTAGTTGGACCTTAAACGCACCATTCTGGTCAAATGAAGTGCAGTTGGACCTTAGACGCACCGTTCTGGTAACTAGAAGTGTAGTTGGACCTTAAATGTACTATTCTGGTAAAATGAAGTTCACTTGGACCTTGGACGCACCATTCTGGTAAGATGAAGTGTGGTTGGACCTTAAACAAACCTTTCTAGTAACTAGAAGTGTAGTTGGAACTTAAACGGACCGTTCTGGTAACTAGACGTGTAGTTGAACCTTAAACACACCGTTCTAGTAACTAGAAGTGTAGTTGGACCTTAAATGCACCATTCTGGTAAAATGGAGTGTAGTTGGACATTAAACACTCCGTTCTGGTAACTAGAAGTGTAGTTGGACCTTAAACACACCGTTCTGGTAACTAGAAGTGTAGTTGGACCTTAAACACACCGTTCTGGTAACTAGAAGTGTAGTTGGACCTTAAATGTACTATTCTGGTAAAATGAAGTTCACTTGGACCTTGGACGCACCATTCTGGTAAAATGAAGTGTAGTTGGACCTTAAACAAACCTTTCTAGTAACTAGAAGTGAAGTTTGACATTAAATGCACCGTTCATGTAACTAGAAGTGTAATTGGACCATAAACACACCGTTCTGGTAACTAGAAGTGTAGTTGGACATTAAACACTCCGTTCTGGTAACTAGAAGTGTAGTTTGACCTTAAACGCACCATTCTGGTAACTAGAAGTGTAGTTGGACCTTAAATGCACCATTCTGGTAAAATGAAGTGTAGTTGGACATTAAACACTCCGTTCTGGTAACTAGAAGTGTAGTTGGACCTTAAACACACCGTTCTAGTAACTAGAAGTGTAGTTGGACATTAAACGCACCGTTCTGGTAACTAGAAGTATAGTTGGACCTTAAACGCACCATTCTGGTAAAATGAAGTGTAGTTGGACCTTAAACACACTGTTCTAGTAACTAGAAGTGAAGTTGGACCTTAAACGCACCATTCTGGTAAAATGAAGTGTAGTTGGACCTTAAACACACCGTTCTAGTAACTTGAATTGTAGTTGGACCTTAAACGCACCATTCTGGTCAAATGAAGTGCAGTTGGACCTTAGACGCACCGTTCTGGTAACTAGAATTGTAGTTGGACCTTAAATGTACTATTCTGGTAAAATGAAGTTCACTTGGACCTTGGACGCACCATTCTGGTAAGATGAAGTGTAATTGGACCATAAACACACCGTTCTAGTAACTAAAAGTGTAGTTGGAACTTAAACGGACCGTTCTGGTAACTAGAAGTGTAGTTGGACCTTAAACGCACCATTCTGGTAAAATGAAGTGTAGTTGGATATTAAACATTCCGTTCTGGTAACTGGAAGTATAGTTGGACCTTAAAAGCATCATTCTGGTAAAATGAAGTGTAGTTGGACCTTAAACACACTGTTCTAGTAACTAGAAGTGTAGTTGGACCTTAAACACACCGTTCTAGTAAGTGCAGTTGGACCTTAAACGCACCATTCTGGTAAAATGAAGTGTAGTTGGACCTTAAACGCATCATTCTGGTAAAATGAAGTGTAGTTGGACCTTAAACACAATCTTCTAGTAACTAGAAGTGTAGTTGGACCTTAAACACACCGTTCTAGCAGTGGCGAACCGTGAGCACTACAGCTGGGCCTTCACCTCGGCCCTCACTGCCGAGAAGAGAAATCATCACGGAAAAAAGAAACAGTACGAGAATTCAAAGCGTTTAAAACTGCAATCCTTGAATAACGATGACAGGATGTAAACAAATAGACCATACAACATTCTCCGCAACAATAAACTTTCTCAACAGTAACTTCATAAAACTGGAGACTATTTAGGCAACATTAAATAAACAGAAGCCAAAATCTGGAAATATAAAATGAGGTCACCCAGAACGTCACCCCCATAACTGCTGACACCGACACCGAGGCTTTTCTTCGCCACAGACAGCGCTATAAAACACGGCGCACAACGCCATACAACATTGATAAATACATTATGAGCATCCTCAAAACTAAACACTTCAAATGCACAATATAAAAAGACACAAAGCTGGTAATACGAAGATTTTTTTTAAGTTCGATTGAAGTGCAAAATACTCTTCATGCGCTAAGGCAGGCACAATGAATACTGATGTCAAAGTCAAATTTCATAGATTCCAATACCTTCTGTGTGTGTGTGGGGGACCCTTCAAAAAAAAAAAAGTCCAACCACACACTGCTGATAAGTTTGATAAGTCTACATATTGAATTAAAGGCAAAGGAATCAAAGGCACAAATCCCACTGGAAATTTTTACAGAAACCTCCGCAATAAATACAAATAACTGAATGTCCACTTGGCCCGTTTAATCACTCAAAATAATAATCAAGGTGGCTGTAACATAGGCCTACTTACATGAAATGAAATCCATTCATCTGTCTTTCTTGTGAAGTGGGCGATGGCAGCGTCATAAAGTTTGTCCTTTGAATTGAGCTCCAAAAGAACTGCCGCGTTGGACTTCATGAAGGCCTACGAGCTTTTTTTTTTTGTCCCGCACCCTTAAAAGCAAATCGTGATTGGTCAATTTTCCATCACTCTCCAACCAAACACATAGTTGGCCTTCCCCGGGATTCATGAGTCCAACCAATAATGAGCCAGCTAACCGAACATTGATGAAGACAGACGATTCTGATTGGATACATGTTCAGGACAGTAACCCTTTCATTGCTGATGTGAATTGACAGAAACTTAACTTTTGAACATAATTGAGAGAAAAGTATTAAATTATTGTATTAAATAAATGATATATATATATAATATAATCTATGTATAATTTGATACTCATATTTTTGATTTTTTAAGGCCTTCTCTGAAGGCGTAGAAGGCCCTGAGGGTTCCCCCTGCGTTCTAGTAACTAGAAGTGTAGTTGGACCTTAATGCACCATTCTGGTAAAAGAGTGTAGTTGGACATTAAACACCTTCTAGTAACTAGAAGTGTAGTTGGCCCTTATAAACACGTTCTGGTAACTAAAGTGTGGTTGGAACAGTTCATCTGGTAAATGAAGTTGTTGGACTTAAACACAACTGGTCTGGTAACTAGAAGTGTAGTTGGACCTTTAAACACACCGTTCTAGTAAATGAAGTGTAGTTGGACCTTAAACGCACATTCTGGTAAAGAAGTGTAGTTGGACATTAACACNAAATGAAGTGTAGTTGGACCTTAACACACCGTTCTAGTAACTAGAGTGTAGTTGGGACCAAACACACCATTCTGGTAACTGAAGGTGTAGTTGGACCTTAACACACACCGTTCTAGTAACTAGAAGTGAAGTTGGAATTAAACTCACCATTCTTAAAATTTAAGTCACCAGTAGTTGGACCTTAAACACACGTTCTGGTAACTGGAAGTGTAGTTGGACCTTAAACACACCGTTCTAGTAACTAGAAGTGTAGTTGGACTTTAAATGCACCATTCTGGTAAAATGAAGTGTAGTTGGACCTTAAACGCACCATTCTGGTAACTAGAAGTGTAGTTGGACCTTAACACACCGTTCTGGTAACTAGAAGTGTAGTTTGACCTTAAACGCTAGAATGTAGTTGGACATTAAACGCACCGTTCTGGTAACTAGAAGTGTAGCTGGACCTTAAACGCACCGTTCTGGTAACTAGAAGTGTAGTTGGACCTTAGACGCACCATTCTGGTAAAATGAAGTGTAGTTGGACCTTAACACACCGTTCTAGTAACTAGAAGTGTAGTTGGACCATAAACGCACCATTCTGGTAAAATGAAGTGTAGTTGGACCTGAACACACCATTCTGGTAAAATGAAGTGTAGTTGGACCTTAAACACACCGTTCTAGTAACTAGAAGTGTAGTTGGACCTTAAACACACCATTCTAGTAACTAGAAGTGAAGTTGGACATTAAACTCACCATTCTTGTAAAATGAAGTTTAGTTGGACCTTAAACACACCGTTCTGGTAACTGGAAGTGTAGTTGGACCTTAAACGCACTATTTTGGTAAAATGAAGTGTCGTTGGACCTTAAACACACCGTTATAGTAACTAGAAGAGAAGTTGGACATTAAACGCACCATTCTGGTAACTAGAAGTATAGTTGGACCTTAAGCGCACCATTCTGGTAAAATGAAGTGTAGTTGGGCCTTAAACGCACCGTTCTGGTAACTAGAAGTGTAGTTGGACCTTAAACGCACCATTCTGGTAAAATGAAGTATAGTTGAACCTTAAACACACGATTCTGGTAAAATGAAGTGTAGTAGGACCTTAAACACACCGTTCTAGTAACTAGAAGTGTAGTTGGACCTTAAACGCACCATTCTGGTAAAATTATGTGTAGTTGGACCTTAATCACTCTGTTCTGGTAACTAGAAGTGTAGTTGGACCTTAAACACACCATTCCGGTAGCTAGAAGTGTACTAGGACCTTAAACACACCGTTCTGGTAACTAGAAGTGTAGTTAGACATTAAACGCACCATTCTGGTAACTAGAAGTGTAGTTCGATCTTAAACGCCCCATTCTGGTAAAATGATGTGTAGTTGGACCTTAATCACTCTGTTCTGGTAACTAGAAGTGTAGTTGGACCTTAAACACACCATTCCGGTAGCTAGAAGTGTACTAGGACCTTAAACACACCGTTCTAGTAACTAGAAGTGAAGTTGGGCATTAAATGCACCGTTCTGGTAACTAGAATTGTACTTGGACCATAAACACACAGTTCTAGTAACTAGAAGTGTAGTTGGACCTTAAATGCACCATTCTAGTAACAAGAAGTGAAGTTGGACATTAAACGCACCGTTCTGGTAACTAGAAGTGTAGTTGGACCTTAAACGCACTGTTCTGGTAACTAGAAGTGTAGTTGGACCTTAAACGCACCATTCTGGTAAAATGAAGTAGTTGGACCTTAAACACACCATTGTGGTAGTCTGAAGTATAACGTCACTGCTGGGAGCCCTTTTTAACTGGACTCTAATAAAGCTCACTGAAGAAACTTACTACATCTCACTGCTGGACTCTACCTGGTTGCTCTGGACTCGTATTGTTCCAGGTGACAGCGCCTGAGTTACCACCTGACCCTGAGGAGTGACCACGGTGACCGGCTGGTACACTGTTCCTCCTGAAACACACAAGTTCACGTCAGACAGACCCATTCATGATGATCTCCATCGTTATCATCTCTGCAGTATCTAAGCACCATCTACCTGTCACCACCTGGGTGGGGTTGACGGTTGTCACGGTTACGTTGCCTTGCTGCAGGGCTGATGCTGGCACCATGATCTGTCCCTGGGGACTCAGGGTCCCTGAGATGGAGGTGGGGGTCTGTGGATCAGAGGGCTGTGAGACCTGCTCCGTTTACCAGGATGATGCTTCCTGAGCATGTGAGCGGTCCATCTGAACCTCACCTGAGTCTTGGTGGGGGAGAAGTTCTGCTGGCCCTGTACAGGTGAGTACGGGCTGCCTGGCTCGCCACTCAGCAGCGTCTCGCTGTTCATTTTAGTCTTCAGACAGGCGATATAGCGACTGCAAAAGTCCTTACAGAGGTCGCTGACCTTCTCCAGCTCCAGAAGGTGGATCCGCAACACCTGGATGGCTTTGACCATCTGCAGGACACAAGAATCACCCAGGTTCTTCAGAACTAGTCTGTCTAGTCCTTTAGTAACTCTGTGTGGCAGTGCTCTGCTATCTAGTTCTGCTGTGAAGAACCCTGGAGGAACTGTCCTTTAAATCAAATACATGGTTCTCCTGCAGAGACTTGAACATGTTATTGGGATTGAAGGAACTACGTCAGCCGGTTTAAGTCCCATTTATCTGGTCGGTTCCAGTTTGTTTTTCCTCATCCACCAGAGATGCTATGGTATGGCTCAGGGTTCTGGACTTGGACCTCGATACATGATTTTCATATCACACAGCCTGACATAAACTTCCACTGCAGGTCTGGACTAAGCTGAACTGTTCTGGACCCAAAATATGTGGTTCACTTTGGAAGTGGGTGTTTTTCTCACCAGATTGTCGAGTTCAGGGTCTTCACTGAAGAACGGTTTTCCCTCCTTCTCCTGGCAGCGGACAAAGTTCTCGATGTCCACATCGAAGCTGGCTGAGGTGATGCATTCAGAGCTCAGCGTGGACTGTTCGCATTTCTCAAAGAGCAGCGCCAGCAGGGGGAACAGGGGGTGTCTGTGGAGGAGTGGACAAGAACTCAGAACCACCGCAACACAATCCTCAGACCACCGACCTGCATGAAAACTGCTCTGTCAACTGACCCAAAAACAGTTACTAACAAGACAGAGACTTAAGATGTCTTAAAATGTTCTCTTAGTGCACCATGGACCCACATCTATGCTGTTTGTCGTTGGACGCTGGCTCCAGGACAATAAAAAGAATCTTGACTTGACTTTCATTTCCCTCATGGATTTATTTGTTGCCATGTTGTTCCTCTAAGGCAGTGGTGCGCAAACTGTGGTAGGCATACCACCAGTGGTACGTGAGCGCTCTCTGGTGGTACGCGGGGAACATCATGACTTTCATCATTTTTACTTAAAAAAAAAAACAAAAAAAATGGAAACATATAATGCATTATAAATATGTTTCAAAACAAAATGTGTAGCTTGAGATAATTAAAATTGTCTTTGTATTTATATGTATATCTTTGTATATCTTTGTATTTGTTACATATTCAGTTTCAGTGCAGATGTAACAACTTTTGAGTGTGTTTATTTTCTCTGTATGAGAGTATGAGGATGTGAGAATTGTTGGACAGAGTTGTAAATGTCTGGTTCAGTAAAGAAACAATTCAGGTAATAAATAACCACAATAAGGAATAAACATCTCTGTGTGTTTAAAGCTAGTTGACAAGGAATATATGGTTATATTTTAAAACTGGTCATCATGGTGGTACTCAGAGAGCTGGACAGTTTCTCAGGTGGTATGCAGGATTAAAAGTTTGAGAACTACTGCTGTAAGGGATTAAAAACGATGTAAAATCTTCAAAGCCTTGAATGATAACTTGAGTCCCAGAAAACACTTGAATAAAATAATATGGACAATGTATATTTAAAAAACTTTTTTTTCCACTTCCTTTGACTCTTCATCTTTACATTCATTATGAATTCAATATATTTCACATTAGTTTAATTTAATTAGCTAATAAAAGTTTTAAGCACTTTGTGCTGCTTCCATTCCTTCTCAGACACTGAAGTCATGGAGGAAACCAGTGAAGAGCTTCACCCACTAAGAGGGTACGTGATCTGGGATCAGACCTTTGACAGACAGGTTAGTTTCACCTGACTGACGCGTGTTGTTGTTGCAGGATCCTCCGGAGCACATGGAGACCGTTGCATTAATGAACACCAGATGGTGCTGAGTGGGAGCAAGCAGAATCAAAGAAGCAGAGGTCCTCATCCAGAACCTTGTGGTGCTCCTCAGTTAGTCCAGCCCATGTTTCCATGGTGAAGGTCCATCCCAGATGCCTCAGTCAGAGATAAATCTGTACATCCCTTCCAGTCCTTCTCTGAGGAACTTTATTTTAAATATTTTAATGATTTTCCTCTCGTGTCTGTAGACAAACTGGAGATGTTCTGTCTATCTTTGATCCTCAGACGCTCTGGAAACTGATTTAGGACCAAAATTATCATTACAACCATCTGGTTGATACATCTGTATTTTTTATATATATACGTTGAGTCTATACTGTCAGTAAGACAAAAGTAAAAGAAAGACAAAATCATATGCTGATTCTTTCATTTTGACTTGTGGTTATATTTTCTCATCTTTCCTTAAGTCAGCTTCACATCAGTGGTCCAGTAAAAGTTTACTTCTGTCCAACCCTGAAGGTAAGTCTGAGGAGGCCCTGGCTCACTGCTGGATTCACACAGGTGTGTTGTGGCAACGCAGGGAGGCTGCTGTTTCTGATGTTTCTTCATCATACCAAAAACAACCAATCAAATTTCTTCCTCCTCGCTACACAAATGACACGGGTGCTTTGAGTCAGTGAGTCCATGTGAGTCCACAACTCAATCAGCTGACACCTGTGTTGAAGCGGGAAGAAATGAAAATCCTCCAGTTTTTAATAGAGGCAATGCTATCAACGCACAGAAGACACAACAGATGCCGCCAGTCCAGCCAAAGTCTATGGACAAGGACACAGACGACACTGGTGAATCCACCATAACACTCAGAGGTACCGGTATATGGAGGCCTTGTCTGCATCCATGGGCGTCTGGGGTTCAGTGGGGATGGGGCTGGGCACCCCCCCCTCAAACTTGTGCTCCGGGTCGTCGTCGGGCTTCACCACACCGGGCATCTAAAACAAGACAAAGACAGACCTGAGATAAGGGAAGGAGAACAACACAATACCAGCCAATCCAGGCAGAACCAGACTACCAGGGGTCCAAAAGACTAAGGCTAACCTGGAAATCTCTGCATACAGATAAAAAGGCAGATGTGCATGAGCACAGCACCTGTCTCCTCCCTCCAGGAGACCTATCTGAAAGTGATCATGAGTACAAACAGGTATGGACAACACCCTAAGCCACACTAAAAAGATGGAAAAAAAAAAACAAAAAAGCAAAAACAATGCAGCTCTCCTTGTCAGGGTGGTCCAGGAGCATCCCCCCCAGTCCTGTCAGGAAGGTCCAGGAGCATCCCCCCCAGTCCCATCAGGGTGGTCCAGGAGCTTCCCCCCGGTCCCGTCAGGGTGATCCAGGAGCATCCCCCCGGTCCCATCAGGGTGGTCCAGGAGCATCACCCCAGTCATGTCAGGGTGGTCCAGGAGCATCCCCCCTGTCAGGGTGGTCCAGGAACATCCCCCCGGTCCCATCAGGGTGATCCAGGAGCATCCCCCCAGTCCTGTCAGGAAGGTCCAGGAGCATCCCCCCAGTCATGTCAGGGTGGTCCCAGAGCATCCCCCCTGTCAGGGCGGTCCAGGAACATCCCCCCGGTCATGTCAGGGTGGTCCCAGAGCATCCCCCCTGTCAGGGTGATCCAGGAGCATCCCCCCAGTCCCGTCAGGATGGTCCAGGACCATCCCCCCGGTCCCATCAGGGTGATCCAGGAGCATCCCCCCAGTCCTGTCAGGAAGGTCCAGGAGCATCCCCCCAGTCCCGTCAGGAAGGTCCAGGAGCATCCCCCCAGTCCCATCAGGGTGGTCCAGGAGCATCCCCCCAGTCCCATCAGGGTGGTCCAGGAGCATCCCCCCAGTCCTGTCAGGAAGGTCCAGGAGCATCCCCCCAGTCCCATCAGGGTGGTCCAGGAGCATCCCCCCAGTCCCATCAGGGTGATCCAGGAGCATCCCCCCCGGTCCCATCAGGGTGGTCCAGGACCATCCCCCCAGTCCCATCAGGGTGGTCCAGGAGCATCACCCCAGTCCTGTCAGGAAGGTCCAGGAGCATCCCCCCGGTCCCGTCAGGGTGATCCAGGAGCATCCCCCCGGTCCCATCAGGGTGGTCCAGGACCATCCCCCCGGTCCCATCAGGGTGATCCAGGAGCATCCCCCCAGTCCCATCAGGGTGGTCCAGGAGCATCCCCCCAGTCCCATCAGGGTGATCCAGGAGCATCCCCCCCGGTCCCATCAGGGTGGTCCAGGACCATCACCCCAGTCCCATCAGGGTGATCCCGAAGCATCACCCCAGTCCTGTCAGGGTGGTCCAGGAGCAGCGCCCTTGTCCCATCAGGGTGGTCCAGGAACATCCCCCCGGTTCTGTCAGGGTGGTCCAGGAGCATCCTCCCTGTCAGGGTGGTCCAGGAGCATCCCCCCAGTCCCGTCAGGATGGTCCAGGAGCATCCCCCCAGTCCCGTCAGGATGGTCCAGGAGCATCCCCCCCGGTCCCATCAGGGTGATCCAGGAGCATCATCCCGGTCCCATCAGGGTGATCCAGGAGCATCATCCCGGTCCCATCAGGGTGGTCCAGGAGCATCCCCCCGGTCCCATCACGGTGGTCCAGGAGCATCCCCCCCGTCCCGTCAGGGTGATCCAGGAGCATCCCCCCGGTCCCGTCAGGATGGTCCAGGAGCATCCCCCCAGTCCCGTCAGGATGGTCCAGGAGCATCCCCCCTGTCAGGGTGATCCAGGAGCATCCCCCCGGTCCCGTCAGGATGGTCCAGGAGCATCCCCCCCGGTCCCGTCAGGGTGGTCCAGGAGCATCCCCCCCGGTCCCGTCAGGGTGGTCCAGGAGCATCCCCCCGGTCCTGTCAGGGTGGTCCAGGAGCATCCCCCCGGTCCCGTCAGGATGGTCCAGGAGCATCCCCCCCGGTCCCGTCAGGGTGGTCCAGGAGCATCCCCCCCGGTCCCGTCAGGGTGGTCCAGGAGCATCCCCTTGGTCCTGTCAGGGTGATCCAGGAGCATCCCCCCAGTCCTGTCAGGGTGGTCCAGGAGCATCCCCCCCGTCAGGGTGGTCCAGGAGCATCCCCCCGGTCCTGTCAGGGTGATCCAGGAGCATCCCCCCGGTCCCGTCAGGGTGATCCAGGAGCATCCCCCCGGTCCCGTCAGGGTGGTCCAGGAGCATCCCCCCAGTCCCGTCAGGGTTGTTGGATGTTCTCCAACAGCTGTTAGAGACCTGAAACAGCTGTTGGAGACCTGAAACAGTTGTTGGAGATCAGAAACAGCAGTTGGAAATCAGAAACAACTGCTGGAGATCTGAAACAGCTATTGGAGATCTGAAACATCTGTTGGAGGTCAGAAACAGCTGTTGGAGGTCAGAAACATCTGTCAGCTGTCAGTTTAGCAGGATTAGATGATCTGAAGAACTGGTTTATGGAGGAACTGGTACCATCAGGATCATGAGTCTACAGTAAGTTAATTAATGACTGGAAAATTAGCCATGTCCTTTATATGACATCAGTTCAGCATCTGACTGAAGGACAATCTGAGAACCAAAGCCCTGAATCAAAGAAGGAAAACCAGAAATCTGAAACCAAGAGTGCAATATTTATCTCTCTCTTCTCATCTTAACCCTAACCCTAACCCAACCATCTTCCTCTGTTTGGATCTAGTGACTTTTACTTACAGTGGGGCAGACATGCATCAAAGGGTTGCAGGCCAGGAGCTGAACCTGTGACTCCTGTAGCCTCTGTTCGTGGACCACTCAGCTACCCAGCAGCCCAGCAGTTGAGCTTTTTCTGTTCTCACATAATATATGTTGACACCAGACTTTCAGGTGTGGTGGGATCCAGAAACTGGAGATGTTTAGAACTTCACTGCATCTCAGAAAGCTCAGAAAGGAGTGTCCAGCTATGAAGTGTACATGGAGCTCCACACATTCATATCACTGTTAACCCTAACCCTAACCTCTACTTCCTTGAGTGTAGACAGAGTTGGTACACCAGGTGACTCACCTGCTGCTCTCCTTTCTGGTATTTGTCTAGGGAGACTGGAGCTGCCATCACGTTCACTGAAGGTTCTGGAAGTTCTGGATCATCATAGAGGACAGGACAGCTGTCTACCTTGACAACAGAGACAGTTTTCATTTTATCTATCTTTTTTCATTCATTTACTTTTATATACTTTTTTTAGATTTTTTATATTAATATTCATAATATTAATATTCATTATTCAGTTGTTTTATTTTAGGTCTTGTTCCATTACCATTTAATTTATATAATTATAGAAAAATGTATATTTCTATTAATAGTTGTACTAAGTTCATTTTGTCTTCACTTCTCTATCAGTTAACTGTTCTTTTTTCACAGACAATAAGTTTTAGGTTGTTTTACCTGACATGTTTCGGCATGTACTTCCGCCTTCATCAGCTGATAAAGGACCTGTCACAACAACACCGTGACACTCTGATGAAGGCGGAAGTACATGCCGAAACATGTCAGGTAAAACAACCTAAAACTTATTGTCTGTGAAAAAAGAACAGTTAACTGATGTATATTTCTATTATATAAATGTATATTATTGATATAATTTCAATGCATTTAATTTTGTTTTGTTGTATTTTATTCTTTTTTTTTATTCATTTATATATTTAGTATCAACTAGGGATGGGCATAATTACTCGATTAATCGATGATTGATCATTAAGAATTTGGTCGAAGAAATTCATTTTCGTCGATGAACCAAATGTTTTTTGTTTTTGTTTTTAAAACAATCCGAACGTAGGTTATCAGTGCACGTCCTCAAACAATGCGATGCATTCAGCTGTGCCACCGATAGAAATTTGGCAGCAGGGGGCAACATTTCACCATCACTCTACCCTGGCTGGACTCAGTTGTTACACACGAGCTTCTGTAGGTCATCGCCTAATCATGGAGCGGTCGCGGTGAAATGTGGCGTGGGACCATTTTAGTTTAGAAAATGACCAAGTGTACTGCAATCACTGCAATGCAAATTACAAATACAATTAATCGACAACGACAATGATGTATCACTTGAACAACGCGCATCCAAGCCTTGTAAAGGACGGTGGCGGCGGTTCATTTCTATCTCAGCCTAGCCTAGCCTAGCCTCAACTCGGTGTTAGCATGGACCAGAAGGAGCTGCAGTGCACATCGAGCACACAACAAGCACATCTTTTTAAGAAACACTACTTGTTTCGTAGTCTCCTCGATATCTCTTGTTTTATTATCGTTTTTTTAAAGAAAAGAAACAGGAAATGTCACATTATAGTCGACCACAAACATCCGGTTCACTGAACACATCTGGGCATGCGCGGGCCATAGCAACCAGGCCAAAGGGGAAAACAAACGCCACGCCAATATCGAGAATATTTGTGATAGTTTTCAATATAAAAATGTTAATGATTAATCGATTATTAATCATTAATTCTCCCGAAGATTGAAGAATAAATCTCGACCAAATGCCCATCCCTAGTATCAAGTTTTTTTTTTACCAACTTCCATCCATCCATCCATCTATCCATCCATCCATCCTTCCATCCATCCATCCATCATCTATGCCCGTTGAATCCTCTGCAGGGTCTCATGGATCTGCTGGAGTCTATCCCAGCTCTCTTCAGGTCTCCAGTCCATCACCTGGACCACATGTAGACCAACAACCATGAACCCTCCCAATCCCTCCTACAGGTGATCTAGAACCACCAGTTAACCTGACATGCATGTCTTTTTAGGAAGCTGGAGAACCTGGAGGAAACCCACACAAGCACCAGGAGAACATGGAGACTCCACACAGAAAGACCTGATGAGGTTCAGACCAGGAACGCTTCTAGCTGGGAGACACCAGAGACCAGGACACCCTGCTGTCCACCTATTTTCATTTTACCTGTAACTGATTCTTTTTCATTCATTTTTTTTCTTATATACTGTACATCATTTTTATTAGATTTTAGGTAAATCCTGATAGTGGCGTTAACCAAAATAATCTGATAAAAATATAAACTATCAGACACTTGAAGCCAAGAGCACTCGTAGTTAGATGTGGACTACTGAATGTGAGGTTGTAATGTTATAAAGTCATTTCATTCAGTCATTAGTGTCTCTCCTCTCTCTGTCCTCCCTCCTCTTTCTGTCCTCACTCCTCTCTCTGTCCTCCATCCTCTCTGTCCTCCCTCCTCTCTATCCTCCATCCTCTCTCTGTCCTCCATCCTCTCTGTCCTCCATCCTCTCTCTATCCTCCATCCTCTCTCTGTCCTCCCTCCTCTCTCTGTCCTCCCTCCTCTCACTGTCCTCCATCCTTCCTCTGTCCTCCATCCTCTCTCTGTCCTCCCTCCTCTCTGTCCTCCCTCCTCTCTCTATCCTCCATCCTCTCTGTCCTCCATCCTCTCTCTGTCCTCCCTCCTCTCTGTCCTCCCTCCTCTCACTGTCCTCCATCCTTCCTCTGTCCTCCATCCTCTCTCTGTCCTCCCTCCTCTCTGTCCTCCATCCTCCCTCTGTCCTCCCTGCTCTCTCTGTCCTCCCTCCTCTCTCTGTCCTCCCTCCTCTTTCTGTCCTCCATCCTCCCTATGTCCTCCATCCTCTCTGTCCTCCCTCCTCTCTCTGTCCTCCATCCTCTCTCTGTCCTCCCTCCTCTCTCTGTCCTCCCTCCTCTCTCTGTCCTCCCTCCTCTCTCTGTCCTCCCTCCTCTCTCTGTCCTCCCTCCTCTCTCTGTCCTCCATCCTCCCTCTGTCCTCACTCCTCTCTCTGTCCTCCATCCTCTCTGTCCTCCTCCTCTTTCTGTCCTCCCTCCTCTCACTGTCCTCCATCCTCTCTCTGTCCTCCATCCTCTCTGTCCTCCATCCTCTCTCTGTCCTCCCTCCTCTTTCTGTCCTCCATCCTCTCACTGTCCTCACTCCTCTCTCTGTCCTCCATCCTCTCTGTCCTCCCTCCTGTTTCTGTCCTCCATCCTCTCTTCTCTCCTCCTCCTCCTCCTCTCTCTGTCCTCCATCCTCTCTGTCCTCCCTCCTCTCTCTCCTCTCCTCCTCTCCTCCTCCTCTCCTCCTCTCTCCCTCTCCTCCCTCCTCTCTCTGTCCTCCATCCTCTCTGTCCTCCCCTCCTGTTTCTGTCCTCCATCCTCTCTCTGTCCTCCATCCTCTCTCTCCTCCCTCCTCTCTCTGTCCTCCATCCTCTCTCTGTCCTCCCTCCTCTCTCTGTCTCTCCCTCCTCCTCCTCTCTCTCTCCTCCATCCTCTCTCTCTCCTGTCCTCCATCCTCTCTCTCCTCCCTCCTCTCCTCTCCTCTGTCCTCCCTGTCCTCCTCTCTCTCTGTCCTCCGTCCTCTCTCTGTCCTCCGTCCTCTCTCTCTGTCCTCCCTCCTCTCTCTGTCCCTCCCCTCCTCTCTCTGTCCTCCCTCTCCTCTCTCTGTCCTCCCGTCCTCTCTCTGTCCTCCATCCTCTCTCTCCTCCATCCTCTCTCTCCTCCCTCCTCTCTCTGTCCTCCCTCCTCTCTCTGTCCTCCCTCCTCTCTCTGTCCTCCCTCCTCTCTCTCTCTGTCCTCCTCCTGTCGTCCTCCTCTCTGTCCTCCTCCTCTCTCTGTCCTCCTCCTCCTCTCTCTGTCCTCCCTCCTCTCTCTGTCCTCCCTCCTCTCTCTCTGTCCTCCGCTCTCTCTCTGTCCTCCGTCCTCTCTCTGTCCTCCCCTCCTCTCTCTCTCTCCTGTCCTCCCTCTCTCTCCTCCTCCTCTCTCTGTCCTCCCTCCTCTCTCTGCTGTCCTCCTCTCTCCTCTCTCTGTCCTCCATCTCCTCTCTGTCCTCCATCCTCTCTCTGTCCTCCATCCTCTCTGTCCTCCCTCCTCTCTCCTTCTGTCCTCCATCCTCTCTGTCCTCCTCATCTCTCTCTGTCCTCCATCCTCTCTCTGTCCTCCTCCTCCTCTCTCTGTCCTCCATCCTCTCTCTGTCCCTCCTCTCCTCTCTCTGTCCTCCATCCTCTCTCTGTCCTCCATCCTCTCTCCTGTCCTCCATCCTCTCTGTCCTCATCCTCCTGTTTCTGTCCTCCATCCTCTCTCTGTCCTCCCTCCTGTCCTCCCTCCTCTCTCCTCCTCCCTGTCCTCTGTCCTCCATCCTCTCTGTCCTCCATCCTCTCTCTGTCCTCCATCCTCCTCTTCTCTCGTCCTCCATCCTCTCACTGTCCTCCTCTCCTCTCTCTCTCTCCTCCTCTCTCTGTCCTCATCCTCCTCGTCTCTGTCCTCCATCCTCTCTCTGTCCTCCTCCTCCTCTCTCTCCCTCCTCCTCCTCTCTCTGTCCTCCATCCTCTCTGTCCTCCATCCTCTCTCTGTCCTCCATCCTCTCTCTGTCCTCCCTCCTCTCTCTGTCCTCCATCCTCTCTGTCCTCATCCTCTCTGTCCTCTGTCCTCTCCTCCTCTCTCTCTCCTCTCCTCTCCTCCATCCTCTGTCCTCCATCCTCTCCTCTGTCCTCCCTCCTCTCTCTCCTCCCTCCTCTCTCTGTCCTCCATCCTCTCTGTCCTCCATCCTCTCTGTCCTCCCTCCTCTCTCTGTCCTCCTCCTCTCTCTGTCCTCCATCCTCTCTCTCCCTCCCTCCTCTCTCTGTCCTCCATCCTCTCTCTGTCCTCCATCCTCTCTCTCCTCCCTCCTCTCTCTGTCCTCCCTCCTCTCTCTGTCCTCCCTCCTCTCTCTGTCCTCCATCCCTCTCTCTGTTCCTCCCTCCTCTCCTCTCTCCTCCCTCCTCCTCTGTCCTCCATCTCTCCTCCTCCCTCCTCTCTGTCCTCCCTCCTCTCTCTGTCCTCCCTCCTCTCCTCCTCTCTCTCTCTGTCCTCCTCCTCTCTCTGTCCTCCCTCCTCTCTCTGTCCTCCGCTCTCTCTCTGTCCTCTCCTCTCTCTCCTCCCTCCTCTCTCTGTCCTCCATCCTCTCTGTCCTCCATCCTCCCTCTGTCCTCCCTCCTCCCTCTGTCCTCCCTCCTCTCTGTCCCCCCTGCTCTCTGTCCTCCCTCCTCTCTCTGTCCTCCCTCCTCTTTCTGTCCTCCATCCTCTCTCTGTCCTCCATCTTCCCTCTGTCCTCACTCCTCTCTCTGTCCTCCATCCTCTCTGTCCTCCCTCCTCTTTCTGTCCTCCATCCTCTCACTGTCCTCCCTCCTCTCTGTCCTCCCTCCTCTCTCTGTCCTCCATCCTCCCTCTGTCCTCTCCTCCTCTCTCTCTGTCCTCCATCCTCTCTGTCCTCCCTCCTCTCTCTGTCCTCCATCCTTTCTGTCCTCCATCCTCCCTCTGTCCTCCCTCCTCTCTCTGTCCTCCATCCTCTCTGTCCTCCCTCCTCTCTCTGTCCTCCATCCTTTCTGTCCTCCATCCTCTCTCTGTCCTCCATCCTCTCTGTCCTCCCTCCTCTCTCTCCTCCCTCCTCTCTCTCTCCTCCCTCCTCTCTCTCTCTCTCTCTCTCCTCCCTCCTCTCTCTGTCCTCCCTCCTCTTTCTGTCCTCCCTCCTCTCTCTGTCCTCCATCTTCCCTCTGTCCTCACTCCTCTCTCTGTCCTCCATCCTCTCTCTGTCCTCCCTCCTCTTTCTGTCCTCCATCCTCTCACTGTCCTCCCTCCTCCTCTCTCTGTCCTCCCTCCTCTCTCCCTCCTCCATCCTCCCTCCTCCCCTCCTCCTCCTCCTCTCCTGTCCTCCTCTCCTCCTCTCCTCTCTCTGTCCTCCATCCTTTCTGTCCTCCATCCTCTCTCTGTCCTCCCTCCCTCTCTCCTCTCTCTCTGTCCTCCCTCCTCTCTCCTCCTGTCCCTCATCCTCTCTCTGTCCTCCATCCTCCTCCTCTCTTCTCTCCTCCCTCCTCTCTCTCCTCCCTCCTCTCTCTCTCCTCCCTCCTCTCTCTCTCCTCCCTCCTCTCTCTGTCCTCCCTCCTCTCTCTGTCCTCCCTCCTCTCTCTGTCCTCCCTCCCTCTCTCGTCCTCCATCCTCTCTCTGTCCTCCATCCTTTCTGTCCTCCATCCTCCCTCTGTCCTCCCTCCTCTCTCTGTCCTCCATCCTCTCTGTCCTCCCTCCTCTCTCTGTCCTCCATCCTTTCTGTCCTCCATCCTCTCTCTGTCCTCCATCCTCTCTCTCCTCCCTCCTCTCTCTCTCCTCCCTCCTCTCTCTCTCCTCCCTCCTCTCTCTCTCTCCTCCTCCTCTCTCTCTGTCCTCCTCTCTCTGTCCTCCCTCCTCTCTCTGTCCTCCCTCCTCTCTCTGTCCTCCCTCCTCTCTCCTCCCTCCTCTCTCTGTCCTCCCTCCTCTCTGTCCTCCCTCCTCTCTTTGTCCTCCGTCCTCTCTCTGTCCTGTCTCCCCTATCTTTCTTTATCCAGCTGGTCTTCATCAGGAAGGTCCCTCCATATGATCCAGGTCCTGGTCCAGGTTTCTCCCTCTGTGGGAGTTTTTTACCTGCTATTATCCTTGATTAGAATTTAATATTATAATTTTAGTTTATGATATTTGCTCGGGGGTCATGATCTGGGTCTCTGTAAAGCGCCTGGAGACAATTGTCATTGTAACAGATGCTATACAAATAAAACTGAATTGAACTGAATCATGAATCTTTTTTATTCCATTCTTTAGCTCATTTTGTAAATGAATTCAATGATTATTCCTTTCATTGATCAATGGTCTAGTATCATTTATCCTGGTTGTCTGTAACTCCCCCTGCTGGTCAGTTGGTTTCATAGCCACGTCATTATGAACAGATAAATGAACACCATCTTTGTTCCTGCTCTGAGGTCTGACAGGCTGAAAAGTTACTTTAGTTACTGCTTGTAACTGAACCCTTGTCAACCAGATTTATATCTAAACTAGTTCATGTCATATTCATGTGTCCATCTGATTATCAGTTTCAAACTCTACAATGTTTTTTTTTTTTAATTTGATTTATGACATCACAAAGACAGTGCTCTTACTGAAGGTGCTCTGGAAAAGCAGCATCATCCAGACTGCTGGTCTGGTTCCTAAAGGGACTGTAGATGTGCGTGGTACCAGCAGATCAGATAAAACATCACCACAGCCCAGAAGATCACAGACTGCCTTCTCCTCAGTCTGGAAGACCTGCACAGCTCACACTGAACATCAGAGAGGAAACTTCACACCCCGGAGCCCATTGGGTTGAACCGATCAATAACAGAGAGGTTCACCTCCAGCTTCTGTCCCACAGCAACCACCAGTGAACAGAACCAGCGACACCCTGCAGCACAGCTGGCTGAATGGATGCTCATGTGTTTTATTATGAGAATATTATTGTTTTTAGCTGCTTCATTTGATTTATTTTAGCAATGTTTTATGCTCCCTGGAGAGGACTGGATATGGATGGATGATGGATGGATGGATGGATGGATGGATGGATGGATGATGGAGGGATGAAAGGATGGAAGGATGGATGGATGGATGGATGGATGGATGGATGGATGGATGGATGGATGGACGGATGATGGATGGATGGTGGATGGGGGATGGATGGATGAGGATGGATGGATGGATGGATGGATGGATGGATGGATGGTGGATGGATGGATGATGATGGGATGGATGGATGGATGGATGGATGGATGGATGGATGGATGGATGGATGGATGGATGGATGGATGAATGGATGGATGGATGGATGGATGGATGGATGGATGGGATGGATGGATGGATGGATGGATGGATGGATGGATGGATGGATGGATGGACGGATGATGGATGGATGAAAGGATGGATGGATGGATGGACTGATGATGGATGGATGAATGAAAGGATGGATTCTAGTAACTCGGGGTCACAGCCATCCCTTTCATTGGTGTCTAACTTTGAAACAGATGTCCAATCAAAAACCTTTTAATTAATCTTGATCAGGGCTATCAGGTACACCTGTCTGATACACCTGTTGGGTACACCTGTTGGGTACACCAGTCGGGTACACCTGTCGGGTACACCTGTCTGGTACACCAGTGGGGTACACCTGTTGGGTACACCAGTCTGGTACACCAGTCGGGTACACCTGTTGGGTACAACTGTCGGGTACACCAGTCTGGTACACCTGTCCAGTACACCAGTCGGGTACACCTTTGGGTACACCGTGAGCTGGTTGTGGGGATGAAGACTGGGAACATGGCTCAGATGGTTGTGGAGGTCCTGATTATCTTCAGCATGTCTGTTTAGATCAGTGGTTCTCAACCTTTTTTGAACAAACGCCCCCCTGGGCCACCGCCACCATGATGCTTTTAATGCCACCCCCCCCCCCCCCAAAAAAAAATAAAAAATAAAATAAAATAAATAAAAATAAAAAATAAAAAAGTGTATCTGTGTGAGCATGGATTTTAATTTGTGGAAATAGAAATAATGGAAATTACATGGAAATAATACTATAATACTTTAGTATTATTATTAGTAGTAGTATTATATTATTTATAAGTATAATACTTAAGTGGCCAGTGTAGAGCAGCAAGTCAGCTCATCCAACACCTGAACATCAATGAACATTATTTCCCCCCTTGGAGTTCCTCATACGTATGACGTAATGCGCGCTAGGGATTCCCCTGTACGATTCCCCTTTTAACGAAATAATTTACGGAGGAATTTTTTTGCGCTGATTCAGGAGGACAGAATCTGCGGAGGAGGAGGATTTACTGAAAGCGTCACATCGAAGAAGAGACAGGTGAAATATCTGACCTCTAGGCTACTATAAAAATGTAATAATTAGCTACACATTTATTTGTGTGTGAACAGGCCTTTATAATAATATAATTGAAGCCTACCTTTGCCGACTGCAGAAAATGTTTAATTGTCGACAATGACTGATGTCATCATTTCCCGCCACAGCTGTCTGAAGAGCTGATCATTGAGCGCATGGGCCTTTATTTTGTTAATGGCCTTGACTGCCACATTCAGCGGGTCTTGAAAGAAGTTAATATTTTGTTACTTTTATTCTGATGTGATTTCATTGATTGCAAAGACTTCTGCTAGTGTTTTCATTGCCTTAAACTGCTAGCCAAGTTCACCTGCTGCTATATAAATGGAAGCGCTATGTTCTTTAGCACTGAGACTGTTGAACAGTCACTGTTCTGTAACTAAATGTGTTTTATAATAATTCTCCCAAACAAAAAAGAAAGAAAGAAGGGTGTTTAAATAAGTTATTGTTTATTTTATGAGATGATAAAAGCTATTAATCTCAGCTTGGATGCAGGCCTATTTATTAATGTACACAGGAAATAAATGCATGGGAAATTAAACTCTGTTTGCCCATTTAAAAAAAGTAAAATCGGATCCGGAAAAATCGGGAATCGGCCAATCATCAAAATTAAAAGATCGGAATCGGATCGGGACCCAAAAAACGTGATCGGGACATGCCTACTGCCGACCATATATGATCAGCAGATGGAGCCACTGATGGAGCGCCAGCTAGAGGCCATTTTTGATTGTACTGTAAATATTTCTGATTAAACGTGATTACGTAGTCTTATTTTCATTGGTTGTTGAATAAATGTGTTGGAAAGGGGTTTCTCTGCTGCTGTGTGTTTATGGGCATTACTATGGCGACCGATCCCGCTCGGCTTGTCTGGTTGTGACGTAGAGAGAAAATGAGATTTTACCGGGTCATGGAAGCAGCAGACTCTGGGTTTTGGTCTCAGACAGCAGCTTTATTATTGAAAGGAAATCTGAGCACATTTTATTGAAACTTAAGTAGATTTGCACTATAAATAAACCTTGAGAAACCATGGAAGTTTAAAATAGAGTTCTCAAGGCGTGGCGCCCCTCATTAGTGTCTGAGCGCCCTCCTCTCAGCCCTGACGTTTCCAGCGCCCCCCTAAAAGCTCAGAACGCCCCGTTGAGAAACCCTGGTTTAGATGAACCAAACCCCAGAGTACCTCAGAGTTGAAGACCTAAACACCCATGATGTTGAAGTCTGTTTTTGGTTGGATATGCAGCCGCCCCTCCCTCAGGATCAACGTCTCTGGAGTTTTTAAAACATCTTCCTAACATGTGACCCAGACACAAACTGGAAACTATAAGAAAAAGTATCTGGAGAACAGTATTGGACAACCTGATTTTTCTTCTGATTAAATCACTGATTCTAAAATGGGTGACTCAGACACACTGATTGAACATTTAATGGTCAATATTTTCAACCGGTTAACTTTTTCACATGGGTTAGATTATGTTGCTGAGGCTCTGAATGTCGGTTTTAATTAAATTTGATTCATTGGCCATCACTAACTAAAATACTTCATAACCCAGTATGGCATCACAGTGATGCTCCAGAACGTCTTCTGCTCTGTAAGACATAAAAAGCCTTCAGATGTGATCTACCTCTGTAGAAGAATAAAACCACAACACGACAGAGCAGGAACTTCTACTAGCCTTAGCAAGCTTCTACTAGCCTCAACTGGCCTCAGCAAGCTTCTACTAGCCTCAACTAGCCTCAGCTAGCTTCTACTAAGCTCAGCTAGCCTAGGCAAGTTTCTAATAGCCTCAACTAGTCTCAGTTAGCATTAGGGTCATTCCACCTCAATTCAACAGGACCTTCCCGCATGACCATCTCTGATTTGCTTGATATTTTTTTCTTATGAACTTTGAATATAATGTAGTAACTTTGTGCAATATTAGCCTGGTACTAGCAATAACTTCGGATTTATACATTTTTGAAAAAGTGCCCGTACGGCCATTTTCGTGACATTCCTAAATTATTACCATTTTTGAGGGGCTGTATCTTTGAAACCGTACAAGCTAGAGAGCTGATTTTTTTATGCTGTTAGTCCTGTATGTGCACTCTGTATGGGGTCAGTTTCAGGTGTCTATTGCTGTTTGTTTTAAAATAAATTTCAAACATCCAAAATAAATTTCACTCGCTTTGTGTGGTTCACATTTCAAGTCCCCATTTGGACCCCTTGTAATAGTAGCTGAGACTTACTTTTTTTGTTGAACAATCTCCTTCTCCTATAGAATAAAAATACATAAAGAATTTGCAGAAGAAAAAAAAACAATTGTATTTTAGTTCTCATATGACCCAGCAAAAAAACGAACTTTGCATTTATTGTCGATATTCAATTGGCAATTAACAAAATATGACAAGATGTACCAAAAAACTAAATATACTACCAGAAAGGTAATGACAGTATCTGTTTATATACAAAGTTTCAAGTTGGTACTAAGTCTCTAAGTTACCTAGAAAAAATTCTGAAATCGAGCATTTTTGCCGTTTTTCGGAAATTTCAAGAATATGCTTGTTTTGAGTGGAGAACTTTAAATTTCACAAATGGCAAATATCTTGATATGGAATCTTGATATGGAATGAGGATCAGTGAAGAAAAACATTTAGCTGCAGAAAGTGATGGTTGATAATAATCGAGAGTGACAAGTTCAAAAGTCTCGGCAGCACTTCTTTTTGTAGACCCAAGTACAAGCATAGGCTCACCTGCAAGTCTCCATGGAGTGCTGTAGAGCAGTGGTTCCCAAACGGTGTGCCGCGGCACACCAGTGTGCCTTGAGACAAGTGCGGGTGTGCCGTGGGATTTTGGGACAACCATACAGTGTATTATTATTGCAATATACAATTACAGAAAAGTAATTATTTTTTAATTTACTATAGGCCTATCACTACTTTGTATGAACTCATTTAATATTACGTAGGCAAGCTCACAATTCTTAAACATAAAACCCTCAAAGAGAACTCCATATTTTGCTGATCAGGCAGTTGCGCAGGTGAGAAATATATGACTGTGACACATCAAGACATCCAACGTAAACACACATAACGAGAGGGATAATGGAGCGCTTTCTTGTTAGGAGCAAACCATCAACCACCAGTGCAGAGGCTGCCGACAACCCACCGAAAGAAAAGAGAAAAAAAACTGTCAACAGACAGTATCACCTAACCCTAACCCCAGTATTCAATTTTGTGACATGTCTGGTTTAAATGGGTGTGTTGCTGCTTTGATGAAGCCTAAATTGATGAAGTTTCAAATTAATTGTTGAAATATTTCATTTATAAATATTTCATGAGCAATATAGTTGTCTTTGTCATATTTAATTTTATATTAGTAAACAATTATCCACATTTACAGATATTTTTCATGATATGAGTGATAACATGTGTTATAAAGGCTATTTGGGTGTGCCTTGAGATTTTTACTTGTCCTTTGGTGCGCCTTGGGCACAAAAAGTTTGGGAACCACTGCTGTAGAGACCATTCCAAATCAACTTTAAGGGTTGCAAATTGAATTGCAGAAAAAAAAATGTGGTTAATAATACAATAAGTGCAAAAACTAGGCATTTTTTTCTTGTGATGCAGACAGATGTTTGCTTCTGATGGGAGTCCATCAAATCCACACCTGTGAAGCAGCATTTCTCGGTCATGTTCAGATAAATCCTGTACATTGATCAACTCCTTTGAACTGTAAGAAAATAATTATGATAATATGAGGTATTGTACACTACTCCTGCATCACTTAATTATATGAATAAAGGAATGAACATCAAGCTGGCACATAATAACACCAAAATTATACTGACCGTTTCAGACTTTGGACAAAGTCCAGTTAATGCAATCCTGTTCTGAACAAAGTTTTTTCCCAATTGTACAAGTATCCAAGTTCTCTGCCATCTTCAAATATTTCACATTCACTGCATTCGATTTTGAAGCTTGGTCTACAATGGCTATTGATCAACTGAACAGCTCACTGAATTTTCTGATGACATAAGCATGATGTCATGCACTGAATGCCAAGGCACTTTTGTTACTATAAGTTCTATATTTACACATTTATTAATATGTTAAAACCTCAGCTGTGCCAATTCAGCATAGCACTACCAGTACTGGTAATTTTGCTACACAATTGATCATGTTTATCTAGTATAAATCACAAAGCACTTTTGCTTGAGTCATTCACCAAACTTTCACACAGCACGGACAGGGAGGAATAAAACATGCAGCAAATTATTTTGTTTGAAAGGCCTTGTCCATTTGAGATCAGCAAACATGTCCAGACAAGACAATACAATGCAGAAGTACAGCCTGTATACTGAAATGTACATTGAAAACTTTCTCTGGTGATTTTCTACAAGTTCTCAATAATTCGAAAAACAGCAAAAATGCTTGATTTCAAAATTTTTTCTAGGTAACTTAGAGACTTAGTACCAACTTGAAACTTTGTATATAAACAGATACTGTCATTACCTTTCTGGTAGTATATTTAGTGTTTTGGTACATCTTGTCATATTTTGTCAATTGCCAATTTAATATCGACAATAAAATGCGAAATTCGTTTTTTTGCTGGGTCATATGAGAACTAAAATACAATTGTTTCTGCAAATTCTTTATGCATTTTTATTCTATAGGAGAAGGAGATTGTTCAACAAAAAAAGTAAGTCTCAGCTACTATTACAAGGGGTCCAAATGGGGACTTGAAATGTGAACCACACAAAGCGAGTGAAATTTATTTTGGATGTTTGAAATTTATTTTAAAACAAACAGCAATGAATAGACACCTGAAACTGACCCCATACAGAGTGCACATACAGGACTAACAGCGTTAAAAAAATCAGCTCTCTAGCTTGTACGGTTTCAAAGATACAGCCCCTCAAAAATGGTAATAATTTAGGAATGTCACGAAAATGGCCGTACGGGCACTTTTTCAAAAATTTATAAATCCGAAGTTATTGCCAGCCTAATATTGCACAAAGTTACTACATTATATTCAAAGTTCATAAGAAAAACATATCAAGCAAATCAAAGATGGTCAAGCGGGAATTTTTTTTCTAATCTGCTGATTTGAGGTGGAATGACCCATTAGCAAGCTTCTACTAGCCTCTACTAGCCTCACCAACCTTCTACTAGCCTCAACTAGCCTCAGCTAGCCTTAGCAAGCTTCTACTAGCCTCAACTAGCCTCAGCAAGCTTCTACTAGCCTCAACTAACCTCAGCTAGTCAAATTAAAATACTTCATAACCCAGTATGGCATCACACTGATGCTCCAGAACATCTTCTGCTCTGTAAGACATAAAAAGCCTTCAGACGTGATCTACCTCTGTAGAAGAATAAAACCAAGACACGACAGAGCAGGAACTTCTAGTAGCCTCTTCTAGCCTCAGCAAGCTTCTACTAGCCTCAGGAAGCTTCTACTAGCCTCAACTAGCCTCAGCTAGCTTCTACTAACCTCAACTAGCCTCAGCTAGCCTAAGCAAGTTTCTACTAGCCTCAACTAGTCTCAGTTAGCATTAGCAACCTTCTACTAGCCTCTACTAGCCTCACCAACCTTCTACTAGCCTCAACCAGCCTCAGCTAGCCTTAGCAAGCTTCTACTAGCCTCAACTAGCCTCAGATAGCCTTAGCAAGCTTCTACTAGCCTCAACTAGCCTCAGCTAGCTTCTACTAAACTAAACTAGCCTCAGCTAGCCTTAGCAAGTTTCTAATAGCCTCAACTAGTCTCAGTTAGCATTAGCAAGCTTCTACTAGCCTCTACTAGCCTCACCAACCTTCTACTAGCCTCAACCAGCCTCAGCTAGCCTTAGCAAGCTTCTACTAGCCTCAACCAGCCTCAGATAGCCTTAGCAAGCTATTACTAGCCTCAACTAGCCTCAGCAAGCTTCTATTAGCCTCAACTAGCCTCTGCTAGCTTCTACTAACCTCAACTAGCCTCAGCTTGCCTTAGCAAGTTTCTACTAGCCTCAACTAGTCTCAGTTAGCATTAGCAAGCTTCTACTAGCCTCTACTAGCCTCACCAACCTTCTACTAACCTCAACCAGCCTCAGCTAGCCTTAGCAAGCCTCTACTAGTCTCAGCAGGCTTCTACTAGCCTCAGATAGTCTGAGAAAGCTTCTACTAGCCTCAACTAGTCTCAGTTAGCTTCTACTAGCCTCAACTAGCCTCAGCTAGTCAAACTAAAATACTTCATATCCAGGGCTTGACGCTAACTTTTTTGCTCACCAGCCACTGTGGCTAGTGTTTTTCTTTAGTCATTAGCCATTTAGTCTTTATGCTAGTCACAGTTTTGCTGTCAGTTTTTTTCTTCTTCACAATATTCTTACATTTACATTTTAAATAAAAACAATTGATACAACTATTGTGATGTGTCATGTCAAAGAATAAGTTACCAGCCAAAGTTGCTTGTGAGACAGAAATTGTTACTATCCACAGCCAAATTTTACCAGCATTTGGCCGGGTGGCCGGTGTCAGTGTCAAGCCCTAATTCATAACCCAGTATGGCATCACAGTGATGCTCCAGAACGTCTTCTGCTTTGTAAGACATAAAAAGCCTTCAGATTTTATCTACCTCTGTAGAAGAATAAAACCAAGACAGGACAGAGCAGGAACTTCTACTAGCCTCTTCTAGCCTCAGCAAGCTTCTACTAGCCTCAGCAAGCTTCTACTAGCCTCAACTAGCCTCAGCTAGCCTTAGCAAGCTTCTACTGGCCTCAACTAGTCTCAGTTAGCATTAGCATGCTTTTACTAGCCTCAACAATCTTCTACTAGCCTCAGCTAGCCTTAGCAAGCTTCTACTAGCCTCAGCAAGCTTCTACTAGCCTCAGCTAGCCTCAACAAGCTTCTACTAGCCTCAACTAGCCTCAGCTAGCCTGAGCAAGCTTCTACTAGCCTCAACTAGTCAGTTAGCATTAGCAAGCTTCTACAAGCCTCTACTAGCCTCAACAACCTTCTACTAGCCTCAGCTAGCCTTAGCAAGCTTCTACTGGCCTCAGCAAGCTTCTACTAGCCTCAACTAGCCCCAGCTAGCCTTACCAAGCTTCTACTAGCCTCAGCAAGCTTCTACTAGCCTCAGCTAGCCTCAGTAAGCTTTTACTAGCCTCAACTAACCTCAGCTAGCCTTAGCAAGCTTCTACTAGCCTGAACTAACCTCAGCAAGCTAGCTACTACAGCTCAACTAGCCTCAGCTATAGTCAAACTAAAATACTTCATAACCCAGTATGGCATCACAGTGATGCTCCAGAACGTCTTCTGCTCTGTAAGACATAAAAAGCCTTCAGATTTTATCTACCTCTGTAGAAGAATAAAACTAAGACACAACAGAGCAGGAACTTCTACTAGGCTCTTCTAGCCTCAGCAAGCTTCTACTAGCCTCAGTTAGCCTTAGCAAGCTTCTACTAGCCTCAGTTAGCTATAGCAAGCCTCTACTAGCCTCTACTAGCCTCAACAACCTTCTATTAGCCTCAGCTAGCCTTAGCAAGCTTCTACTAGCCTCAACTAGTCTCAGTTAGCATTAGCAAGCCTCTACTAGCCTCAACAACCTTCTACTAGCCTCAGCTAGCCTTAGCAAGATTCTACTAGCGTCAGCAAGCTTCTACTAGCCTCAACTAGCCTCAGCTAGCCTGCGCAAGCTTCTACCAGCCTCAACTAGCTCAACAAGCTTCTACTAACCTCAGCTAGCCTCAGCTAACCTAAGCAAGCTTCTACTGGCCTCAACTAGTCTCAGTTAGCATTAGCAAGCTTCTACTAGCCTCAACAACCTTCTACTAGCCTCAGCTAGCCTTAGCAAGCTTCTACTAGCCTCAGCAAGCTTCTACTAGCCTCAGCTAGCTTCAACAAGCTTCTACTAGCCTCAACTAGCCTCAGCTAGCCTGAGCAAGCTTCTACTAGCCTCAACTAGTCTGTTAGCATTAGCAAGCGTCTACTAGCCTCAGCTAGCCTCAGTAAGCTTTTACTACCCTCAACTAACCTCAGCTAGCCTTAGCAAGCTTCTACTAGCCTCAACTATCCTCAGCAAGCTTCTACTAGCCTCAACTAGCCTCAGCTAGGCAAACTAAAATACTTCATAACCCAGTATGGCATCACAGTGATGCTCCAGAACGTCTTCTGCTCTGTAAGACATAAAAAGCCTTCAGATTTTATCTACCTCTGTAGAAGAATAAAACTAAGACACGACAGAGCAGGAACTTCTACTAGCCTCTTCTAGCCTCAGCAACCTTCTACTAGCCTCAGCTAGCCTTAGCAAGCTTTTACTAGCCTCAACTATTGTCAGTTAGCATTGGCAAGCTTCTACTAGCCTCTACTAGCCTCAACAAGCTTCTACTAGCCTCAGCTAGCGTTAGCAAGCTTCTATTAGCCTCAGCTAGCCTCAGTAAGCTTCTATTAGCCTCAACTAACCTCAGCAAGCTTTTACTATTCTCAACTAGTCTTAGTTATTTGCAAGCTTCTACTAGCCTCTACTAGCCTCAACAACCTTCAACTAGCCTCAACTAGGCTTAGCAAGCTTTAGCAAGCTTCTACTAGCCTCAGCAAAATTCTACTAGCCTCAGCTAGCCTTAGCAAACTTCTACTAGCATCAACTAGTCTCAGCTAGCCTCCACAAGCTTCTACTAGCCTCAACTAGCTTCAGCAAGCTTCTACTAGCCTCTACTATTCTCAGCTAGCCTTAGCAAGCTTCAACTAGCCTCAGCTAGCCTTAGTAAGCTTCTACTAGCCTCTACTAGTCTCAGCTAGCCTTAGCAAGCTTCTACTAGCCTCTACAAGCCTCTTCTAGCCTCAGCAAGCTTCTACTAGCTTTAGCTATCTTTAGCAAGCTTTCTACTAGCCTCAACGAGTCTCAGTTAGCCCTAGCAAGCTTCTACTAGCCTCTACTAGTCTCAACTAACCTTAGCAAGCTTCTACTAGCCTCTACTAGTCTCAGCTAGCTTTAGCAAGCTTCTACTAGCCTGGGCTAGCCTCAGCAAGCTTCTACTAGCCTTGGCTAGCCTTAGCAAGCTTCTATTAGCCTCAACTAGGCTCAGCTAGCCTCAGCAAGCTTCTACTAGCCTCAGCTAGCCTCTACTAACCTCAGTGATAATGATAGCTACGGCTAATCTCACTAACCTTGAATCTAAACTTCAGATCAACAAATAAAATGTGCTGTCCTCTTTTTGTAGAACAGATAAGTGAATTACAGCGGAACCCTCTACGCGTCATCAGAACCCTCTACGGGCATCCGAAACATCTAAGGGTCATCAGAACCCGCGACGCATCATCAGAAACCTCTACGGGTCATCAGAAACCTCTACGGGTCATCAGAAACCTCTACGGGTCATCAGAAACCTCTACGGGTCATCAGAACCCTCTACGGGGCATCAGAAACGTCTACGGGTCATCAGAACCCTCTATGGGGCATCCGAAACATCTAAGGGTCATCAGAACCCGCGACGCATCATCAGAAACCTCTACGGGTCATCAGAAACCTCTACGGGTCATCAGAAATGTCTACGGGTCATCAGAACCCTCTACGGGGCATCAGAAACGTCTACGGGTCATCAGAACCCTCTACGGGGCATCAGAAACCTCTATGGGTCATCAGAAACCTCTAAAGGGCATCAGAAACCTCTACGGGTCATCAGAAACCTCTACGGGTCATCAGAAACCTCTACGGGTCATCAGAAACCTCTAAAGGGCATCAGAAACGTCTACGGGTCATCAGAACCCTCTACGGGGCATCAGAAACATCTATGGGTCATCAGAAACCTCTACGGGGCATCAGAAACATCTATGGGTCATCAGAACCCTCTACGGGGCATCAGAAACGTCTACGGGTCATCAGAACCCTCTACGGGGCATCAGAAACGTCTACGGGTCATCAGAACCCTCTACGGGGCATCAGAAACATCTACGGGTCATCAGAACCCTCTACGGGGCATCAGAAACCTCTACGGGTCATCAGAAACCTCTACGGGCATCCAAAACATCCAAGGGTCATCAGAACCCGAGACGCATCATCAGAAACCTCTACGGGGCATCAGAAACCTCTACGGGTCATCAGAAACCTCTAAAGGGCATCAGAAACGTCTACGGGTCATCAGAAACATCTACGGGTCATCAGAAACGTCTACGGGTCATCAGAACCCTCTACGGGTCATCAGAAACGTCTACGGGTCATCAGAAACCTCTACGGGTCATCAGAAACGTCTACGGGTCATCAGAAACATCTACGGGTCATCAGAACCCTCTACGGGTCATCAGAACCCTCTACGGGCATCCGAAACATCTAAGGGTCATCAGAACCCGCGACGCATCATCAGAAACCTCTACGGGTCATCAGAAACATCTACGGGTCATCAGAACCCTCTACGGGGCATCAGAACCCTCTACGGGGCATCAGAAACCTCTACGGGTCATCAGAAACGTCTACGGGTCATCAGAAACGTCTACGGGGCATCAGAAACGTCTACGGGGCATCAGAAACCTCTACGGGTCATCAGAAACGTCTACGGGTCATCAGAAACGTCTATGGGGCATCAGAAACGTCTACGGGGCATCAGAAACCTCTACGGGTCATCAGAAACCTCTACGGGTCATCAGAAACATCTACGGGTCATCAGAAACCTCTACGGGTCATCAGAAACGTCTACGGGTCATCAGAAACGTCTACGGGGCATCAGAAACCTCTACGGGTCATCAGAACCCTCTACGGGGCATCAGAACCCTCTACGGGGCATCAGAAACGTCTACGGGTCATCAGAACCCTCTACGGGGCATCAGAAACGTCTACGGGTCATCAGAACCCTCTACGCGTCATCGGAACTGTCTATCTGTCATCAGAGTCCTCTACCCACATGATTGTGTCAGACCAAAGATCACCATGGCCACAGACGTACAGGGGTGTCTGTAGTCCAGATGAGCTGTTCTACATGTGATAAGTTTTTACTCTGGTCTGGAGACCAAAGACGACCTGGTATCATCTTCTGACAGTGACTCCATCTACTGACGAGGCCACTAAAATAACGTATTAACGTATGTGACCTCTGCCGTTCCAGAGAAGAATCGGGTGTATTTTCAGGTGTCCTTCCTGATTACGTTGATAACGTGTAATCAGTTGATCTGACCTGAAGACCATGGTCACCTTAGATTCTGGCCATTCCTGACGTCCAGGACTGGGCAGATGTTTTCATGCTATAATCTTATAAAGGGACTGGAATTTAACAATCAGCCACCACCCTCTACAATCCAGCCTTGGGCCCCTGAAACCTTAGAAACGGTCCTGACCCAGCCTGGGACCGACTACCCCGGCTAACAGCCGCAGGTCACCGGTCAGACCACCAACAGCCGCCTGAGGACCGGCCAGTGGCTGGACGTAGGTCCGGGACTGCTCTCAGCCGCCTATTAAGGCCGGGGCTGGTACCGGAGCCGGTACCGGAGCTGGGCCTCGGAACCAGGACCCAGGATGAGGTGGCTTTGACGCCTCGTTAGCGCCACAACAACAGCTGCCGCGGAGGGCGGTGTGTCCGCGGGGACGGGGGGGCCTAACGGTGAGGGAGGGGGAGAGCAGCGAGTTACATATATAAATACAAATATATATTATTTAAACACCCAGAGTTACATATATGGATATATCTGGATTTAAAATTGATAAACAGCAAACGGAGCTGAGTAAAAGAGGACCCTCTGCGGAGGGATACATTCCTCAGACCGGGTTACAGCCTGCTCACCGCGGCAGGTCTGCGGACATTTCAGCCGTCAGAACGGCTTTATTTTCGCGTATGAGCAGCAATCAGGCTACGGCCTCTTTTACAGCGGAGAACTGCGGAGAAAAACGGCCCGGTTCTCTGTGGAACCGCCTCCTCCATGAGCGGATCAGCGTGCGGGAGCCGCCTCTGCCTCCGCCGCCTCCGCTAACGTTCCAGGGCCTGGCTTTCTGCTCCTCCGTCCTCCTCTCCCACCAAGCGCCGACATATTTCCACCCCCCTCCCTGCTGGTGCTTAGATGTCTTTAATTCCCCCGTAACTCCGCCAGCTTCTGCTTCTCTTCCGATACAGACGCCCTCCGCCGCCTCAGCTAGGTCCGCTCTGCGCCCCGGGGCATTTTCGCGTGCGGCCCAGATAGTTTGATTGATAGGGAACGGAAAAAGCGGGATTTTGAGTGACAGCTTACCTGAGTGCCAATCTTCGTCACACTGACAAGCGGCTGCAGCAATCGGGATCCGCAGTTGTCGCGGTGCGTCATCACGCAGGGGCACGCAGTGGCGCCGAGCTCATGCGTATGTATGAGGGGGGCGGAGCCGTGACGTTAGACCAGTGTAAGGAGGACAGTCAGTAAGGGGCGGAGCCAACCGGCAGGAGTAACGTACAGGGAGGCGGGGTTAGATGGCAAGAGAGACGTGTAATTACGTCATCGCGGGAGGGGCCACGGCAGTAACAGCGTCAAGACACCAAGCAGAAGGAGGAGCCACGGCAGGATCAGTGGAAGCAGCTTCTCCAGATCTGGTTAACACAGTGGTTTAATGACCCCCCAGGAAGAACAACAGCTCTGTAGAAGCTTTGATCTCCACAGAGCAGCTCCTCCAGATAATAGATGTAGAACATATAGATACTGTAGTGACAGTCAACAAAACAATGTCTGTCCTCTAGTTTATGGATATATAGCATAACAGCAGATATTTATGTATGAATATCCAGTTCAGTTTTATTTGTATAGTATATATTGCAATGCAAATTGTCCTCAGGCACTTTCCAGAGACCCGGATCATGACCTCAAAGCAAATATCATTAACTAAAATTAAATTATTAAATCCTTGTCAAAGAAAGATGTTGAGTAAATAACTTTTAAGCCAAACAGTGGCAAGGCAAAACTTCCCTTTAAGAGGAAGAAACCTTGATCATAAGGGGTGTCTTCCTGCTGAAGACCAGCTGGATAAAGAAAGGAAAGAGGGGGGAGACAGGACAGAGAGAGGATAGAGGACAGAGAGAGGAGAGGCACATACGTCCTGAGAACAAAATATATTAATATTAATTATCCATTAGCAGGAAAACTAATAATTCCAAGTTCTTCTATTCTGACTGGTTCATTGTTAGTACATGAACTACAGAGATGACTATATAAACAGATGTAGGCAGCAACACTGAGGTGGTCAGATGATCAGACTGCAGGTCAGCATGTTAGTTGATATCCCAGAGACATCTATATACAGGTGGAGGACAACGCTGGGATGACGTCTATATAGACAGGTGGAGGACAACGCTGGGATGACGTCTATATAGACAGGTGGAGGTCAACGCAGGGATGACGTCTATATAGACAGGTGGAGGTCAACGCTGGGATGACGTCTATAGAGACGGGTGGAGGTCAACGCTGGGATGACGTCTATAGAGACGGGGGGAGGTCAAAGCTGGGATGACGTCTATATAGACGGGTGGAGGACAACGCTGGGATGACGTCTATATATAGACAGGTGGAGGTCAACGCTGGGATGACGTCTATAGAGACGGGGGGAGGTCAAAGCTGGGATGACGTCTATATAGACGGGTGGAGGACAACGCTGGGATGACGTTTATATAGACGGGTGGAGGTCAACGCTGGGATGACGTCTATATAGGCGGGTGGAGGTCAACGCAGGGATGACGTCTATATAGACAGGTGGAGGTCAACGCAGGGATGACGTCTATATAGACAGGTGGAGGTCAACGCTTGGATGACGTCTATAGAGACGGGGGGAGGTCAAAGCTGGGATGACGTCTATATAGACGGGTGGAGGTCAAAGCTGGGATGAGGTCTATATAGACGGTGGAGGACAACGCTGGGATGAAGTCAATATAGACAGGTGGAGGTCAACGCTGGAATGACGTCTATATAGACAGGTGGAGGACAATGCTGGGATGACATCTATATAGACAGGTGGAGGTCAATGCTGGGATGACGTCTATATAGACGGGTGGAGGTCAACGCTGTGATAACGTCTATATAGACGGGTGGAGGTCAACGCAGGGATGACGTCTATATAGACGGGTGGAGGTCAACGCTGTGATAACGTCTATATAGACGGGTGGAGGTCAATGCTGGGATGACGTCTATATAGACGGGTGGAGGTCAACGCAGGGATGACGTCTATATAGGCGGGTGGAGGATAACGCTGGGATGACGTCTATATAGACGGGTGGAGGTCAACGCAGGGATGACGTCTATATAGACGGGTGGAGGTCAACGCTGGGATGACGTCTATATAGACGGGTGGAGGTCAAAGCTGGGATGACGTCTATATAGACGGGTGGAGGACAACGCTGGGATGACGTCTATATAGACGGGTGGAGGACAACGCTGGGATGACGTCTATATAGACGGGTGGAGGTCAACGCTGGGATGACGTCTATATAGACGGGTGGAGGTCAACGCTGGGATGACGTGGAGGTGACGTCTATATAGACGGGTGGAGGTCAACGCTGGGATGACGTCTATATAGACTGGGTGGAGGTCAACGGCTGGGATGATGACGTCTATATAGACGGTGGAGGTCAACGCTGGGATGACGTCTATATAGAGGGTGGAGGTCACGCACGCTGGGATGACGTCTATATAGACGGGTGGGAGGTCAACGCAGGGTGGATGACGTCTATATAGACGGGTGGAGGTCAACGCTGGGATGACGTCTATATAGACGGGTGGAGGTGGAGGTCAAAGCTGGGATGCTGGATGACGTCTATATAGACGGGTGGAGGTCAACGCTGGGATGACGTCTATATAGACGGGTGGAGGTCAACGCTGGGATGACGTCTATATAGACGGGTGGAGGTCAACGCTGGGATGACGTCTATATAGACGGGGTGGAGGTCAAAGCTGGGATGACGTCTATATAGACGGGTGGAGGTCAAAGCTGGGATGACGTCTATATAGACGGGTGGAGGACAACGCTGGGATGACGTCTATATAGACGGGTGGAGGTGGAGGTCAACGCTGGGATGACGTCTATATAGACGGGTGGAGGTCAACGCAGGGATGACGTCTATATAGACGGGTGGAGGTCAACGCTGGGGATGACGTCTATATAGACGGGTGGAGGTCAAAGCTGGGATGACGTCTATATAGACAGGTGGAGGTCAACGCTGGGGATGACGTCTATATAGACGGGTGGAGGTCAAAGCTGGGATGACGTCTATATAGACGGGTGGAGGTCAAAGCTGGGATGACGTGGGATGACGTCTATATAGACGGGTGGAGGACAACGCTGGGATGACGTCTATATAGACGGGTGGGGTGGAGGTCAAACGCTGGGATGACGTCTATATAGACGGGGTGGAGGTCAAAGCTGGGATGACGTCTATATAGACGGGTGGAGGTCAACGCTGGGATGACGTCTATATAGACGGGTGGAGGTCAAAGCTGGGATGACGTCTATATAGACGGGTGGAGGTCAACGCTGGGATGACGTCTATATAGACGGGTGGAGGTCAACGCTGGGATGACGGGGATGACGTCTATATAGACAGGTGGAGGACAACGCTGGGATGACGTCTATATAGACGGGTGGAGGTCAAGCGTGGGATGACGTCTATATAGACGGGTGGAGGTCAACGCTGGGATGACGTCTATATAGAGGGGTGGAGGACAGGTGGAGGACAACGCAGGGATGACGTCTATATAGACAGGTGGAGGTCAACGCTGGGATGAAGTCAATATAGACGGGTGGAGGACAACGATGGGATGACGTCTATATAGACAGGTGGAGGATAACGCTGGGATGACGTCTATATAGACGGGTGGAGGTCAACGCAGGGATGACATCTATATAGACAGGTGGAGGTCAACGCTGGGATGAAGTCAATATAGACGGGTGGAGGACAACGATGGGATGACGTCTATATAGACAGGTGGAGGATAACGCTGGGATGACGTCTATATAGACGGGTGGAGGTCAACGCAGGGATGACATCTATATAGACGGGTGGAGGTCAACGCTGGGATGACGTCTATATAGACGGGTGGAGGTCAACGCTGGGATGACGTCTATATAGACGGGTGGAGGTCAACGCTGGGATGACGTCTATATAGACGGGTGGAGGTCAAAGCTGGGATGACGTCTATATAGACGGGTGGAGGTCAAAGCTGGGATGACGTCTATATAGACGGGTGGAGGTCAACGCTGGGATGACGTCTATATAGACGGGTGGAGGTCAAAGCTGGGATGACGTCTATATAGACGGGTGGAGGTCAAAGCTGGGATGACGTCTATATAGACGGGTGGAGGTCAACGCTGGGATGACGTTTATATAGACAGGTGGAGGTCAACGCTGGGATGAAGTCAATATAGACAGGTGGAGGACAACGCTGGGATGACATCTATATAGACAGGTGGAGGTCAACGCTGGGATGAAGTCAATATAGACGGGTGGAGGACAACGATGGGATGACGTCTATATAGACAGGTGGAGGATAACGCTGGGATGACGTCTATATAGACGGGTGGAGGTCAACGCAGGGATGACGTCTATATAGACGGGTGGAGGTCAACGCTGGGATGACGTCTATATAGACGGGTGGAGGTCAAAGCTGGGATGACGTCTATATAGACAGGTGGAGGTCAACGCTGGGATGACGTCAATATAGACGGGTGGAGGACAACGATGGGATGACGTCTATATAGACAGGTGGAGGTCAACGCTGGGATGACGTCTATATAGACAGGGTGGAGGTGGAGGTCAACGCTGGGATGACGTCTATAGACAGGGGTGGAGGTCAACGCTGGGATGAAGTCAATATAGACGGGTTGGAGGACAACGATGGGATGACGTCTATATAGACAGGTGGAGGATAACGCTGGGATGACGTCTATATAGACAGGGGATGGAGGTCAACGCTGGGATGACATCTATATAGACAGGGTGGAGGTTAACGCTGGGATGACGTCTATATAGACAGGTGGAGGTCAACGCTGGGATGACGTCTATATAGACAGGTGGAGGACAACGCTGGGATGACATCTACATAGATGGGTGGAGGTCAACGCTGGAATGGTCAGAAGGTGGAACTGCAGGTTAGTATGTAACTCTGGAAACTCTGGACTAAAGACATACAAAAAGAAAAAGGGTGGCAGAACAGCAAAAGTTCCATTGTTCCATTAATGAGCTGCTCCTAATTAACTATGGATCCAGCTGAAGGGAGAAGAGTAAATGATAGGAGAGTAGAGGGGTGAGGACACCACTCAGTGGATCACGTTGGTGTCTCCCTGCAGCGTAGACCTATAGCAGTATAGCTATGATGAGGCTATGTTTCAGACCAGCCGGCTCACTTAAACATGCACATTAACAATTCACGCTAAAGTTCTTAAATTGTTCTTGTAGTTTAGAGCCCTCTAGTGGCTGCAAGTGTTTCTGCATCAGGAAAGTCTGTTCTGATCAGAAGTCCCACTCATGGAAATGTCCTACCTTAGTCTGTTTTGCAGATGTGTTCAAAAATGTCCTGAAAAATGAAGATGTGGTCCATAAAAGACAGGACCTGGTGGAAAACTCTTAAAACCACAACAGAAGGTCAGAAGGTTTGTGTGCTGCAGGTGTTGGTCTCTGACATCAGTACTGCTCAAGTCTACAGGATGAGGAACCACCGTGAAGCAGCAGCTGCTAACTGCTAGTCTCCAGATGTTTCTCAAGTCCAAGTTCTCCAAGTCTGTTCCTTTGTTCTTGTCAGACTTGATGAGTTAAAGTCTGGAGAATTGTCTTCAGAGGATGGAAGACAGTTCATCCTTCTGCTGCTGGAACATCACTGATGACATCACAGTTCAGTTAATCTACAACTGAACATAAACACTGAACTTTATAAGACTCAGAACAGACCATGGACTCCTGGATAAAGAGTTTCTAAATGTTACTTTACAGTTCTGTGACAAAGTATTCGCCCTCCTCCTTGATTTTTTCTGTTTTTGGATGTGTCACATGCATGTTTCAGATCATCAAACAGATTTAAATATCAAAGATAACCCAAGTAAACACTAAATACAGTTTTTAAGTGGTGATTTTCATTATTCAGGTTTTTAAAAAACTATCTGAACCTACATGGTCCTGAGTTAAAAAGTAATTTCCATCTGAATCTAATAGCCGGTTGTTCCTGAGCAGCTACAACTGCAGTCAAGGGTTTGTGTCAACTGGTGACCCGTCTTTCTCATCTCTGGAGGAGTTCTGGTCCAGTCTTCTCTGCAGCATCTCAGCTGGACTCCAGTCTGGACTGTGACCAGGCCACTCCAGAACCTCCATGGACGTTTTAATCCATTCAGAGGTGGACTTGCTGGTGTTCTTTAGATCACTGTCCTGCTGCAGAACCCAAGTCTTCTTCAGCTTCAGGTCAGGAACTGATGGATGTTCTCCTTCAGGATCTTCTTGTAGAGAGCAGAATTCATGGTTCCATCAATCACAGCAAGTCGTCCAGGTCCTGAAGCAGCAGAGCAGGTCCAGACCATCACACTGCCGCCACCATGTCTGACTGATGCTATGATGTTCTTTTTATGAAATATTCTTCTGTGACCTCTTGGATGAGTCGTTCCTGTGAAGGTTCACTCCTGGTCCATGTCTCCTCCATCTGTGGGTACCAGCTCTCTCTGTGGTTCTCTGGAGAACCTTTAGAAACGACTCTGGAACCTTCTCGGACTGATGGACGTCAGTGACTTTGTTTCTCATCTGCTCCTGAACTTCTCTGGATCGCAGCATGATGTCTTCCTTTTGGGATCTTCTGGTCTTTGTCAGACAGGTTCTGTTTCAGTGATGTCTTGATTGACAGGTGGCAGTAATCAATCGTGGGTGTGGCCAGAGACACTGAACTGTCATTTACCAGTTACTTCATGATTTAACGTTTTCACACAGGTCCATGTAGGTTTGAATAGTTTCTTCCCTTAATAAATGAAGTCGAGACTTAAAAACTACATTTTGTTTGGACCGTACTGGACCAGATGGAGACTTAGAACTGGAACCAAATGTTGATGATGTTCCACAAGAACAAAGAAGATCACGTGCTGACAACAGCTCATCACAATCACTGATTACCAGGCAGTCCCAACACAGAGACAAGTCCAACTTCATGTAAAAGAAGGTGTCCAATCAGAGCTAGAACATGAACATCTAGAATACTTCTGCTCAGGTCCATGCTGTAGTACAACCAGAACACTACCTTTTTTACAGTTAAAAACACTCTTTAAAAATCGTCTTCAGTCTTGGTCACATTGAAGCAGTGTGGTCCAGTCCTGCTGTGGTTTTACTCTGTCCTCAGGTCTCAGGACCCGTCCACTACACCACCACTGGTCTGATGCCAGTGATTCACTGCTGAATGAAGAAGCAGAGAACGTTTTACCAGCACAGCTCTTCTGAGAACTTCTCAGAACATCGATGGCTGATTCTTTCTAGAATTCTCCTGATAAAATAAATAAAATGACCTATTCTACTTCTAAACTGAACCTCTACTCAAATTTGGTTCAAATATCTTCTAAAACCTGCAAGACTTTTTCACAGCTTTTGTACTTCTCTTTACTCATGTCAGTGTCTGTTTGCTCCGACAGAAGACACAGCAGCACCAGTTGGGTGACCACAGGAACTTTAATGTTATCATCATAATCTAGTGGCGGGGGGAGGGCTTCCCGGAGGATGGCTGGGGTAGACGGTAGCGGGCCATCTCCAGGTCCAGGTCAGCGAAGGTGTAGGTGGAGTAGGTGTGGTGTTGGTAGTTCTTGTAGGTGCTGTTGTCAAATGGCTCTTCAGGTTCTGGAGGTTCTAAAGGAGAGACACAAAAACAAGGACCCAGGTGACAAACTCCTCCCATCAGAGATAAAAACCTCGTTCTGGGTCACCGTTAGTGATGGAGGCAGAGCAAACCTTCCTGGACAGATTAGCTACAGGAACATGAACGTTAGACAGACCAGCCAACCAGAAACAGAGTTAGAAACAATGATGACCCGGTATCACAGAGACACTTCCAGCCTGGTTCTTGGGAACTGGAACCAGGGTCCCCTGGCATCTGGAACCAGGGTCCCCTGGAGTCTGGAACCAGGGTCCCCTGGAGCCTGGAACCAGGGTCTCCTGGAGTCTGGAACCAGGGTCCCCTGGAGCCTGGAACCAGGGTCCCCTGGAGTCTGGAACCAGGGTCCCCTGGAGTCTAGAACCAGGGTCACCTGGCATCTGAAACCAGGGTCTCCTTGCGTCTGGAACCAGGGTCCCCTGTAGTCTGGAACCAGGGTCCCCTGGAGCCTGGAACCAGGGTCCCCTGGAGTCTCGAACCAGGGTCTCCTAGAGTCTGGAACCAGGGTCCCCTGGAGTCTAGAACCAGGGTCACCTGGCATCTGAAATCAGGGTCCCCTGGAGTCTGGAACCAGGGTCTCCTGGAGTCTGGAACCAGGGACCCTGGCGTCTGAAACCAGGGTCCCCTGGCGTCTGAAACCAGGGTCCCCTGGCGTCTGAAACCAGGGTCTCCTGGAGTCTGGAACCAGGGTCCCCTGGCATCTGAAACCAGGGTCTCCTGGAGTCTGAAACCAGGGTCCCCTGGCGTCTGAACCCAGGGTCTCCTTGAGTCTGGAACCAGGGTCCCCTGGCGCCTGAAACCACGGTCCCCTGGCATCTGAAACCAGGGTCTCCTGGCGTCTGAAACCAGGGTCCCCTGGCATCTGAAACCAGGGTCCCCTGGCGTCTGAAACCAGGGTCCCCTGGCATCTGATACCAGGGTCTCCTGGCGTCTGAAACCAGGGTCCCCTGGCATCTGAAACCAGGGTCTACTGGCGTCTAAAACTAGGGTCTCCTGGCGTCTGGAACCAGGGTCCCTGGAGTCTGGAACCAGGGTTTCTGAGACTTTACTGGTTTCTGAAGACTGGTTCTGACATCTGGCTGTAGGAGCTCTGGAGAACACCATATTGGAGGAGTCGACTCCGCCCACCCCAGTTGGACCAGAAAATGTTGAATGGGCGGAGCAAACAGGGACACCTGCTCCAACCAGTTAGGGGTTAGCATGGACCTATGTAGAACAGGGATCTGTGCTAACTGAGGTGGGTGTGTTTGCTCCGTCCATTCAACATTTTGCGCCCTCTGTGATGTCACTAACAGGTTTCTGATGGTGGCTCTGAAGTCCAGTATTGACAGCTCTGGAGAAGCTGACTCCACCAGCCCTAATACAGCAGTTGGTAAGAACGCCCACATCAGCTAGCTAATTTAGCTTGGCTAACTAGTGGAGGAGATAGTCGAGAGAAACCATCAGAAACCTGTTAGTAACATCAAAGAGGGGGGGGGGGCAGCAGTCTTCATACAGTCTGTTAGTAGCACCAGATTCCTCAAATCTGAACCACAGAACCCTATAAGTTTGGCTCCAAACTAAACCTGGTTCTAAGTTTGGACTGGTTCTGAAGAACAACTGGATCTGAAGCAGACCTGGAACCGGTTTGGTGAAACAAGTCCACAGACAGAGAATCAGAGGTGAGACAGCAATCAAGATCAGCCAACAGCCCTGAAGGAGGTTTCAGACAGGTGAGTCCACCTCATGCAGCTGAGAACTTCTAAAAGGAGGTCAGAGAGACCAGAAGACAAAGCTACCTCTGAAGCAACAGACCTGGTTCCTACCAAGAGATCATCTGCAGAATCAGAACCACCAACAACAAAGGGGGTACAGAGAGTGAGAGAGAAGGGTAAGAGGTGTGCTATGTACCCTCAGACTGTCCAGCAGGAGGCTCCACCAGCTCCTCTCCTGCAGACTCTGATAGGACTGGGGCGGGGTCCACCAGCTCCTCTGAAGGACTGGAAAGTTCTGTCACAGCTTCAATGACAGCGCTCCCAGACTCCAAAGGACCTGCTGCTGTGGTAGGGGGGCTCTGGGACTCTTCAGGTTTGGTTGTGGGGCTCTGGGACTCTTCAGGTTTGGTAGGGGGGCTCTGGGACTCTTCAGCTTTGGTTGGGGGGCTCTGGGACTCTTCTGCTTTGGTTGGGGGGCTCTGGGACTCTTCAGCTTTGGTTGGGGGGCTCTGGGACTCTTCTGCTTTGGTTGGGGGGCTCTGGGACTCTTCAGCTTTGGTTGGGGGACTCTGAGACTCTTCAGCTTTGGTTTGGGGGCTCTGGGACTCTTCAGCTTTGGTTGGGGGGCTCTGGGACTCTTCTGCTTTGGTTGGGGGGCTCTGGGACTCTTCTGCTTTCACAGGGGCCTCAGCTGGGATTTGATCTGGATCTTCAGTTGGAGTTTCAGAGGCAGTAGTGGTCACAGAAGGAGCTGAATCATCTTTTGCTGCTTCCTGAGCAGCTTCCACAGCTGGAACTTCTGGACCTGAGAGCTCTTCTGGATCCTGGGCAGCTGTGCTAGTCTGAGGGCCTGGGGCCCCTGACTCCTCAGAGGTGATGGGAGGTGTCTCTACTGATGGTGGAGCTCCCTCACTAGTAGCATCTCCAGGCCTTTCTGTCACCACCAGCTCCTCTGACAGGGATGTTCTGGTTCCAGATTCCATCTCAGACTTCTGATCTTCAGAGTCAGAATCTGAGTCTGAATCAGAGTCTGAGTCTGAGTCGCTGTCTGATGAAGAGGAAGATGAATCTGCAGCAACAGACCTCCCAGACTCAGAGGCAGTGACACCAGGATCTTTGGCAGCAGAAACATCTGGAGCAGGTTGACAGGCAGCTACAGAAGTGTCTTTGGCTGCAGCAGAAATCACTGAAGTAGCAGGTTCAGAGAAAGCTGCAGGTGTAGGTGGGGAAACATCTCCAGAAACAGGTGTAGGTGGGGAAACATCTGCAGAAGCATGTGTAGTTGGGAAAACATCTGCAGAAGCATGTGTAGGTGGGGAAACATCTCCAGAAGCAGGTGTAGGTGTGGGAACAGGTGCGTAAGAAGCTGCAGCAGGTCCTTCAGGTGCAGCTGGGGGGACTTCAGGTTCCAGCAGTCGGACAGGAAAGCCAACTGTGGTCTTGTAGCCGAGCAGAGCTGCTCTGTCAGCTGGAGCTTCAGCTGCTGGAGAACATGCTGAATGAAACACAACAGGTGAACAGTGACAGGTGTTACAGTCAAAAACCACAGACATCACCTTCGTCAGGATCCAAGAAGATTCAGAGGGTTCAGTAAACATCCTCAACAACAATGGAGTAGTTGGAGTTCATTAAATCTGCCAGGCGTCAGAGTAAATGATAGTACCAGTCAGAGATCTGAGCCTGGCCCGCCCCGGTAGCTCAGTGGTTGGGGGAGGTGGTCCATGCACAAGAGGCTACCGTCCTGCAGTGGTCGCAGGTTCCACTCCCGGCCTGTGACCCTTTGTTGCATGTCTGCCCCGCTGTCTCTCTGCCCTCATTTCCTGTCTCTCTCTGTCACCATGAATAAAGGCCACTAGTGCCAGAAAAATAAAAACAAAGATCTGAATCTACTAGCTTTGGTTTCTGTACGATGATCTTCCAGGGGAGAAGGGTGTGGAGAGATAATCTGAACTAAAACAATCATTCAGTTCTACTTTATTAGCATCTATTACATCCAAACTGTCTCCAGGCTCTTTCCAGAGGGACCCCTGAGCAAATATTGTTAAGTAATATTATTAAATCCTAATTAAAGGAACAATGGGAAGTAAAAAAAAAAAAAACCCCCCAAGTAAGAGAAAACCCCTTTAAGTCAAACAGTGTCAAGGAAAAACTTCCCTATAGGAGGAAGAAACCTTGATCAGGACCTGGATCATAAGGGGGGACACTTCCATGACGTGTTTGAACAAGGTGTGACTGGTTAAATGTACAAACCATCCATTAACTTCCGCTTATCCGAAGTCAGGTCGCGGGGGCAGCAGCTTCAGCTGAGAGGCCCAGACCTCCCTCCCCCCAGCCGCCTCGACCAGCTCCTCTGGGAGAATCCCGAGGCGCTCCCAGGCCAGCTGAGAGATATAATCTCTCCAGCGGGTCCTGGGTCTGCCCCGTGGTCTTCTTCCAGTTGGACATGCCCGAAACACCTCTTCAGGGAGGCGTCCCGGGGGCATCCTAGCCAGATGCCCGAATCACCACAACTGGCTCCTCTCGATGTGAAGGAGCAGCGACTCTACTCTGAGTCTCTCCCGAATGACTGAACTTCTTACTTTATCTTTAAGGGAGAGTCCAGCCACCCTGCGGAGAAAACTCATTTCCGTTGCTGGTATCCACGATCTCATTCTTTGGGTCACTACCCACAGTTCATGACCATAGGTGAGGGTTGGAACAAAGATCGACCGGTAAACAGAGAGCCTTGCCTTTTGGCTCAGCTCTCTCTTCACCACAACAGACCGGTACAGAGTCACCACCACAGCAGACGCTGCACCAATCTCCCATCACTCGTGAACAAGAACCCGAGATACTTAAACTCCTCCACTTGAGGCAGAACCTCACTCCCGACCCGGAGGAGGAATTCTACCCTTTTCCGACTGAGGACCATGGTCTCAGATTTGGCGGTGCTGATTCTCATCCCTGCCGCTTCACACTCGGCTGCGAACCGCTCCAGCGAGAGCTGCAGATCCCCATTCGATGGCGCTAACAGGACCACGTCATCTGCAAACAGCAGAGATGAGATCCAACACCACCGAACCGGAACCCCTCCGCTCCTTGTCTGCGCCTAAAAATTCTTTCCATAAACGTTATGAACAGAATCGGTGACAAAGGGCAGCCCTGGCGGAGTCCAACTCCCACTGAAAACGAAACCGACTTACAACCGGCAATGCGGACCAAGCTCTCACTCCATTTGTACAGGGACTGGACAGCCCGTAACAACGGGCCCAGCACCCCATACTCCTAGAGTACCCCCCACAGGACCCCCCGAGGGACACAGTCAAATGCCTTCTCCAAGTCCACAAAACACAGGTGGACTGGTTGGGCAAATTCCCATGTTCCCTCCAGGACCCTAGTGAGGGTATAGAGTTGGTCCAGTGTTCCACGACTAGGACGGAACCCGCATTGTTCCTCCTGGATCTGGGATTTGACAATCGATCGAACTCTCTTCTCCAGCACCCCTGCATAGACCTGACCAGGGAGGCTGAGGAGTGTGATTCCCCTGTAAGTGGAACACACCCTCCGGTCCCCCTTCTTAAAAGGGGAACCACCACCCCGGTCTGCCAATCCAGAGGTACTGCCCCCGATTTCCATGCGATGTTACAGAGACGTGTCAATCAAGACAGTCCTACAACATCCAGAGCCTTCAGGAAATCAGGGCAGATCTCGTCCACCCCTGGAGCCCGGCCACTGTGCAGCTTCTTAACTACTTCAGCGACCTCAGCTCCGGCAATGAAAGAGTCCACCTCTAAGTTCACAGGCTCAGCATCCTCCACGGATGACCTGTTGGTGGGATTGAGAAGGTCCTCGAAGTATTCCTTCCACCGCCGTACGACATCTCCATTCGAGGTCAGCAGCACCCCAACCCCACTATACACAGTGTTGGTGAAGCACTGCTTTCCCCGCCTGAGCCCTCTGACGGTTTGCCAGAATTTCCGTGGAGCCATTTGAAAGTCTTTTCCCATGGCCTCACCGAACTCCTCCCACACCCGAGTTTTCGCCTCAGAGACCACCAAAGCTGCTGCCCGCTTGGCCCGCCGATACCTGTCTGCTGATTCCGGAGTCCCACAAGCTAACAAAGCCCGGTAGGACTCCTTCTTCAGTCTGAAGGGCTCTCTCACCCGAGGTGTCCACCACTGAGTTCGAGGATTGCCGCGACGACAGGCACCGACAACCTTACGGCCACAGCTCTGGTCAGCCGCTTCAGCAATGGAGGCGCGGAACATGGCCCATTCAGACTCAATGTCCCCCGCCTCCCCCGGGATGTGATTGAAGCTCTGTCGGAGGTGTGAGCTGAAGATCTCTCTGACAGGTTACTCTGCCAGACGTTCCCAGCAAACCCTCACTACACGTTTGGGCCTACCAGGTCTGACCGGCATTCTCCCCCGCCATCTGATTCAACCCACCACCAGGTAGTGATCAGTTGACAGCTCAGCTCCTCTCTTTACCCGAGTGTCCAAAACATACGGCCGAAGATCAGATGATACGACTATAAAGTCGATCATCGATCTGTGGCCAAGAGTGTCCTGATGCCATGTGCATTTATGGACACTTTTATACTTGAACATGGTGTTTGTAATGGACAAACTGTGATGAGCACAGAAGTCCAACAACAAAACACCACTCTGGTTCAGATCAGAGAGGCCGTTCCTCCCAATCACGCCCCTCCAGGTACCACTGTCATTGCCAACGTGAGCGTTGAAGTCCCCCAGCAGGATAAAGGTGTCCCCATTCCAGCACTCCCGCCAAGGACCCCAAGAAGGCTGGGTACTCTTTGGCGCATAAGTGCAAATGACAGTCAGAGCCCGTTCCCCGACCCAAAGGCGCAGGGAAGCTACCCTCTCATCCACTGGGGAAAACCCCAACATACAGGCTCCAAGCTGGGGGGCTATAAGCAAGCCCACACCAGCCCGTCGCCTCTCACCCAGAGTAGAATAAGGTCCAGCCTCTCTCGAGAAGATTGGTTCCAGAGCCCAGGCTGCGCGTCGAGGTGAGCCCGGCTATATCTATTCGGTACCTCTCGACCTCAGGCACAAGCTCAGGCTCCTTCCCCGCCAGAAAGGTAACGTTCCATGTCCCAGTAGCCAGTTTCGTCAGCCGAGGGTCGGCACGCCAATGCCCACACTTTCGACTGCCACCCATACCACAATGCACCCAACTCCTGTGGCCCTCCCTGCGGGTGGTGGGGCCACGGGGAGGCGAACCCATGTAGCTCATTTGGGCTGAGCCCGGCCGGGCCCCATGGGTGAAGGCCCGGCCACCAGGCACTCCCAAACGAGCCCCTCCCCCAGGCCTGGCTCCAGGGTGGGGCCCTGGTGACCCTAACCCGGGCGAGGGACATCGAACTCTTGATTTTTCTTTCTCCATAAAAGTTGTTGAATCGCTCTTAGTCTGGCCCCAGGACAGTTTGCCGTGGGTGACCCTACCAGGGGCAAATGCCCCTGACAACATAGCTCCTGGGATCATTCGGGCACACAAACCCCTCCACCATGTTAAGGTGGCGATTCAGGGAGGAGTAAATGTACAAACGTTTGTACATTTGTAAATGTACAAACATCCCATCAGAAATAAAAAAAATGTGGGAAGTGGGCCCCTGGATGGCCCCTGGATGGCCCCTGGATGGCCCCTGGATGACCCCTGGATGACCCCTGGATGGCCCCTGGATGGCCCCTGGATGGCCCCTGGATGGCCCCTGGATGACCCCTGGATGGCCCCTGGATGGCCCCTGGATGGCCCCTGGCTTCTACAAATCCTGGCCCCTTTACTGGTGTTTCTGCTGTAAGAACCTGCTACTTTCCCCCCTAAAGTATCAGCTCAGCGGGGTCCCAGCTGCTGTCCTCAGTTCTTCAGACCCGACTGGGACAGGCCGCCACACAGGGACTCCTTCAACATTTCTGAAGAAATGTCCTAGTTTCAGTTCTGGGTCCAACAAGTTGATTGTAGCTGGACAGGTAATTAAAAACTGATCTGTTGCTTCCATACAGACAGATGACAGAAGGCTACTTGGTTAAATGTACTGATGTGTGACTGATAGTTTAGTTTTGTATTGATATGGGATCATTCATTAAATCGATGTAGATTGATGGATTACTACAGTCCTACTGATGGACAGTTCATTTCGTCTTCAGCACCGTCCACTCACGTTTAAACCGTCACCAGTTATCAGCAGTTGTTCTGTGTCCTACATGAAGATACCAGAACCAGAATATGTTCTATGTTCTGGACCTCAGAGACTTTCTGGAGCTGCAGGATGTTCTGTAACAGAAACATTCAGGTGTTGAGGCTGGAACGGTTGTACTGGACCTCCAATAGAAGACCCTCCAGTGCTCTGATCTTCAAATGACTGCTGTATTTATAGTAGCATGGGTGCCCTCTAGTGGCAGTGAGAACATTTATAAACCTGAGGGGACTGGATACAACTTCTGATATCCAAACCAAACCCCACATCTTGTTTTCAATACATGAACTGAACTTTATTGATACCATCTTATTAAAATGTTCGTTTACAGGAAGTTATTTTAGATATTAATGGGAGTAGGGCTGGATGATGTAATCTTCTCCATCATTTCAGGTGTTTGAAATATTCAGTAAATGACTTTAAATTGTTTCCCTTCACTTAGTTCAAAAATAACAAATACATGGAAAGTTTTAACAGTTACAACTTGGATATTTTTACAACTAAAACCTTGTCAGTGATCTATGAGGGCAAAAATAAAACTAAATCTATATAATCGGTCATTTCTAATAATCAAGGTCAAATGTTCAATTAATGGGGATATTGACTTGAAGTCACACTGTCCAGAATATCCCAGAATAAACTTTAAATGTCTTTGGAATAGTTTCAGAACATAAATTCTACAGTAAAGTTTGCTTTTAGTTACATTTAAGAGCCATCCATCCATCCATCCATCCATCCATTATCTATACCCGTTTTATCCTTGAAGGGTCACGGGGATCTGCTGGAGCCTATCCCAGCCGTCTACGGGTGAAAGGCAGCCCGTAGACTGCTGACCTCCGGGGATGCGTGCATTTATCAGATCCAAAACCCATGCGGGGTGCTCCTCGTGGGCGCCCCGGCCGCTTTGGTGACTGTAGATAACCTCGAGCCGATCGCTGGCCCTCCGTGGCGGCGACGTCTCATTCGAATGTCTGTCCTATCAACTTTCGATGGTACTTTGTGTACATTTAAGAGCCGTTGGACATAAATAATTATTCAGTTATTAACTAGTGGACAGATGTCAGATCTTTCTACCTGCTGTTCCAGTCTGGTTTTTCCAGCTTCAGTTTATGAAAGTTCACGTTACTCCTGAGAAGAACAATAATCCAGGTTTGACCTTTGACCTCCAGTCAAAACTAAGGATAGACCGATACATCGGCTGGCTGATATACTGGGCTGATATTTGCCTTTTTCACTTGAATCGCCATCAGCCGATTTTTCCGTGGAATGATTTACTGGCAGGCATCCACGTTGCAGACACATTAACACTTTCTTATTTAAAAGTATGTGTGGTAAAGTTGAAGTTAAAGTTGCTAAATTTTTACTTTTTAATAAATGTTTAAACGTTAGACCTGTAATATTTGTTATCATTGTGTCATTTTTTTATATAAATTGAGGAAGCAAAAGCAGTATCGGCCTCATATATCGGCCCAAGAAAATCAGCAGTCCATAATCGCTTATTGGCTAAGGGTGATGGTATCGGTCAATCCCTAGTCAAAACTACACAGCAATAGCATCTTCAACATCTGTGTCGCTGTCAGCGGTTCTTCACCAGATTTACACAGAACTAGTCAGCTGGTACCGAACCAGATGACAGCAGTCCAGTGAATCTTCCTCCAGACAAAATCTACCACCACAATAGGGTTAGCGTTGTTAAAAACTCACCAGGACGGGCCGTGGAACGCACTGGCAGGACCACAGAGGACCAGTGACGACAGCTGTCAGCGGTTCTCTCTGGACCTCTGCCTACTGGTAGAGTTTCCATACCTCTACCTACTGGTAGAGTTTCCAGACTACTGCCTACTGGTAGAGTTTCCAGACTACTGCCTACTGGTAGAGTTTCCAGACCTCTACCTACTGGTAGACTTTCCAGACCACTACCTACTGGTAGAGTTTCCAGACCTGTACCTACTGGTAGAGTTTCCAGACCTTTACCTACTGGTAGAGTTTCCAGACCACTACCTACTGGTAGAGTTTCCAGACCTGTACCTACTGGTAGAGTTTCCAACCTCTACCTACTGGTAGAGTTTCCAGACCTCTACCTACTGGTAGACTTTCCAGACCACTACCTACTGGTAGAGTTTCCAGACCTGTACCTACTGGTAGAGTTTCCAGACCATTACCTACTGGTAGAGTTTCCAGACCATTACCTACTGGTAGAGTTTCCAGACCATTACCTACTGGTAGAGTTTCCAGACCTCTACCTACTGGTAGAGTTTCCAGACCTCTACCTACTGGTAGAGTTTCCAGAGGCTCGTTGATGATGCAGCAGTATGATGCTACACCACAGTTAAACAGCAGAGATATCTGGTACTTAAAGTAGGTATCGAACAACATGGAGGTTTTTGATACTCGACGGTATTGAAGCAACTGAATCGATACCAGAAGGATATTGATTCAAGGGTTTGGATTTCTGATACCCAGCCTGAGACTGGATGCAGAGAAAATGGCAATATGAAATATGTTGAACTCATCCTGTCTGCACAGAAACAGAAGTGCGGAAGCTGAAGGTGGCGGGGTTCACCGCCACCAGCTGCAGCTTCATGGACCACAGACCCAGTCCAGATGGAACAGGAAGTTCAGACCTTGGTAATGTCAGGTCTTTAACCTACAATAATGTCCCTCGCAGGATAAATTAAGTATCTATCTACCTATCCATCTCCACTCAGAAAGGTTTGGTCATTACAGAAACACAGACAGCCAATCAGTGTTTCCGCTAGAAAAAATTGGCACCGGACAATGTGACCGGCAGTTTTTCAATTTACCGGACAAATGTTTGAAATTCCGGTCACATAGGCTATATGAATTTACTGAGGTTAAAAATAAATCATATGCAGTAGTACGATATCAATGCAAGTCATTTAATAGTATTTTTTATTAAAAAACAGGCTATTTCAAATAAAATAAGTCCCGTCAATTGACTCACGAGCATAACTTCAAAAAATAAATAAATATTTTCGGCGGGAGCCACAGCATCATCTGTGGTAGTCTCCATCTCTTCAGATAGCCTTGAGTTAGACTCATCATCACCCTCGCTATTAGAGCTTTTTCGTTTTAGAAAATAGCTTTCGCCATGTCAAAGACCTCACTGTTGTGGTGCGCGGTTTGTTAGATTTAATGAAACAAATGCGACAAGTTTTGTTCCGTGCAGAAAAAAAGTTTCGTTCCACATATAGGCTACATTCATTCATTGACACATACACACACACTATTCATTCGTAAAAAAAAAAAAGTATATGTTTTTTCATAAAATGATGTGGAAATTACCCATTTTATTACAACTGAAATTTTGCTTGGGAGGAGTATTTTCACCGGACATTTTGACCGGAGAGATTATAAAATACCGGATTTCGGCATATTTTACCGGACAAAGTCCGGGAATTACCGGACAACGGAAACCCTGCAGCCAATAAACATCCAAGAGAGGCTCTTACTCTTGTCTGCAGTCTTTGTCTTCTTTTCTGGTTTCTGTGGCTCTTTAGCTTGACTGCAAAAGCCAACAATGGGTCGATTCCTCAGAAGACCCCAGCTGTCCACCTGGAGACACTGAAGAAGACATCTGGTGTGAGGACAACTACAGGAAATATTTGGACCATAAGAGGATATTTCCGGGCTCCAAAACCAGATAACAATTAAATGAGATCAACATCCATCATTTCTGAGTGACACGGTTCACTCAGAAGGTCAGCAGTAGCTGACCTATGGTAGACCTGATTCAGCCTCTGGACCTGATCATTCTATTAATTCAAGAATAACCATAACTGTAGTTGACCCACAAGGACCTGATCTAACTTCTGGACCTGATCATTCTATTCATTCTAGAATAACCATAACTGTAGCTGACCTACGGTAGACCTGATCCTAGTTCTGGACCTGATCATTCTATTCATTCTAGATTAACTGTAACTGTAGCTGACCTACAAGGACCTGATCTAACTTCTGGACCTGATCATTCTATTCATTCTAGAATAACCATAACTTTAGCTGTCCTCTGGTAGACCTGATCCTGCTTCTTGAACTGATCATTCTATTCATTCTAGATTAACCATAACTGTAGCTGACCTACGGTGGACCTGATCCTGCTTCTGGACCTGATCATTCTATTCATTCTAGATTAACCATAACTGTAGCTGACCTACAGTAGACCTGATCCTAGTTCTGGACCTGATCATTCTATTCATTCTAGAATAACCATAACTGTTGCTGACCTATGGTGGACCTGATCTAACTTCCAGACCTGATCATTCTATTCATTCTAGAATAACCATAGCTGACCTACGGTGGACCCCGTCCTGCTTCTGGACCTACTGGTTCCTGTCATTTGCCCAATCAGGTTTGGTGGAGTCAGTTTCTACCCATGCTTCCCTGTAGACAGAACTCTAAACTGCTGATGACCGCACAGGTGGGTTTACCCAGGTGTGATGTCAGACAGCAGGTTATCAATGGCCAGGACAACAGGTCTACAGCAAACCCAGAGGTTACAGTAGTAACTCTATTTTATCTATTGATTTATTAATACATTTCCGTGGTGCTGCTGGAGCTCTGATTGCTTCTAAAGAGCTCAAAGGTGGGGTAGGTGTTGTTTGAAAAACGGTTCCAGCAATCCAAATCAAGTGAGATTTTGAAAATATACACTCCCTCCCTCCTCCCAAAGGCTCCGCCTCCTCCTCTTCAGCTTACCCCTCGAAACCACGCCTTCACAAGATTCATGACTACATGAACCGCAGGGAGGGAGGGAGGGGAGGAGGGGGGGTGGGTGGGAGTGCATTGATATTTGATGAACGTATTATGCAGCCAATCAAAATAGTAATGATCACTATTTTGATTGGTCAGAGTTTTTCTCTGATTATACCCTCTAGACTGGACCAAAACGTTTAGTTTTTTTTGGCAAACATTTTATTTCAGTGGGTGCAATGGGAATGTGAAAAGGTTTTCAGGCAATATTATAAAAAGTGTTCCAAAAAAACAACCCACCTTTAAGATAAAAGTTCTTCTGCCCAGACTTTTCCTGCAGACTCTCAACAACACCAGGGGACGTCATACAACCTCTTATCTATCTATCTGTCTGTCCTTCCTTCCAGTGACTCTTGGTGGGCAGGACGATGAGGGGACACTTCAACATGTGACGAGACTGGGGATCAAACCAGCAACTACCCTGGACTTCCTGGATATCAAACCTGCCCATCATTTCCTCATCTCCTCTGTTGTCTTCTCCAACATCACTACTCTTTCATCTCTGGGGATGCTCTGCTCTATTCATCTCTCCATCTCCAGCAGGATAAAACTGTCTGGACCTCCTCTGGTCTCTTTCTTTTCCTTTTTTCTGTCTATGGACCCATCCAACCATCCAACCGACTAGTCTTTGTTAACCCTAACCTGGCCCCCCCTCCAACCGACTAGCTTTTGTTAACCCTAACCTGGACCGGTCCGGTATGAGGTTCTGCTGTTCATGAGGTCCGTTTACCGACAGGACATCCGTCAAAGGTTCTGGTAGATCCTGAACAACCACAACCCTGAACAATCCTGAACAACTCTAACTCTAACTATAACTCTAACTCTAACTAACCCTGAACAACCAAAACCAATTTAATCTTTAATCACGAACGTTACCTTCAGAGGACGCAGCAAGCGGGCCGCCATCTTGATCCTTTATTGTGCTCCCATCGGAAACTCAGACGAAGAACAAACGTTCCGCAAGGAACAAGTGGCAGCTCAGTTTAGATTTTCAGTTGTTTAGTTGTTCAGTCCTATCTATAGATATTTATTTATCACCACTTCAGTCCTATTTATAGATATTTATATTTATTTATAAAAGGGGTATCAGTTAAATCTGAGATGTTAAAAACTGTCTGTTTGCTGATAATTTATTGGTAAGTCTAACATGACCTACACAGACACTTCCAACGTTGATGAAACTGTTAGAAGGATTTGGTTTAATTTCTGACTATAAAATTGATATGAACAAACATGAAGTAAAGACATTCAACTACGAGCCTCCATCCTCAATCAGGACCACATATAACTGAAAATGGGACGCTGACTCTATTCAATATTTAGACATCTCATTATCTCGAGATTCTTCGTAAACTGCAGGACATTAATGACGTTGATTTCAAAAATAACATCTGACATACAAAGAGGAAACTTTATTCCTTTTTAGGTTTAAGCTCTCGAATAAAGTCAGTCAGGATGAATCTTCTGCCTGGAATGCTGGACTTTTACCAACGTCTGCCAGTCAAAATACCATCTAAACAGTTCTGGGACAGGATGTTAGACAGAGAAAAAAAGCCCGAATTAAATTCAAGACGCTACAATTAAAAAGACTTGAGGGTGGATTGGGCCTCTCCTACTTAAAAGAATACTATCATGTAGCCCAACTGAGACCTTTAACCAAGGTACAGAGCAGCATGGAAGGATCTAGAAGGAACAACGGACTCCCAGTAACAGCTCTACGTAGTGATAATACACTCCTGGCTACTAGAGATCCCAGAAGACTCCAGAACAGGTAGTGATGTGAAGTCCTGGCAAGACACTACCAAAATAATGAATTTAAGAGGTGAATCTAAGATCATGAGGTGATGTGTCTATGATTCAGACTTCACACCAAATAGAACAGACAGTAGATTTAAGACATGGACCACTAAAGGTTTAACAGCTTATCACTCACTCAAAGGGAGTGATAACCTACACCTACAGCTGGACACCCAGACCTGGACACCTACACCTGGACACCAACAGCGGGACCACCACAGCTGGACCCCACACCTGGACATCCACAGTTGGACATCCACAGCTGGAGACCTACACCTGGACTCCTACAGCTGGACCCCTACAGCCAGACCACTACAGCTGGACCACCACACCTTCACACTTAAAGCTGGACCCCCACACCTCGACCCCTACAGCTGGACATCTACAGCCTGGACCCCCTACACCTGGACACCTACAGCTGGACCCCTATAGCCGGACCACTATAGCTGGACCCCCCTACACCTGGACCCCTACAGCCGGACACCTACAGCCGGACCACTACAGCCTGGACCCCCTACACCTGGACCCCTACAGTTGGACCACTACAGCCTGGACCCCCTACAGCTGGACCCCTACAGCCAGACCACTACAGCCTGGACCCCTACAGCCTGGACCCCCTACAGCTGGACCCCTACAGCCGGACCCCTACAGCTGGACCCCTACACCTGGACACCTACAGCCTGGATCCCTACAGCTTGACCCCTACAGCCGGACCACTACAGCCTGGACCCCCTACAGCTGGACCCCTACAGCCGGACACCTACACCTGGACACCTACACCTGGACTCCTACAGCTGGACACCTACAGCTGGACACCTACACCTGGACTCCTACAGCTGGACTCCAACAGCTGGACCCCCACACTTCAAACTTCTCTCAGCTATCTAGAGTTCAACATTCTGAAGTGACAAAGATTATTCAGATCCTCCAGGAGTGGACGTCTCAGCAGACGTCCAAGATCAGACCATGATAAAAACACTGGTCTTGATGTGCAGAAAACTGCCATTTTAGATTAGATTAGATTAGATTAGATTTATTGTACCCTTAGGTAAATTTGGTTTACAGTGAGTGATACATGTCGTATTACAAATATGATCCAAAACCATACACTCAACAACACAGGACAAGATAAAGTAACGACAGTGCTTTGGCTAAAAGAACAAAAAGGACAGCCCCAAGATAAAAAGCAAGATAAGTTTAAAACATCAGTAGATAAGAAACACTAAAATATTCAAACCAAGCCAAAGGATAAAAAAAATGTGTCTTTCATAAAAACAAGATAAAAGGAAACAATACAAAACATAAATACACAGTTATGTTGCAGTTTCTCTCACTTGTTAATAGCACTGATGGCTGCTGGTACAAAGCTGTTTTTGTAGCATTTGCTTTTACAAGCAGGTACCATAAACCTCCGACCTGATGGGAGCAGCTGAAACTCACCTTTAAGAGGGTGGGAGTTGTCTTTTAAAATAGAGCCGGCTATCTTCTGTAACTGCTTAGTATACAGGGATTCTGGATGAAGCTGAGGCTCACCAATCAGCTTGCTTGACCATTTCACAATTTGATTTAAACAGTTTTTGTTTTTAAAGGACACATTTCCATATCATGAAACAAGACAGAACAATAAAACTGATTCTATAAAAGCACGATAAAACAAGATCAGCATGGTCCTGGCAATGTTAAAAGTGGACAGTTTTCTCAGACAAAACAGGCGCTGGCATCCCTTTTTGTACACAGCTTGACAGTTGGCCTCAAAGTTCAATTTGTTCGACTTTAAGGTTCTTTTATTGGTCTTATTTATCTGACCTGCTTTTACCATATCAACCCTCGTGGACCCTGAGGTCCTCTGGTTCTGGCCTTTAATCATCCCAGTGTTAGAACAAGAACCCACAGTGAGGCTGCATTCAGCCAATATGGTCCTGATCTGCGGACCAGCCTGGAGGAGGACATCAGAGGGCTGTACTACGAAGCAAGTTCGACACAGCCAGGCTTTCTTTGGTGAGCTGGCTTAACAAACCTGAAACTCTCCATCAGAGATAACTGGTACCACGACGGTGGTTATCAACTATCTTTGTTAACCGCGGCTTTCTGCTTTCTGCTCTGTGCGCGTTCACATAAAAGGGGGCGGTTGATGCGTCATTTGACCCCCCCCTGGGGGGGGGGGGGGTCAAATGATATCTGGGTGATATCTGGGTTGATATCTGGGTTGAGGTGGTTTCTGTGGCGGCGCCCCCTGTAGGTGCGGGCTGTGGCGCCTCTCAGTGTGGATGGCCTCCCATCGGTAGTTCTTCCTCACCTGGATCCTCAGTGAAAATGAAAATGAAATGAAATGAAAATGAAAAATACTTTATTTATCCCATAAAGGGAAATTCAATGTAGTAAGGGCTCTCTTTTTTTTTTTTTTTCATAAACAACAGAGAGAAATAATAATAATAATATAATAACAGGTGTTAAGTCTTGTTGTGGTGGCTGATGGCTGCTGGCAGGAATGATCTTCTGTATATTTCCGTCTTGCAACGGACCTGCATGGCAGTGCCCTGCCATGATGCATGTGTGGGTCTATCTGTGGGGCTGAGAGGGATGGGTTTTAAGCTTAAAGTTTTTAAATCCAGACTTAAAACTTATTTATTTAGACTGGCTTTGAATACACAGTCATGATGTAAGATATTTTTAATTTAATTTTAATTGTATTATGTCAAATTTAAATTGTTTTATTTTAATGTGGATTTTAATGGAAACCACTTTGGTCACCTTGTGTGTTGTAAAGGGCTCTACAAATAAAAGTTGATTAATTGATTGATATCTATATATCCATCCCATCCATTTTCTATACCCGTTTCATCCTTGAAGGGTCACGGGGATCTGCTGGAGCCTATCCCAGCTGTTTACGGGCGAAAGGCAGGGGTCCACCTGGACAGGTCTCCAGTCCATCGCAGGGTCACACATACAGACACACAACGTTCACACTCACATTCACACCCTATGGGCAATTTGGAATTATCAATTAACCTGACATGCATGTCTTTGGACTGTGGGAGGAAGCCGGAGTACCTGGAGAGAACCCACGCAAGCACGGGGAGAACATGCAAACTCCACACAGAAAGGCCCCGAGGTTCAATCCAGGACCCCCCCTGCCGAGGGGTGAACCAGGAACCTTCTAGCTGTGAGGCAACAGTGCTAACCACTAAGCCACCGTGCTACCCCATATCTATATATACAATCTATATATCTATATATATAATTTTCATTGTGAAGCACTTTGTGTTGCATTTTTAATGTATGAAAAGTGCTACATAAATAAAGTTTGATTTGAAGTTTGAAACAGCAGCTGAGACTCACCGTCAAGAACACAAACTCCTGAATGAAGTGAAGCAGCAGTAGAAGAAGAACAGAAGTAAAGAGGCAGGAAGGTGACAAACATCAGCAGACTTTATTAGTTTACTTCACAGATCCAGGTTTAGATCCAGGTTCAGATCCAGGTTCAGGTTTAGATCCAGGTTCAGATCCAGGTTTAGATCCAGGTTCAGAGCTACAAAAACACAGCTCAATCTTCACATGAGACACGAGGAGAAGGTCCAGCAGACAGCTGGACTACAGCTCAGACATCAGAACGGTTCTACTGCAGAGAGGTCTTCACTTCTGGGAAGCTTCATCCCACTGGGGTTCTGAAAGACACCAAGAACAGACGTCAACGTCCCCGAGTCTTTGAGACAGAACCCACCTGAAACTGACTCACCTGGGAACTGGAATTCTGGGAAGGAGGTCAAGTCTCCTCCTCCATACAGCCTCTGAAGCTTCGCCGTCTCCTCAGCCAGAGACTTCTGGTAGTCTGAACCAGCATCCACCAGCCCCCCCGCTGCCCTGTGGAGGTGGGGGGGACAACAATCATTTCTGTTCCCTCACATGAAGACCTTTAAACTTCTTCTTACTAAAGAACATGGCAGAAACCGGACTAGATCTTCCACCTTTAGAGTCCACGTGTGTCTGGATACATGTACTGGAAACCTGAACAGTCTGGAACACCTCACAGAACTTGAACTAGAACAGAACTTCATCTGAAACCAGCAATGCTTCATAAGAACTCATGCTGAGACACAGTTCTGGTCCAGTGGTTCAGGACAGAACCACACTGTTCTTCCAGAATCTGAGGTTCTACTCTATGGACCTAATCTAGAACCAATCCTCTGGTCTTCTTTCCAAACTGGAACCACCACCCAGTCTTCCAGTCCAGAGGGACGGTCCAATCCTCTGGTCTTCCTTCCAAACTGGAACCACCACCCAGTCTGCCAGTCCACAGGGAAGGTCCAATCCTCTGGTCTTCCTTCCAAACTGGAACCACCACCCAGTCTGCCAGTCCACAGGGAAGGTCCAATCCTCTGGTCTTCCTTCCAAACTGGAACCACCACCCAGTCTGCCAGTCCAGAGGGACGGTCCAATCCTCTGGTCTTCCTTCCAAACTGGAACCACCACCCAGTCTGCCAGTCCAGAGGGACGGTCCAATCCTCTGGTCTTCCTTCCAAACTGGAACCACCACCCAGTCTGCCAGTCCAGAGGGACGGTCCAATCCTCTGGTCTTCCTTCCAAACTGGAACCACCACCCAGTCTTCCAGTCCAGAGGGACGGTCCCTGATGTCCACATGATGTTGTTGTCTCAGTGGGAATGAAATGAAATGAAATGAAATGAAAAATACTTTATTTATCCCATAAAGGGAAATTCAATGTAGTAGTAAGGGCTCTCTTTTTTTTTTTTTTTTTTTTTATAAACAACAGACAGCAATAATAATATAATAACAGGTGTTGAGTCTTGTTGTGGAGGCTGATGGCTGCTGGCAGGAATGATCTTCTGTATCTTTCCGTCTTGCAACGGACCTGAAGAAGCCTCTCACTGAACACACTCTGTTGTTTGATCACTGTGTCGTGGAGAGGGTGTGAAGAGTCCTCCATCATCTTCATCATCTTGTGCAGCATTCTTTTTTGTACAATCAGTTCCAGCGGCTCCAGAGTTACACCCAGCACAGATCCAGCTTTCCTGATCAGTTTGTTGATTCTCTTCAGGTCTCTGGTGAGAGAACAGTTCCTTGTGGTGCTCCAATGCTGCTGACCTCCATCTCAGACACACAACCTTTCAGTCTCACAAACTGTGGTCTGTTTGTGAGGTAGTCATAAATCCAGGAGGTTGTGGAGGAATCCACCTGAACTTATGGAGCTTCTCACATAACAACGCAGGCTGAATTGTATTAAAAGCACTTGAGAAATCAAAGAACATGACCCTCAAAGTGCTGCCTGATTGGTCCAGATGAGAGTGGGCTCTGTGAAGCAGGTAGATGATGGCGTCTTCAACCCCAAGCCCATTACGATATGCAAACTGTAATGGGTCCTGAAAGGTGCTGACCTGCTTGTTGAGGTGGGCCAGTAAGAGTCTCTCTCCAGGACTTTCATGATGTGAGATGTCAGGGCAGGGCAACTGGTCTGTAGTCATTAGGTTCAGCTGGTTGTGGTTTTTTAGGCACTGGAACAAGGCAGGATGTTTTCCACAGCACAGGAACTGTTCTCTGTCTCAAACTGGTGTTGAAGAGGTGCTGGAGAATCGGACATAGTTGCAATGAGCAGGTCTTGAGAACTCTGGGACAGACACCGTCTGGACCTGCAGCCTTGTTCTGGTTCAGTTTCTCCAGTTGTTTTTTGACCTGATTGCAGGAGACAGACAGAGTGGAGGGGGAGGCAGAGGAGGTCTCTGAGGTGGAGAAAGATGATGCTGGTCTCTGGTCCATGACTGAGCTGCAGGGTGACAGAGTGGAGGTGTGACAGGAAAGCTGTGGGCTCACCGAGGGGGTGTGGTCTGTTGGGCTGGAGGCAGGGGGGGAACTGAACCTATTGAAGAACGTGTTCAGTTCATTAGCTCTGTCCAGACCTCCATCAGTCTGGTCCCCCTTTGCCTTGAAGCCGGTGATCTTCTTCATTCCGGACCACACATCCCTCACGTTGTTCTGCTGGAGCTGCCTTTCTAGCTTCTTCCTGTAGTCCTCCTTGCACTTCCTGGTTTGTTCTTTAATTAGTTTTTGTGTTGTCTTCAATAACTCCCTGTCTCCATCCCTGAAGGCTTTCTTTTTGATGTTCAACAGCTTTTTCAGGTCTCTGGTGATCCAGGGTTTGTTATTGGGGAAGCACCTCACAGTTCTTGTTGGAACGATGCTGTCCACACAGAAGTTTATGTAATCTGTCACACACTCAGCAGCTGACAAACTGTTGGAATGATGGTAAAGCTGTAGAGAGGGAGACATTGTTTAAGTCTCCAGAGATCGCCATAACTGAGTTTGGATACTGTGTTTGCAGCCTTGCAATAACGGAGCTGATGACATCACAGGCTGCGTCTGGAGCGATACCAGGTAGAATATAAACCGCTACCAGAATAACACAGGTAAACTCTCTGGGTAAATAATAAGGACAGAAACTCACAGCTAACAGTTCAAGGTCCCTCGTGCAGATCTTCTCCTTGACGTTGACGTGTCCAGGATGACACCAACGCTGGTTAACCAGCACCGCAATCCCACCTCCCCTCAGCTTCCCGCTGAGTTGCTTACTGCGGTCTGCACGGACCGTCTTAAAGCCGCCAACAGACACGTTACAGTCCGGGATGTGTTCATGCAGCCACGTCTCAGTGAAACACATGAGACTACATTCTCTTTATTCTCTCTGGGACCTGGTTAGCATCTCAAGCTCGTCCGTTTTGTTAGCTAGCGATCTGACGTTACCCATCACAACAGTTGGAAGAAACGGTTTAAATCTCCACCGCTTTTCTCTCTGCTTCACTCCTGCCCTGCATCCTCTTCTCTTTCTTCTCAACTCCATCGGGATTTGTCGTGTTATTTCACTGCCAATCCTCGTTTTAGAGAGTTTAGCAGTTGATCACGACTGTAAACAAGTCCAGCGTTGCCATGGAGACACATCATAACAAGTATCGGAGACAGCCAAACAGAGACAAAAGTATGCTGAAAACTCTCCCGTGCAGCACAGCCTCCGAACCGACGTAAAAACCTCTTCAAAAAATTGATAAAAATGACGGCTGTATTTCAAAGACAAAAAGAAAATCGAAAAAATTATTAAAACTATGTGAGAGCAACTACAATTTGCAGCCACCTTGCGGCGCATTCTAGAATTGAGAAACCAACTCTGGTCCCACCCTGTTCTTTTCAGCCCATTAACGTTCAAACCTTCATGATTTTCTAAAAACAGACACTCACTGGCTTCGAGCTGAGTACTGGCGGATCGAGTCCAGGAAGAGCTTCTGAACCGGGTCCATTTGAGCTGAAAATCACAGGAAAACAAATGAATATCTGAATACAGAAGAAGAGTCCAGGTGCTCCACAGCTCACATCCGGAACCATCCATCCTCTGTGAAACTAGATGTTACACCACCATGCAGAAACAGAACCTGTGAGCAGTAGAAAGATACAGGTGAGACGGGGAGAAGGTCAGGTAACAGGTAACTACACATTCAGAGCATCTCTGATGTCCAGATGGCCAACAGACTGAATGAGAGGAGGAACGAGGCGAGACCAACCATCCACACATGCTCAGGTGTTCCACTACAACTGAGACCCGGTTCAAAGATGAACGATGCTGGAGCAGAACCTGAAGACAGAACCTCAGCTGGTCTGAGACGACCGTGGTTCTGCTATCTTCACATTCACTCCACCTGACATCTTCAACCCTCACCCTGCTTCTCTCACCTGTGGTCCTGTTGGACATCTGAAAAGAGGACGTTTGGACAGATGTGATTAGCTAAAACAGCTAGCTTCTGCTAACTTGTCTAAGTGGACATGTCCCAGGCTTCCAGACCTGCCGGGTCCAGCTGAGTACTCTGATCAACCAGAGCAGGTGGAGTCAGTTCCTGCCAACACCTGTGTGTGACATCACAGGGTCTATTAACACAGGACGTTCTTGTCTTTTCAAAGACATGCTCCTCTACCTGGTTGTTAAAGGTAGAGAAACTGTTGAGGAGATGCCTCAGTGGTACCTGGGTGTGGCTCAGTGATGTCACTGATGATGGTGATGTCACCACTGTCACCATTTCTCCTCTCATTCATCACTAATCTGCAGGTTCTACTTTAGACTTTAAATGCCCTGAGATCTCACAACCAGGAGCAACCATGAAGACAGAGTCCTCTGGTCCTCTGGTCTAGACTCAGTCTGGTGATGGTGACCCTCAAAGGCTTGAACCAAGAGCCAGGAAAAACCAGGAAGAGGAGGTCCAGACTTGGTTCAAGCCTTTGAGAGAGAACGAAGAGGAAAGTTTACATTTGCTCTACAACCATTAAATAAATGCACCAAATAAACCAGAAGGGTGATGAACGGGTGTTTTCGGGAGTCTGAGGATAAACCATAAAACACCACGATGATGTGTGATGTCCTCTGGCAGTGACAGTTAGGATCTTCTTCAGTTTTAACAGGGACTGATCCTGAATCAGCTCTGACAGGCTGAAGGACCTGCAGGACTGGGGGCCAGGACAGGGGTCTCAGTGAAACCTGGGGGGTACGGTGGATCACAACTAATCACTTAATGTTTGGACATTTCTTTAATCTTATAGTGCTTCTTGGTTGAAAGCCTGTTTAGTCCTCCATTAAATGGAGCCACATCTGTCAGGAACATCGGGGGGGGGGGGGGGGGGGGGTGTCATGAAACAACCACCATGAAACATTTGTCCAATTTTCTCTGCCAGAAACAGCTTTTTGTTTGCAGTTGACTCTATTGGATGATTGAAGTCTGAAGAAACAATTTAACACTATAAATGTATTAATTTAACAACCAGCCTGGCTCCTCTTCTTCAGGCCGGTCACCAGCCTGGCTCCTCTTCTTCAGGCCGGTCACCAGCCTGGCTCCTCTTCTTCAGGCCGGTCACCAGCCTGGCTCCTCTTCTTCAGGCCGGTCACCAGCCTGGCTCCTCCTCTTCTTCAGGCCGGTCACCAGCCTGGCTCCTCCTCCTCTTCTTCAGGCCGGTCACCAGCCTGGCTCCTCTTCTTCAGGCCGGTCACCAGCCTGGCTCCTCTTCCTCCTCCTGGTCACCAGCCTGGCTCCTCCTCTTCCTTCTGGTCACCAGCCTGGCTCCTCTTCTTCAGGCCGGTCGCCAACCTGGCTCCTCCTCTTCCTCCTGCCGGTCGCCAGCCTGGCTCCTCCTCTTCCTCCTCCTGGTCGCCAGCCTGGCTCCTCCTCTTGCTCCTCCTGGTCCCCAGCCTGGCTCCTCCTCTTCCTCCTGCCATTCACCAGCCTGGCTCCTCCTCTTCCTCCTGCCGGTCGCCAACCTGGCTCCTCCTCTTCCTCCTGCCGGTCGCCAGCCTGGCTCCTCCTCTTCCTCCTGCCGGTCGCCAGCCTGGCTCCTCCTCTTCCTCCTTCCTCCTGCCGGTCGCCAGCCTGGCTCCTCCTCTTCCTCCTCCTCCTCCTCGGTCGCCAGCCTGGCTCCTCCTCTTCCTCCTCCGGGTCGCCAGCCTGGCTCCTCCTCTTCCTCCTCCTGGTCGCCAGCCTGGCTCCTCCTCTTCCTCCTCCTGGTCGCCAGCCTGGCTCCTCCTCTTCCTCCTCCTGGTCGCCAGCCTGGCTCCTCCTCTTCCTCCTGCCGGTCGCCAGCCTGGCTCCTCCTCTTCCTCCTCCTGGTCGCCAGCCTGGCTCCTCCTCTTGCTCCTCCTGGTCCCCAGCCTGGCTCCTCCTCTTGCTCCTGCCCGTCCCCAGCCTGGCTCCTCCTCTTCCTCCTGCCATTCACCAGCCTGGCTCCTCCTCTTCCTCCTCCTGGTCGCCAGCCTGGCTCCTCCTCTTCCTCCTGCCAGTCACCAGCCTGGCTCCTCTTCTTCAGGCCGGTCACCAACCTGGCTCCTCCTCTTCCTCCTCCCGGTCGCCAGCCTGGCTCCTCCTCTTCCTCCTGCCATTCGCCAGCCTGGCTCCTCCTCTTCCTCCTGCCATTCGCCAGCCTGGCTCCTCCTCTTCCTCCTGCCATTCGCCAGCCTGGCTCCTCCTCTTCCTCCTGCCGGTCGCCAGCCTGGCTCCTCTTCTTCAGGCCGGTCGCCAGCCTGGCTCCTCCGGGTCGCCAGCCTGGCTCCTCCGGGTCGCCAGCCTGGCTCCTCCGGGTCGCCAGCCTGGCTCCTCCGGGTCGCCAGCCTGGCTCCTCCTCCTCCTCCTCTGGGTCGCCAGCCTGGCTCCTCCTCCTCCTCCTCCTCTGGGTCGCCAGCCTGGCTCCTCCTCCTCCTCCTCCGGGTCGCCAGCCTGGCTCCTCCTCCTCCTCCTCCGGGTCGCCAGCCTGGCTCCTCCTCCTCCTCCTCCCGGGTCGCCAGCCTGGCTCCTCCTCTTCCTCCTGCCGGTCGCCAGCCTGACTCCTCCTGGTCGCCAGCCTGGCTCCTCCTCTTCCTTCTGGTCACCAGCCTGGCTCCTCTTCTTCAGGCCGGTCACCAACCTGGCTCCTCCTCCTCTTGCCGGTCATCAACCTGGCTCCTCCTCCTCCTCCTGCCGGTCCCCAGCCTGGCTCCTCTTCTTCAGGCCGGTCACCAGCCTGGCTCCTCCTCCTCCTGGTCACCAGCCTGGCTCCTCTTCTTCAGGCCGGTCACCAACCTGGCTCCTCCTCCTCCTCCTGCCGGTCCCCAGCCTGGCTCCTCTTCTTCAGGCCGGTCCCCAGCCTGGCTCCTCTTCTTCAGGCCGGTCACCAGCCTGGCTCCTCCTCCTCCTGGTCACCAGCCTGGTCTCACTGGTTTTGGATGACATCACATTAACCAGCATCTGTTCCCAGTCAGTCAAGGATCTCACCAGGGTTCAGTGGGGTTGAGGTTAGGACGTTCATCTTCTCCTCTCCCAGATTCTGGAGGTGGTCTCTGTGGGGACAGGTGTTGTCATCTTGGAGGACAGAGTTTGGTCCCTGACTGTGGAGATATGGGGTTGTCTCTGGTAGCAGAACTTCATCTGGATCTTTCTCTCTGCTTTGAGATTGTCTTCAGTGATGACAAGCCTGGTTCTTCTCGTGATGTTGGCCCACACCATCACCACCTCAACCAGGTTCAGGTTCCAGGTCAAAGAGGCCTGAGGGTGAAGGTCAGTCATGGCTCCTCCTGACAGCCCTGTGAGGATGGAGACCAAGACTCCTAAGTGCTGCCAGGATCTTGGGACGTCCACCTCACGGCCTGTCTCTGACATCTGCTCTCATATGGAACGTGGCCTTCAGTTTGCAGATTGTACTAGAGATCTAACCGTACCCAGATCAAAGATGATTAATGTGACTGACTGCTACCATCTGACCGCTGTAGGAGGACCATGCTCGCAGGTACCTGGGCTACCAGGAGCTCAGAACAAGAAAAAAAATCTAATTAAAAATGCTGTTGATGTCCAGGGACAAAGATAATTTAATAAACCTTTCATTGGTACAACCTACATCCCACAGACGTTCCTGACAAACGTGGCTCCATTTAAAAGAGACATAAACAGGCCTCCCAACAATCAAAGATTCATTTCCAAGAAGCATTGTTAGAACAAAGAAATGATCTACCAAACACTGATTTAGTTCCTTTTCGTGCTCATTATCTGTGGTGTAAATGGAGGAACAGGCAACAAACATGCAGCAGAAAGAGCAACTACTGGCAGAAATAAAGCTGTTGCTGCCACAGGAAGTCATGCAACAGAACCTTGAAGACCACCTGCTGGTGTGCGAGGTGATGAAGACCACCTGGTCAGGGAGGGGAGGGTTAGGGGAGGAGGAGGGAAGGAGGTGCTCGTGTTAGAGGCTGCATTACAGATCAGTGAGGAGAGTTAAAGAAGCTGCAGAAAGGCATTAGAGTTCATCCCTCCACTCATCTAAACTGAACATCTGAACAACAGTGATATCTGGAGAATGGAAGGGTCCACAGAGGAAAGAGGGGGTTGTGGGGGAGGGGGAGGTGCTGGTGTGTACCCTCTGATGGTTCCACCGGTTCCTGCAGTTCCTCTTCCACAGCTGACACTATGACTGGGGCTTGATCCACCAGCTCCTCCACGATGGAAACCTCTGGCTCCATGGTAGGCTCAGGGGCCGTCTCCACCACCAGCTCCGGAACAGCTTCTACAGGGGGCTCCAGAACCACCTCTGATCCCGGTTCTGGGGAGGCCTCCACATCAGCAGATTCCCCTGAGAACAGCTGGGCTGCTTCAGCAGGGGCCATCTCTACTGCAGCAGCTTCCTCCATGATCTTCTGGACATCCTCAGTGGTTGGAGCTTCTGCTCCAGGTTCTGAGGTTGTCTCTGGGGGAGCAGCTTCCACCACAGGATCCAGGCCTGCTTCAACAGTGGCAGGTTCCACCACAGGATCCAGGCCTGCTTCAACAGTGGCAGGTTCCACCACAGGATCCAGGCCTGCTTCAACAGGAGCAGCTCCCACCACAGGATCCAGGCCTGCTTCAACAGTGGCAGGTTCCACCACAGGATCCAGGCCTGCTTCAACAGGAGCAGGTTCCACCACAGGATCCAGGCCTGCTTCAACAGGAGCAGGTTCCACCACAGGATCCAGGCCTGCTTCAACAGGAGCAGCTCTCACCACAGGATCCAGGCCTGCTTCAACAGGGGCAGGTTCCACCACAGGATCCAGGCCTGCTTCAACAGGAGCAGCTCTCACCACAGGATCCAGGCCTGCTTCAACAGGAGGAGCTTCCACCACAGGATCCAGGCCTGCTTCAACAGGAGCAGCTCTCACCACAGGATCCAGGCCTGCTTCAACAGGGGCAGCTCTCACCACAGGATCCAGGCCTGCTTCAACAGTGGCAGGTTCCACCACAGGATCCAGGCCTGCTTCAGTTGGGAGGTTTTCTTCAGCAGTAGCTTCTGCTGCCATTTTTGGGCCTTCTTCAATAGAGGCAGCGTCTGGGACTGACTCCAGAGGAGGAGCCTCTGCTGTGGGCTCCAGGGCCACTTCAACAGGGGCAGGTTCTACCACAGAATCCAGGGTCACTTCAACTGCTGGTCTAGCTTCTGCAACATAGGTTTCAGGCAAAGCTGCAGTGTCTGCTGCTGGAACAGGAGGAGCAGGTTCTGGTGCTGCTGCTGCTTCAACAGGAGGAGCAGGTTCTGGTGCTGCTGCTGCTTCAACAGGAGGATCAGCTTCTGGTGCTGGTTCTGCTTCAACAGGAGGATCAGCTTCTGGTGCTGGTTCTGCTTCAACAGAAGGAGCAGGTTCTGCTGCTGCTTCAACAAGGGGGGCTGGTGCTGGTTCTGTAGAGGCTTCAGCTAGCAGAACAGAAACAACTTCAGGTGTAGGCAGACCTTCATCAACTGCTTCCAAGGTTCTGGCTGGTTTGGACTCAGGGACACCTTCAGCCACAGGTTCAGAGGCTGGTTCCAGAGTGGGTGTGGCTTTAACAGCAGGTGTGGCCTCCGTTACTGGTGCAGCAGTGGTGGGTGTGGCCTCTGATGCTGGGACAGTGGAGGACGTGGCTTCTGTCCCTGGTGGAGCTCTGGCTGCAGCCTGTGCTGCTGCTGCTGCTGCCTGTGCTGCTGCTGCTGCTGCCTGTGCTGCTGCTGCAGCAGAGATTTCCTTCCTGGGAACCTGACATGATTTGTGCTGAATGAGTTTTTCTATATCGAAGTAGGTTTTAGGCTGCTTTTTGTCTGGGAGGGGGGAGTGTAAGCAGACACAGTGCATCATGATTAATATTTAAATACACATCTGGTTGAAAGGGGAATGTGGACTATGAACCCCCCCTAAGAAAACTAAATGTGCAACATTAAATACTTGTGTTCTGGTCCACTTTCTGGTCCACTGGAAGGTACAGTTATCTCAACTAAAAACAAGGAAGTCTTGGAACCAGTTCAGTCTGTGTGCAGTTTTTTTTAGCCAGTATAAATCCATGCATGTGGTGTTCATGAGGTGGGTTTCCACTAGTGGGAGTCTGGGATGCACGGGATTTATCTGCCTGGACAATATATACACTTAGTAAATTATTCTGATAATGATAGTTATCAATAGTTCTGTCTCCACAAAATGTCCTGAACCAACACCAGAGAGGAGGTTCCACAACCCCAACCTGTAGATTCCCAACTGGAGACACCGTGGTGGAGTATCCCGTCTCCTACCATGACCCCAACCTGTAGATTCCCAACTGGAGACACCGTGGTGGAGTATCCCGTCTCCTACCATGACCCCCACCTAGAGACACCGTGGAAGAGGTTCCTGTCTCCTACTATGACCCCTGCCTGTAGACACCCACCTAGAGACACTGTGGGGAAGGGTTCCTGTCTCCTGCCATGACCCCCACCTGTATGAACCAACCTAGAGACACCGTGGTGGAGGTTCCCGTCTCCTACTATGACCCCTGCCTGTAGACACCCACCTAGAGACACTGTGGGGAAGGGTTCCTGTCTCCTACCATGACCCCCACCTGTATGAACCAACCTAGAGACACCGTGGTGGAGGTTCCCGTCTCCTACTATGACCCCTGCCTGTAGACACCCACCTAGAGACACTGTGGGGAAGGGTTCCTGTCTCCTGCCATGACCCCCACCTAGAGACACCCACCTAGAGACACCATGGTGGAGGTTTCCATCTCCTACCACGACCCCTACCTAGAGACACCATGGAGGAGGTTCCCGTCTCCTACCATGACCCCCACCTGTAGAAACCAACCTAGAGACACCGTGGTGAAGAATCCCATCTCCTACCATGACACCCACCTAGAGACACCAAGGAGGAGGTTCCTGTCTCCTACCATGACCCCCACCTGTATGAACCAACCTAGAGACACCATGGTGGAGGTTTCCATCTCCTACCACGACCCCTACCTAGAGACACCATGGAGGAGGTTCCTGTCTCCTACCATGACCCCACCTTGAGACACCGTGGTGGAGGTTCCTGTCTCCTACCATGACCCCACCTAGAGACACCGTGGTGGAGGTTCCTGTCTCCTACCATGACCCCCACCTAGAGACACCGTGGTGGAGGTTCCTGTCTCCTACCATGACCCCGCCTGTAGACACCCACCTAGAGACACTGTGGTAGAGTATCCTGTCTCCTACCATGAACCCCACCTAGAGACACCATGCAGGAATTTCCCGTCTCCTGCTATGACCTCCACCTCGAGCCCCGTGGGGGAGTTTCTTGTCTCCTACCATGACCCCCACCTAGAGACACCGTGGAGGAGGTTCCTGTCTCCTACCATGACCCCCACCTGTAGACACCCACCTAAAGACACTTTGGTGGAGTATCCTGTTTCCTACCATGACCCCCACCTAGAGACACAGTGGTGGAGTTTTACGTCTCCTGCCATGAACCCCACCTAGAGCCTCTGTGGGGGAGTTTCTTGTCCTCTACCAAGACCCCCACCTAGAGACACCCACCTAGAGACACCGCGGAGGAGGTTCCTGTCTCCTACCATGACCCCCACCTGTAGACACCCACCTAGAGACACCATGGTGAAGGTTCCCATCTCCTACCACAACCCCCGCCTGTACACACCCACCTAGAGACACTGTGGTGGAGGTTCCTGTCTCCTACCATGACCCCCACCTGTAGACACCCACCTAGAGACACCATGGTGAAGGTTCCCATCTCCTACCACAACCCCCGCCTGTACACACCCACCTAGAGACACCGTGGTGAAGGTTCCCATCTCCTACCACAACCCCCGCCTGTACACACCCACCTAGAGACACTGTGGTGGAGGTTCCTGTTTCCTACCATGACCCCCACCTAGAGACACAGTGGGGGAGTTTCCCGTCTCCTGCCATGACCTCCACCTAGAGCAGTGGTCTACCAGTGGTTTCACAACTTTTGAAAGTAGAAGTTGTGTTGAGTGAAGTAGGAGTTGCAAGGCCCGAAAGACCCCCCCATGCCCCCAGACCCCCCTAGGGGGGTCTGGGGGCATGCTCCCCCAGCAAATTTTGAAATTCTAGACTCTCGGAGACGTATTTTCCAGCATTTTGAGACGCAAAATGGGATGTTCAGATACCTTTTTTTTAAATTAAAATAACCCTAGCCATAACGTTGCATGTCTTTTGTTAAACAAGAGTAAAGAAAGTAATTGCAAGTTTGAAAGAGCAAAGTGTGATACATGTATTTAATAACAAATCAAATTAAAATAAACTAGTTATTTTATAACTCCATGTTTGCTTGGTTTATGATAACATTAACGTCCTTGATATTAGTAGACAGTAGTGGATCCAACACATACTCACTATTGGCAACATTTTGGCATTGTGCTTAGTAATATGCAAGATTACCAACAATTTAAATGTGAATTTTCGAAAGTAAAGGTTAAGTTATAACATGTAAACACCGTCAAGCCCATTAATCTGATCAATTTAGCAACTACTTAATTCAGTAAAGGGCAATTTGTACAAGAAGAAGAAAAAACAAATTGCAACTTCTCCATCATTTTTGTTCAAAACAACAGCAAATTTATAGGAAATACAGTGCCTTGCAAAAGTGTTTGGCCCCCTTAAACTTTTTGCCACATTTCAAGCAAAGATTTTTTGTCAAGAATCAACAAGTGGGACACAATTGTGAAGTGGAGCAAAATTTATTTGATATTTTAAACTTTAACAAATAAATAAACTGTAAAGTGGGGCGTGTAATATTATTCATTCTTCTTGTGTTAATCCTCTGCAGCGCCACCTTCTGCTGCAGTTCCAGCTCCAGTCTCTTGGGGTTTGTCTCTATCAGTTCAACACATCCAGAGACTAAATTCTGGTCCATTCTTCCTGTAAAACAGCTGGAGCTCAGTGAGGTTGGATGGTGAGCGTTTGTGAACAGCAGTCTTCAGCTCTTTCCACAGATTCTGGACTGGATTCAGGTCTGGACTTTGACTTGGCCGTTCTAACACATCTTCCATTTTAGTCTGATTGCTTGCTCAGAGCTCCTTGAGATGTTTAAAGCTTGAAAAATCTTTTTGTATCCACATCCAGCTTTAAACTTCTCCACAACAGTATCTGGGACCTGCCTGGTGTGTTCCCATGATGCTCTCTGAGCTTTAACCAGAACCCTGAGACTATCACAGAGCAGGTGCATTTATACGGAGGAAGTCGGAAGATGTTATTAGATGTTATTACTCTGGATGCATCATCATTAGAAAAGTGAACCATTACATTTAGGTTTTTTTTTTTTTTTTTTTTTTTCCATGTTTTGGGTGGTTGATTCAACAACATTCAGAGAAAACGTCCACCCTTGGAGCTGATCAGACAGACGTTTCTAGAACTCTGGAGCTGTCATGTGTGTTCATATAACTGGCCTGCTGAGTGGAAACGGACAGATTTGTAAAGTGTTTTTTATTAACGCTGCTTTTTTTTTTTAACATGGATCGACAGCGGTTGAGCGACCGTGAATGATCAGGCACGTTCCACAGTGAACGAGCGCACGTGTATTTTCAAGTCAGTCAAAATAAAACCGGTCATCGGGGCCGCTACGTCTGCAGCGCTGTGGCTGTTGCTCCGGGAAAGCAGCTGCTTTATATTCGGCGTCTCCTTCGTGACGGCGAAGAGCTTTTTTTCTTTTGCTGCTATAGACTAACTTCTTGGAGCACAACACACAGTCAGGTACCAGGTAGCTTCTGGCAGCAGCTCCCAAACCGGTTCTGTCCCCTGTTCCCCTGTCCCTCTGTCCCCTGTTCCTCTGTCCCCGCCCAGAGACACTTGAATTTTGCCTCCGTTTTTCTGATTGCGGGAGAAAAAAACCACCGACTCACTTCGCCTGCGTTTTAAGACCACTCAGAAATAACGTGTTTCTGTGCGTGTTTTTTTTTTTTTCTTCCCCTAAATCATAGTCAAAAGCCGGAGATACTTTAACCCCTGAGTTTATTAACTCAAAAACCTTTGAGGACACTTGGCTCTTTTACGAAAACTTTATTTATTTCATAATTTATTTACCCAAGGGAAAGTAGGCGTCGCAAATGGAAAAGTTGCCGTCGGATGCGACGGCTCTTTGTAAAGATAGTAGATGGAAGTGTCGCTGGATGAAATTAAAACATCACCAATCTAACGAAGGGTTAGAAGAAGTGCTGGTTCTGTAACACTTGGAGCAGGTCATCATTTCCCAGGAAACTGTTTTAAAAGTTGAGGGTCGGCCCTCACCTTCAGCTGCTACCCAGAACACACCCACCCACACCGCCCCTCCTGGAGATGGTGAACCCAAAGGAGGATGGGCTCATGAGGGTCATCTGGGCTGAGTCCAGGTGGACCCTGTGGGTAAAGGTCAGGTCACCAGATGCTCATTGACAAGCCCCTCCCCCAAAGTCAGTTCCCAGGTGGGTCTTGGTCATTTGCACCTGGAAGGAACTCCAGGATCCTTGATTCCAGTGTGTCTGGAATCATTCTTAGTGTGGTTACCACTGTAGGTAGAGACCAGCAGAACCAGATAGAAGAGACTGAAGTCACTTTCCTTTCCCTCAGAGATAAGGAGGATAAGCCATCCAGGAGAGCGTTGAGTCATTGCTCCTCCTCATGGAGAGGAACCAGCTGAGGAGGTTTATTTAGTCAGGATGCTCCTGGAATCCTCCCTGGGAAGGAGTTTCAGACATGTCCAACCAGCAGGAGGATCCAGAGTAAACCCAGGACAACCAAACTATTATTACATTGACTTGGACCACAACAAAAGTGATTGGTCCACTTGATAGCATTGTCATTGTTCTTCATAATTCCTGCTGCTACTACATTATTAAACAGTCTGATAGAAAGACAGGTAGGGCCAGTCATGGTTCCTGCTGCTCAACATTTATCAGCATCACCACATCAAATCCGTTGTTGTGTCTGAGCTACCGACAGGAAGAGGTCCTGGTTTCAGCTCCTCATTATGAATTACACAGACAGAAACAACAACCATCTCAACTCCTCCAATGTTTATCTGCTCATTTTAGTTTGTTTTTCTTCTTTTATTTCTTCTTTGTTGACTCCTTTTCTTTGCTGGTGGAACAGTTGTTTACCTGCAACCTGCTCTGTCAACGAAAGTGGAGACACGATGACTGAAAGGACTGAGGAGGACGTTGGTTTTGTTACTGTTCCAAACTCCTAGTGTTATATGGGACCTCCCGCTAGTGGACACAACCGTTTCTTTTCTGATACGAGTCTGTTTTTCTGGAGTTTTCAGATAGCCACATAGAGTTTAAAAAGAGCAGTTTCAGAGATATTTCTGACCGAGGCACCAGAACCTTCAACCGCAGGTCCAAACATTCCTGCACCCCAAGTCCAAGTGTTCAGCTAAAGGTCCCATATTCTGGGGGATCACGTGATGCATTCAGAGTGAGAGGATTGCCTTCGCCGAGCTCCCGCTTCGGTGGTCGACTATTTTCTTTTTCTTACCGATTGAACAACACTAATTTAGTGGACTTCTGGTGGAAAACATGTCCGTAACCTAGGGCAGCAATAACTTGCGGGAAACGCAGAGGAGAACATGTTCTGAAGTTAAAAGGGCACTTGTGCCTTGCGCCGAAGCTAGCATGGAGGATGACGAAGGTGAGCCGAGTGATGTTAATGTTGCTAGCCTTATTGCCCAAGATGTTACGGAGAAAATAAGTGCTTTAATGGAACGAAAAGTTCTCTGAACTGCAGTCCACCCTTGAAAGACTGAATAACCGCATCGAAGAAAACACTAAAAGACTAAAGGAAACCGAGAGTCGCATCTCAGAGGGAGGGAGAAGACTGCACCACCTCATTGGAGAGCAGAGTCAGCGAACTTGAACGGAGAGTGAAGACTATCTGACCGTTCTGAGGACAGCCAAAACAGGAGCCACAGAGAAAACATACGAGTTGTGGGACTTAAAGAAGGCGCCGAAGGGAAAAATGCAGGCAAGTTCTTTGAAACCTGGCTCCCAGACACACTGGGATTGGAAACCAAGCGCGGATCCATTAAGATTGACAGGGCACATAGAGCCCTCGGCCCAGCAAAATCAAACTACAACAGGCCCGTTATTATTAAACTACACAACTTCAGTGACAAACAAAGGATTGTTGCAGCGGCCAGAGATAAAGGCGAACTCATTTACCAGAGGAGCAAGATTCATATTCGCCAGGACCTATCAGCCCAGGTGAGGGAGGCCAGACGTCTGTCCAACAGGTCCTACGAGCAGCTTATCCAGAGAGGAATACATTTTAGATGTGCTATCCGGCCAGCCTGTGCTTCACTTTCAGCGGAAAGGGATACGTCTTCAAGAGTCCCGATGAGATGGAAAACATTCTCAGCAGTAACGGGATTACCTGACTGATTTTGGGGAAAAATTCATGTTTGCACTGGTCCCAGCGGAGGAGAATTGAAACTCGCAGCGGAGAAGAAATAAAGCTCGCATGTTTCGGTCTGACGGGCTCACTGAGAAAAGGTAACCGCTGAGAAGAGGGAATGTCGAACAGATATTATTGTTCTCTTTAGCTGACTGTGGTTTAATCTTATTAATGCCGCTAATCGGCTGGGGGCGGGAGGGATGTAGAGGATGACTGTCAGCGGTGGGATGGTGACTCCTGCAGCTGGTGGGGGGGTCCTCTCTTTTGGAGGGGGGGATACCTCTTAGCCTCACTTTTCCAAGGACATTGTTTTGGGGGGGATTTGTTCTGTACTGGGATTGGATCCATCATTTGGGGATGGACCTTTGTTGACAGCCTTACCTGTTTTGTTGTATATTGTACCACATTACTATTATGATCCGGCCTTTGCTTTCGTGAATAATTAATATATACCTGCCCCTCCTCTTACCTCAGCTAGACTTGCATGTGTATACCATCGTATGAATATTTCAAGTATAAAGAACGTACATGAGTGATCTTTAAATCATTTCACTTAATGTGAAGGGCATAAATCATGTGAATAAACGCCAGAAAATTTTATCTTATCTTAAGAAGGAGAAATGCCACATAGCTTTTCTCCAAGAAACCCACCTTTCCGACTTAGAACATGTTAAATTAAGGAGGAGCTGGGTAGGTCAGGTGTTCTACTTTTCATATAATTCAAAAAGCAGGGGGGGTTGCCATTCTCTTACACCACGCCCTGCCCTTCACCCTGGATAAAACAATCACAGATAATGAGGGGCGATATGTGCTCCTATCAAGTTATTTGTATGGTGAACAGGTTATTTTCTGACGTGTCTATGCCCCGAACATATATGAAGTCTCTTTTATCCCTAAACTACTATCAGATTTGGAAACATTTTCATCTTCATACATACTTTTGGGTGGCGACTTTAATTGTGCACTTAACCCAACTGTTGATATGTCTCCCTCCCGCTCTGCCCTTTTTAAAATAAAGTGTAAAAATGTGTGAATTTCTTAGTGACTTACACTTATATGATGCCTGGAGAACATTACATCCTTTGGACAAGGAATATACATTTTTCTCAATCCCAAACCAAGTCTTTTCAGAATAGACCTTTTTTTTTTTCTTCTAGAGCAATTTTAGACAGGATAGTGAACTGTACAATTGGCATCCAGTCTCTCTCCGATCATTCACCTATAAGTCTTACTATCTCCCCTCCCTATAGAGACCCTGCCTGCAGACACTGGTGACTGAACCCTACCCTACTAAGTAATAATACTTTTGTTGAGTACATCACTAAAGAGTGGCAGCAGTTCATTGCTAAAAATGATATGCCTGGTATTAGCCCTACTATTTTATGGGAATCTGGGAAGGCACACTTATCTAATACATCTGCACAGAAAAAGGAGGCTCTAAAGAGGCAAGTGGATCTAGAAAAGACAATATATAATCTAGAGACTCAATTTAAATTATCCCGCAGTAGCGCCCTGGCAAAACAACTGGATGCAGCCCGTTCTGCCTTAAATCAGTTAGCAACCAGGAAAGCAGAAACACAACTTTTTTTTGCTAAACACAGGTTGTTTGAATCAGGCAACAAGCCTAGTTGGCTACTTGCCCGACTTGCTCGTGGCAAAACTGAACTCAATGCCATCTCTTCTCTTAACGACAAAAATGGCTCTAGGCATTTCAAATCTTACGACATTAATAAGGTAATGAGATCATTCTATATGAACCTTTATAGCTCAGAGCGCATGTCTTCAGGTGGGGCTAGGGAAAGATTTTTGGATAAAATTAGATTTCCGTCTCTATCTGATGAGCAAAAACAATTTTTATGCATGCCAGTTAGCAAAGATGAAGTATCTGAGGTCATACAAACTCTAAAGGTGGGCAAAGCCCCAGGGCCAGATGGCTTCGGCCCTGAAGTTTACAAAACGCTTAGCAAGGTCTTAATTGGTCCCTGACAGACATGTATTCACATTCATTTCATAGGGGTTGTCTTCCTCCTTCCTCGCTAATATCTCAGTCATCTTGAAAAAAGGTAAACCCCCAGATGTATGTGGTTCTTACAGACCTATCAGTTTGATATCGGTTGACAGCAAGCTGCTCTCAAAGCTTCTTGCTTGACGGCTAGAGAATTTGATGCCAATTCTTGTAAAATCAGACCAGGCGGCTTTTGTTCATGGCCGTTACTCAACTAGTAATGTGAGACGACTCCTGAATGTTATACAGTTCACTAACCGACATAAACAGAAAGCACTAGCTGTATCACTTGACGCCGAGAAGGCCTTTGATAGAGTCGAATGGGACTACCTGTTTGATGTTTTGCAGAGGTTCGGACTGGGGGGAGACTTCCTTGGATGGATCCAAATCATATACCACTCCTTAATGGCTTCTGTTATTACTAATGGAAGACGCTCTGAACACTTTTCGGTAGCAAGGTGTCCGTCAGGGATGCCCACTTAGCCCACTCCTTTTTGCCTTGGCCTTGGAGCCATTGGCAGAAATGATTCGACTGCATCCTGATGTCAAAGGCATAAAGATAGGAGAGGCGGAGCATAAAATCGCCCTATATGCCGATGACATTCTTTTGTTCTTATCATCCCCCAAGACATCAATTCCTGCTATTTTAACTATCTTCAGTGACTTTAGTGACATTTCTGGCTACAAGATTAATTTTAGCAAATGTGAACCCATGCCATTAGGAACACTAATTAATACAGATATTTTGGAGAATTTCCCCTTTAAATGGTCGACCTCTGGGTTTACATATCTGGGAATAAAAGCACCACCTGATTTGAAAGATTTATGGAAATTTAATTTTGCCCCAATTTGCACATCAGTGAAAAAAAGACCTTGAGCGTTGGCATAACCTACCACTCTCCTTATTTGGACGAGTTAGTCTTATAAAGATGAATGCCCTTCCCTGACTTCTATATCCCTTGCAGATGCTTCCACTGCACCTTTTCTAGGGTAGTCAACCGGGACATAGAAAAGGCCTGTTCTAAGTTTATCTGGCATGGCAACAAACCTAGACGGAGACTCAAGGCACTACAGTTGCCCACGGCTATGGGCGGTCTCTCTATGCCTGATTTGATATTTTACAACTGGGCCTGTCATGCACGTTCTCTTAGACTATGGCTACATTCATATCTGAAAAGGGAATCTTGTATTGACTCCTGGGCCTGTGCCCCACAATCTCTATGAAGTCTGGTCACTTGTGATGCAAAAAAGATAAACACAGATATAAGACATAATCCTATTATATATAATAGTATCAGAGTCTGGAATGATATGACTAAATACCTTGGAAGGAAAAGTGTGAAGTCGCTATTGTCCCCTGTTACCCTGAACCCAGACTTTCCTGCAGGTATAGACGCATCTGTCTTCTCCTCTTGGCGAGAAAAAGGCATCCATGTACTTAATGATTTATTTAAAGATCAGAATACGTTTGATATTCCTAAGCAGCACTTTTTTGGATACCTGCAGATAAGACATTTTGTGTCTTCTCAGGTTACCCTTCATCCTGTTGCCCTCCCCTTTAGTGACAGAGAGATTTTTACTGGAATGTCAAAATGAAAAACACTTCATATCACGCTTCTATTCGACGCTCAGTTCCTATGATAGGTAACTCGTACCTAACATCTCCCGTAAATGGGAAAGGGACTTAAGTACAGAATATATTGAAGATGACTGGCAGACAGCTATAAGCCTGATCAGAGTGACATTCACTTGTAACAGACTAAGAGAAACTCAATACAAGATTCTTCATAGGCTTCATATCACTCCTGTTATCTTGCATAAAATGGACTGTTCACTTTCTCCTTTATGCATCAAATGTCATTCTGAGAGGGGGACATATTTTCATTGCTTCTGGGAGTGCAAGCTAATCTTCAGATTCTGGTCACTCATTTCTCAAGAGACTAGTGGGATATTTAAGAAAAAAAAATTAAAAAGGACCCTGGTGTTTTCCTACTGGGCTTGCCTTCCAGAGAGTTACATCTCCCTGCATCACAGTGCAAACTTCTTGAGAAGCTCCTTTTGATTGCCCGCAAGTGCATCCTGCATAAATGGATTAAAGCTTCCCCACCGAGTGTTACTTTGTGGTACAGAGAGATCTTTAATACCTTCCCCCATGAAAGATTACAGGCAGTTTCAAGGGGGAAAGAAGAGCTGTTTATGAAGGTATGGTCACCTTTCCTTGATTATTTACCAACAGATCTGAGAAATTTAATTTCGAAAGGAAGACCCTTTTCTGAGTGGCAGACATGTCGTGTGGCCCCAACTGGGGGACTCCAGATAAGACATGGTAACTGATGCTAACTGATGGTAACTGATGGCTGGTTGCTCCTAACTGTCATGAATATAATTTGTTTGGCTGGTATACTCACAAAATAACAAACACACAATGTTGTTTTGTTTTTCGTTTTTTCCCTTAGTCTAGTTGTGTTTTCTTTTTTCTGTTTTTTTTGTTTTCTTTTTCTTTTGCTTCCTTTAAATATATAATTTATTAATATGTCCTTTTGTTGTTACTTAATTTTATGCCAATATTGCTTCTTATCATTGTTGAAGTCTTATTCATTTTATTTATGACCTTAGTCATTTATTTTCCTTATTTTCCTCAGTTGATGTTCTATATGGCTGTCTGGGGTGGGGGCATTTTATGTTGTGGTGTTGTTTTGTTTGTTTGAAATCAATAAAAACGTTTATTTAAATTTAAAAAAAAAAAAAGGTCCCATATTCTGCTTACCAAAGGTTCAAAACTTCCCTCAGTCGTCTCTCTCAGCCGGTTTTCAGGCTGTCCAGCTGCCATTTTAAAAAGTGAACAACTGAATAACTAGTAATTCAAAGTTTTAACCAGCTGTCATACCAGGAGGCTCCAGTAACAACTTCCTGTTTCCACCAGAGTTCATTCCTGCTGATTGGTCCTCTAACCTCCAATCACAGATCAGCTCCAATCATGCATCTCTATGTGGGGTCAGCCCCGTCCCTTAGACCACATTCAGATCCTCCAGTTATCTTTGTCGCTGTGGTATGATTGTTATTGGTTACCTTCCTAAACCAGACTGAGTGTGGAGGACAAATGGGCTGCTCACAGAAAACACAGGAAACTGAGTGTTTAAGCTCATTTATGCTTCAGCTCTGAACTGTCTGGACCCTAACACATCTCTGCTGCAGCAGGGAACCTTGCACTGTCAGCTACAATGGACCCCAGCGTCTGCAAATGTAACTACACAAAGACCTGGACCACAACACATGACTGGTCCTCTTGGTAGCTTTGTTATTCTACATCTTTGTATTTCCTGCTGCTTCTTCATTGTTTTCCAGCCAGACAGAAAGATAGACCACTGTATTGTCTGTAAAGGTTCCTGAAGATCACCATTCATCTGCTCCACTTCAGTAGATCTGCTTCATCTGCTTAGCTGTGAAGCACTTTAGTCATCAGTCAAATGACTGACTGCTACAGTTTTGTCTGTTATTGCGGTGGTTTAGTGTCTTGATGAGACTCTGAGCTTCCACCTGGACCTGATCAAGGTTCTTTATGGTGTAGTCACAACATCAGAGACTCTGAGCTTCCACCTGGACCTGATCAAGGTTCTATATGGTGTAGTCACAACATCAGAGACTCTGAGCTTCCACCTGGACCTGGTCAAGATTCTTTATGGTGTAGTCATAACAAAGACTAAACTTTCACCTGGACCTGATCAGGGTTCTTCATGGTGTAGTTACAACATCAGAGGCTGTCTAAAACTTACCTAAGCTGCTCTTCTTCGTTATTTTTTTGGAGCCTCCAGATTTAGAGCTGAAAGCTGCAGCTAGAGGAGCTCTGCTCACGGTTCTCCAGCTCTCAGCCTGCAAACACTGATGACACAAACACCTTCAGGTTAGAACCAAACAGGCCTATAAACAACCAGTTCAACCAGTCAGTAACTACTACTGAACCACCGACAGTCATTCAACTTCAAAGACTGCGTGACAGAACTGGACATGCCCCCCCCCCCGTGATGTCATCTACAGACTGTTCTTCATCTCTGGTCAGTGAAATGATGGAGGAACCAACTCCACCCAACTTTGTTCACTCAGAACCATAATAGCACTGTCTGGAAGCCACCCACCTTCTTTCAACGACTGTTAGCTATTTTAGCTTAGCTTATACTAATCCTCTTCATCATAGGTTAGCATAAGTGCTAACCTATGATGCTAATTAATATTACTTTACATTCATTCTGATCAAATATGTTAAAACATTCTCATTTCAAGTGTCACTGCTGAAACAACATCTGAAACGTGGACTAGCATGGGACCACTGGTCTATCAGTGTGGTGCTGGTGGAGATAGAATCCCGTCACCTGCAGGTTGGTAACTTACTGGAGAAGTTCATGATTCACAGACTGAGTGACTGCAGTTCCCAGTGGAGCTGCACTCGTCCTGGTTTCAGCTCTGGCAGCGCTGGATGTGTTTTTAATAAAAGAACATGTCTTCGATTTTAAAATATGAGAGGAACAACACATACATTAACTGGATATATGATCATTAAATTAATATTTCAAAGAAGAGAAATTACTCTCATGAGAAAGATTACTTTGCTTTGGGGTCACGTTTTGGGTCTTTGAAAACGCCTAGATACAATTTGTATTATAATAGAGGCTATAAATTAAATCGATTATTGGTACTGAATGTCAATTTTGATTAATTTTCAATTAATGGTCCAGCCCTACTTCTGGTTAGACCTGACTAGCAGTCTTCAACCCGAGGACCTTCTGGACCCACTCAGAACTAGTAATATTAAGTAACATCATAGGTTAGCATCAGCTATGCCAGCAAAGACAAAAGAGCTAACTGTAACTGATAGTTACTAACTGTAACTACTGGTCCACAAAGTGGTCCAGTCCAGTCCTGCTGGTTCCACCCATTTGTGGAAGAACCAGGTGATTGGATGGAGTCAGTTACCACCAACACAGCACCCTGCAGAGATGAAGAGTCTTCAGAACCACTCTGTGGATGACATCACAGGAGGCGTGTCCAGTTGTTTTATACAGTCTGTGTTTATGATACATCACAACATGGATGAAGCTCAGACTGAAGAACGTAACGATGGAAGAGAACATAGGAGAAGAAGAAATCAAGAACTGAACCTCCACACCTGTAGGAGGGGCCAGAGAAAACTTTAACCCTAACCCTTCCTTTCTGCTGCTTTAAATGTAAGATAGATAACATACAGTCATGGAAAAAATGATTAGACCACCATTTTTTCTTCACTTTCTTGTTCATTTTAATACCTGGTATCCACTAAACGTCATCATGTGACTAAAACAGACAGAAAAGAAAACACTGAATGCATAAAAGCAGTGTTTTTGGCAGTACAACGCCATAGCTATTGATGTAAAAACTTAAGTGATTTAGGTTATAATCAAGAAAACCATGGAAAATGGTAAGATATCAGCTCTTAAATAAAACTCTTATGAGGAGTCTTTGTGGTTATCGTTATGTTTGTCCAAACAAATGTACCTTTAGTTGTACCAGGCATTAAAATGAACAAGAAACTGAAGAAAACAAGGGTGGTCTAATAATTTTTTCCATGACTGTAAATAGACATTTGAAGAAGATAGTTAGTGACTTAGACAATCAGATGATCTCATACCACTATATAGGCATTAATCTGAGATGACCTCATATCACTTTTTGGACATGAATCAACTACTCAGACATGTCCAACTCCAGTCCTGGAGGACCACTGTCCAGCTTGTTTTAGATATTTTCCTGCTTCAACACACCTGATTCAAATGAATAGATGACCACAAGCTGCTCATCAGGTCTCAAGTCTGTTACCTATCCATTCATCTGAATCAGGTGTGCTGAAGGAGGGAAACATGTGAGACCTGCAGGACTGCAGCCCTCCAAGACTGGAGGTGGAGGCCCCTGGACTACATGGACATTAAGACAACTGTCAGACATCACCAGCCGTGTCCAGGAGGTGGCGCTGGAGGATAAAGGAGGACCAGAGGGAAAAACGGAGGGTGTTTAACAGCTTGGAGTCTCTTTTTAAACCATTATCATGACTATTATTATTATTATTATTATTATTATTATTATTATTATTATTATTATTATTATTATTATTATTATATTTCATCTCAGAACAAGTAAACTTTACAGGAGAGTTCAGTTTTTCATTCAAAGATTAAAATGTTTTTAATGGAACAGAAATATCCTCCAGTTGTCAAGTCTCATCTATGTCAGAACCAGGTCTAAACTCTGATGGGTTCCAGGGTTCTGGTTCTGGCTGCAGCTGGGTCTAACCCCTCAGAGGCAGCTCCAGGTCAACAGACCCAGAAGAACATGATGTTCTCTCAGATCAGGACTCAGACTCAGGAACACAGAGAAGACCTTTCACTGCTGGTTCAGGCCGGTTCGGTCCGGCAGCTCTGAGCTGCCAAAACACAGAGAGGACAGAGGTGGCTGGTGAGCGCAAGTGAGTTACCTGGACCAGGCTAAGCCGTCCTATCCTCATCAGAGACGCCATCTCTGCAGCTGCAACAAACACACACACTCTGAGCATGCGCACTGGCGATAAACAAGCAACAACAAGAAACGTCTCTGAAGAAAACAGGAGGCAAATGTCGCTTCGCTACATGTGCGTGATGGTTACGTTACCTGTGCAAGGTACTCCGTGTCCGTGGGCTGAGTGGATCTTCGTCTGCTTTATGTAACACGCGACAACCACGCCCATTTAAGTGGACAGACACGCTCAGCATCCTGGTCTTTGTAGTTAAAGAGCTTCCAAACCACGTGACCCAGCGACCGCCGCGTTCGCTTCTGAAGTTGGGTAGCTGAGGTTTATTTAGTTTAGTTTCAGAGTCGGAAGTCCCACTTCAGGGCTCTTGTGTTTTCTTTTTGAACTCAGATCTTGTAGCTTGACAGTTCGTCTCAGGTTTGGAGTCACTGGTTTCATGGTTTGGAAGCTATTTATAAAAACTACATCTATCTAACACTACAAGACTGTCCGTACAATAATAATACATGAAAGCCCTCAAAAACAATGAAAAAACCCGTGTCTCCTTGTGTCTTGTGGAACTAAAATAGGTTTGCAGTTAGGAATCACGTTGGAAGCTGTAATAAAAAACTACACAAACCCTCGTTTTAAAAATCTAATCTTTTTCAAGCAAACAGTGATATAAGATCAAATCAGCATTAACGTATAACAATATTCATTGTATCTTACTTGTCTCTTCTAACTATAATTCGGCTTCGGTTTGGACTCCGTGAGTCTCGTCATTTAACAAAATTACATTAAAATTTGATTTAAATTGTAAGGTTTTCCATAAAAACGTCAATATAAGATTTAAGAAACAATAAAATAAAATAAAAATATACTTGTGTCTCATAAGTATCTTTTAGCTCTACAATTCGGCATAGGTTTGGAGTAACTGAAACATTTTATTAGGAGCCTATTGATCATGGAAACATTGATCTGAACAGTCAAATATAAACCTGAGACTAACTTCACTGTGGCCACGCCCCCTCGTCTCTGGGGTCTTGTGTGGACCAGTAACGTAGTGATGGTGAGATGAAGCCTCGTGAAGCAGTGTCACACATTGGCCAAATGGTTCGAGAAATGGTACATTTCTTGCTGCTTTATGTGCACATGACACCACCTACTGGTCAGGTTTATAATCACAGCCAGCTGAATCTTAAGTTGTGATGCATTGAATTTATGTATCAGTCATGGCTCTTGCAAATGACTGTGAATAACAAAATGTGTATGACCAAATAATTGGTCTACATAAATGATCAAATGCATAATAAAATATTGTTTGAATGTAATCTCTGTTTAATGTTTCCCAAAGTAGTATCATAAGAACGGGGAAGACACGCGTCAAAAGGGTCGACGAGCCGGGAGTCGAACTCACAAAAACTGTGATCTCTGCACATGGATTGTCTGCTCTAACCAATGCGCTACCAGGGCACCTGAACATCCTGTGGATGTGGATGTGGACATCCAAGTTTTTGTGGAACTATGGAGGGGCACACTCAATATACTCAATGATGACCATTAAAGGGGTGATTTTATGTATATTTATTCAGAAATAGCAAATTTTCAACAGTTTTTGGTTTTAACCGATTCCTTTTTTTTAGACACAATCTCTCCAGCCTTGGAGAACACCCTTTCACATGACACAGAGGATGCTGGGGTGTATAAAAATGTTTGTGCAAAACTGTATAAACTATATAATGAACTACCACAAACTATATAAACGCTATCCAGATTCTAGTATCCAAGCTATCCAAACTCTATCCACACTCAGAACTGACCGCAACTCGCCTACAAACACCCACATTTTGAATGGAGCCTGTGGCGTTTATAAAGCTGTCAAACCCCATTTCTTGAGACAAGAAATGAACCACTTCCCGAAGCAGTCACATGGTACATCCAGGCGGCGAACCTTCGGACGTCATCACTTTTGGCTCCTCCCCGAATGAAGCGACTCTCGATACGCGCTTGGCGGACACGCCCCCTCATTTCTCGATACGCGCTTGGCGGACACGCCCACTCATTTCTCCATACGCGCTTCGGAGCTTCGGCTCTCTCATAACATCACTACAGTAACGTCATCGCCTCGCGCCAGTGTCTGCTCTGATCAGCGTGGCTACGGTGTCGTGCAGGAATGTGCTCCGTGGGTTTCAGTGGAGAATGGCTTCTGACCGCGCGAGGCAGCAGGCTCGTGGCTGCGCACATCAAAGACTGCAGGTCTGACTTCTGGTTTACTCTGTTCCCTGAGGTGGTCGTTCGAGTGTTAAGCTGTGGTCAGTTAACGTATTAAACTGTGGTCAGTTAAGGTAGTCAGCTGTGGTCAGTTAGGGTATTAACCTTTGTGTCGTGTTCGTTTCTCCCCCCTTACTTTAGTGTTCCGGGTCAAATTTGACCGGCCTGTTTTAACTGCTCCTACATAAACAGAAAAACCACTGATCTTCACCAAATTTTATTTAACTCCTTTTTAAGCTGTGAACAATGTCTCAGACCACTGGTTTACATTAATAACTGCAGTTAATATACATTAAATAGACACAGAAATAGTAAATTGTATTCGAAAATTCGAATAATCATTTATTGTAAAAAAAAAAAAAAAGTAACATAAATCAAAACAGTGACCAAATTCACACAACATCAACATGAGCCTATCATTTGTTTGTGTGTGTGTGTGTGTGGGGAGGGAGGGTTCTCTGCTCTGCCTGCCTCCTCTTTCCTGGGTGGATGAATACCAGAGCAAATTGCCATCCTTGGACTGGAATATCACAGGTGCCTCTTCCTCAGGTGTGTCTGTCTTCCTCTGGAGTCTCTTCCACGCCATCTGTTGACTGGTCGGTCTCACGATGGTCTGGATCAAAATCATGATCAATGTTGTCTTCTATTTCTGAGACATCCTCCTCTATTTCTGGTTGAACTTCAATCCCCTGTTCATCAGGTTGAAATAAAAGGTCCAGAGCTTCTCTGATAAGAAATCTTCTGATGGGGCACCTAGTCAATGTGTTCATAGTAAAATAAGGGGAAATGCACACACACACAAAAAAAAACTATATATAGGGGGTCTTTGAGAAGATATGATACATTTTGTGTAGGAAAGTGCGGATCACGTGGGGGGATGGGCACATAAGCATTGGAAAGGGATAATTCCCATAACAAACACCTAATTGTTACTTTGAAATGTGGAACAAGTGTTAGTGTTATACATTTAGTTTGGAAAGTGTGGTTCATGTGGGGGGATGGGCACATAAGCACCGGAATTAAGTGGGAAGAGGAGACACCTATTTGTTCAGTCTGAAAGGGGTTCACGTGGGGTGGTGTGGTGTGTGTGTGTGGGTGGGTGGGTGGGTTTGTGTGTGTGTGGTAGTGTACAATCTGATGGATGAACACAATCCAGTGTCACCCTTTAATTTCCTATGGTGGTCATTTTATTCAACTTTGTAACACCACAGGTGTTACAAAGTTGAATAAACTACTCAAAATTCAGAGAAAGTGGTGATCAGCAGTTATACATGTTCACTCAAACCGCTAGGTTTGAAGCCATCACTTGGCTGCTGATGGCTGCTGTGTGCCTCGCAAGCCGCGCTTCTCTCTCTGTCGGGCACAGTGCACAGCCAGAAACACCCCGTCCCCCGTGCGAGACAACTCGAGCTCTCCACCAAGTGATGGCTTTAACCTAGCGGTTTGAGTGCACGTGAGTCTCAAAATCACCAGAAAAAGTCGCTAGATTTGTCGCTTGTCGCTTTTTACAAATTAAGTCGCTAGGGCAGTGGTTCCCAAAGTGGGGGGCCCGCCCCCCAGGGGGGGCGCGGAGCCATTGCAGGGGGGGCGTGGGGCACGGATGGGATAAATGAATCAGTCAGTCAGTAATTCACACTGCAAGCGTAACATGGAGAAGTTTTTGACAGGGGGCGCGGGGCTCCCACGTAAACGCAAATCAGAGGATGAAGCATAGCCAAATGTGCTTCCAAAGCAAGAACATTCCAAGGCAAAGATAAGAAAATATGATGACTCATATCTTGATTTTGGCTTTACCTGTACAACGGTGGGTAACGAGGAGAGACCGCAGTGTGTTGTTTGTCTTAAAGTGCTACCTTGTGACAGCTTGAAGCCGAATAAGCTGAGACGACACTTGGAAACAAAACATCCAGAGCACAAAGGCAAGCCAGTTGAATTTTTCAGACAAAAACTCGTAAACTGCCGTGCTCAACAGTCCATCTTTACTAAAGCTGCATCCGTGCCGGCAAATGCTCAACTCGCCTCATATAAAGTTGCCTACCGAGTGGCGCAGTGTAAAAAGCCGCACACAATAGCGGAGGAATTAATACTTCCCTGTGCTGTAGACATGGTATCAACTATGCTTGATGACACTGCAGCCAGCAAATTAAGAGCTATTCCTCTGTCCAACAACACCATCGGCAGGCGCATTTATGACATGTCAAAGGACATAGAGGAGTAGCTTCATGACAAAGTGCGTGCCAGCCGCTTTTCTCTTTAGATGGATGAAGCCACGGACAGTAAAAAAGACTGTTTGTTCATTACGTACGTCAGATTTAAAATCATTTAAAATCATTGATTCTCACTTGAAAGAGGCCAACCTGAAATGGGAGGACTGTGTGGGGATCTGCACTGATGGAGTGCAGGCGATGGCTGGGAAACGGGCAGGGCTGCAAGCGCTCATCAAGCGCGTCTCCCGCAGTGTGCAGTGGACGCACTGCATGATACACCGCGAAGCCCTGGCATCTAAACAGCTGAGTCCCGAGCTGAATGATGTAATGACCGACGTTATTGCCACCGTCAACTACATCAAAACACGACCCGTCAAAGCCCGGATTTTTGCGGCACTGTGCGAGGAAATGGGCTCCGACCACACAGCTGTTCTCTTTCACAGCGAGTCCCGATGGCTGTCACGTGGGAAGGTGCTGTCCAGGGTCTTTGAACTGCGAGATGAAATCCGCATCTTTTTGAAGGAAGAGGGCAATGATCTTGCCCACAAATTTTACTGTAACAAGTTCCTCATGAAACTTGCATACCTCAGTGACATGTTTCTGAAACTGAATGAAGTGAATTTGCAGTTGCAGGGCACAAATACACACCTCCCACATCTGGCAGATAAAATCACATCATTCACCAGAAAACTTGAGATGTGGCTGCAGCGAGTGAAGGTTGGAAATGTGGACTCATTTGAGAACCTGAAATCATTCATTGAAGACAAACAAACTGCAGAACACAGTGATCCCATGCATGACAGCACACATCTCTGCCCTTCAGAACCACTTCCAGAAATATTTCCTGGTGCAGGATCACAAAGAATATGACTGGATCCGTGACCCCTTCAGTGCCACACCACCTCCTGACTTCAGCACATCAGAGGAGGAACAGTTCATTGATGTGAATGAAAAATGAGTCCAGGGTTCACTCTGTCCTTCTTGATGTGCTTCAGACGGTTGTCTGTTGGGGGCGGGGGGGGGGGGGGGGGGGCGCAAAAATTTTCTTATGTACCAAAGGGGGGCCCAGCAGAGAAAGTTTGGGAAGCACTGCGCTAGGGGGTCTGGAAGGTCGCTAGATATAACGACAAAGTCGCCAAATTGGCAACACTGCTCTCGGGCTCTCCCACAATAACACACAAGCTTCCGTCTCTCTTGGTTGCTAGTCCCGCCCCTAACCTAATCTACCCAATAACCTGCCTGCCTCAGCTCGAGATGCATTCAATGAACTCATGTAATCCGAACAACAGAACATCTAAACAATAACAGAGCATCATAACATGAACATAATGTCCAGGGTTGCTACAATTTTCTGTATTCCAAGACGAGCAAAATGGCGGAAAAGCGACAGCGTGGGCTGGCTGAGATGTGGCAGCTAGCAGCGCCAAAAACCAAAAGGAAAAAGGATGTACCAGGTAATTATATAATGTAATCCAGATTTAATAAATAATTTTGTAATCTTGTAACTTCAAGGCCCATTCTAATGTATTGTAGAATCAGATTAATATCAAGGACGTTAATGTTATCATAAACCAAGCAAACATGGAGTTATAAAATAACCAGTTTATTTTCATTCGATTTGTTATTAAATACATGTATCACACTTTGATCTTTCAAACTTGCAATTACTTTCTTTACTCTTGTTTAACAAAAGACATGCAACGTTATGGCTAGGGTTATTTTAATTAAAAAAAAAAGGTATCTGAACGTCCCATTTTGCGTCTCAAAATGCTGGAAAATGCGTCTCAGAGAGTCTAGAATTTCAAAAGTTTCTCGTTACCAACCAATGTGTATTATCCAAATGCACCTAATTCAGCTGGCGAGTTATTATCAGGAGTAAAACCCTATTCAGCATGAGTCTGACAACAAATTAAGTTGGTTAAATGACTTAAAACTTTAATACATGCTCAGATAGGCCGGTATCGGTATCGGCAGATATCGGTATCGGATCGGAAGTACAAATAAATATCGGTATCGGATCGGAAGTTCAAAATACTGGATAGGGACATCTCTAATAAAGACCTAAGCTATAGTCAGAAGGGACGGCTTTTCACCCGCCAGCTTCTCCTCCAGTATTTAAAAGAACAACAGCAGAGGGAACAAAGGAGTGTTTGTATCTGTTTGTCTTTGCAAAAGGGAGTCTAATCAGAATAGAATAGAATAGAATAGAATAGAATAGAACACCTTTATTGTCATTACACAGAGTGTAATGAAATTCAGAGCTGCCCCATAGAGTGCACACAGGATGAGATATGTACAAAGAAATTATATATACAAGTATGTACTAGGGCTGTGAATTTCTCAAAATAATTAATCAGATTAATCGCATGACTGTCAATAATTAATCACGATTAATCGCAAATTAATCGCATATTTTTATCTGTTCTAAATCTACCTTATACAGATCTTTTTCAAGTTGTATTACTCTTATTAATACGAGTCCTGACTAGAACCAGGAAATATGACCATATTAGTCCAGTCCTGAGGTCTCTGGCTTCCTGTCCCTCAGAGAATAGACTTTAAAACAGCTCTACTTGTGTTCAAGTCTCTTCATGGCTCCAAAGTCCATCTCTGACATGTTAGATCCATATGAACCAACCTGGACTCTGAGAACCTCAGGTAGTGGTCTCCTGCTGGTGTCCAGAGTCAGGACTAAACAAGGTGAAGCTGCATTTCAGTTTTATGCTCCTAAAATCTGGACCAGTCTTCCAGAAGATGTGAGACAGACCTGAACTCTGATAATGTTCAGATCCAGACTAAAAACAGTTCTGTTTAGATGTGAAGATGATGACTGGAAGGATTTTATCTGCACTCTTCATTTTTAATTTAATTAATTAATTTTTTCATTAATTAATTTTTATTTATTATTGATTATTTTTATGCTTGTATGGAATGATTCTATTTGCCTTCTTGTGACTGCATCTGTAAAGCACTTTGAATTGAATTGCAAATAAAGTTGCCTTGCCTAATATGAGAGTACACAAATGCTTGCCTTATGCAAAACAAATGCATGTTTATATATTGCTACAATGCCAAATCCATTATATATATATATATATATAAATACTCAATATTTTCTCTTATGTTCTTCATACAAAATATTTTCGTGGTTTGCTTTAAACGAGGGGGGGGGGGGGGGGGGGGGGGGGGGGGGGGGGGGGCTGGGGGGGGGCTCTCTGCAGCAGCGCTCTCATTAGCCGTCAAGTGACCGGACTCCGGTGGTAACTAAATTCACATCGACAGCAAACACAAACAACATTTATCTTGTGGAGTTAGCCATCAGGCAAGGTTTTGAAGCTAAACTTACCATTCAAAATAGTATCTTTTGTATCCATTTATTATTTGTATCCAACTACTGCTAATAGTTTGTTTACGTCTGTCTGTCTGCGGCATGGACATCGACGTCAGTGCATGACTTCCTGTTTTGACAGGACTACGCAGGACTACAGGACTACGGCGGGGCCCGAGGCTCATTAAACCTACTCTCCTCTTTACTATTGTACACGGCCAGGCTGTGTCGCGTTAACGCGCGTTAAAAAAAATTAGTTGCGTTAAAATTATTTTGCGTTAATCACGCGTTAACGCGTTAACTTTGACAGCCCTAGTATGTACACAATAAAGAAAATAAACCAGTAGGCAGAAACCTTGTGATAAGTGAGATTGCGAATATTATACATAATACAGATTTGTAGTGATGATGCTCTGGTGGTATGGATAAAGTGACATGTGAAAATAGCAGCATTCAGTAATAAATATTTGTTATTAACAGGTAAAAATACAGATTTCAGTTACAGTGTGAATTTAAGGCAGTGGTGGTAAAGTGAAATGTGACTTTCAATAATAAATAGTGGTTATTTACAATACAGATTGCAGTGCAAGTGGCCTATGATAAAAAGGTGCAGGTGACATCCAGTGAGAAGTTTGTCAGTTCGTCAGTTCAGACTGGAGTTGAGTATTTTGACAGCTTTAGGGAAGAAGCTGTCTCTAAGTCTATTTGTTCTGGCTGGTATGGACCGGTACCGCCTGCCAGAGGGTAGCAGGTTGAACAGATGGAAGCCGGGGTGAGTGTTGTCTTTTAGAATGTTTTTTGCTCTGTTCAGGCATCTGGAGCTGTGGATGTCCGTCAATGAAGACAGGGGGCTACCGATGATTTTCTGTGCGGTGTTGGTCCCCCTCTGCAGTCTCTTCCTTTCAGTGAACCTGATCTGTTAAAATTCTCAAAATGATCAGCGGCCCACCAGTGGACCACTTAAATTGGTAAAAGTCTCTCTCTTACTAAAACACATACTCCACCTCCGCATGATTTCCCAGTTGTTGCAGACCCTCTGTCGGTGCTGAGCTGAACGGACCTCCGAACCCGTCTAGATCACCGCTCCGCACCGACAGAGGGAAAGAGCGGAGCACAGTGGACCTCCGAACCCGTCTAGATCACCGTCAACGTCTTTTCCCCGAGCCAGGTTTCAGAGGCCAGGATGCAGGCTTCTTTGAATACATGCTGGTGGCGAACAAAAGCCTGTAGTTCCTCAGTTTTATTGTGGAGAGAGACGTTGGACAGGATAACTGAAGGGAGGGGGATGATGCGCAACAGGTGTTGCCGTCTCATGCGCTCCCGTACGCCGCCTCTGCTGCCTCGCCTCCTCGGTTTCCATCGTGCAGGTACGTGCTCAAAAAGTTCCTTTAGATCAGAAAAAACTAGGTCCACTGGTGGGCCGCTGATCACGGGATTAGAGAATTTTAACAGATAGTCTCTGGAATATTGAATGGAGCTGTCAGCAACCCCTGGTGACATGAGGACGCAGCACCGCCCAATAAAAAGATCAGAGTCAGATCCACGTCACTGAATCATGACACTCTTAATCACACAAAAGTGAGGTTGATCAATTCAAAGTGCACAGCGAGTTTAAAAGTTTAAGCATGAAATAACAAATTTAAAACTGACAGACAAGACAGACATGCTTCCCGCTGCTTCCGGTCGCTGCGTCGTGCATGCGCCCAGTAAATGTAGTAAATGCGTCTCGGCCAAACAGCGCCCAGATTCTAGAGTTCTGTCTGTGTTTCTTTGTTGCTTACAGGAGGCTTTGAGTCATTGTTTGATGTTTTTCTGGCAGCTGTGGCCTCTCGTCTGCTGTGGGGTGGATTTTCGCAGAATTTAAGCGATTATTTCTTGATTTTTTTAATTATAATATATTTCTGAAAAAAATCCGCAAAGCACTAAAACCGCGTTAGTCAAACCGCGAAGTGGCAAGGGATCACTGTACATAGAATAGGAAAAGCTCATCTTTGTAAACCCAAGATAAATGGAGGGCTGGCTTTGCCAAACTTCATTCTTTATTACTGGGCCTCCAACATTCGCTCCATTGCCTATTTGTTGGATGACTCAGCTGTGCTACCTGTTGGTTTAGAGATGGAACGAGAAGATTGTCTTCCTTTCTCTGTTGGTGCAGTCATTTTGTCACTGGTGCCGCTAAGTAAAGCCAACTATAGTAACAATCCAATTATTCATAACATCATACTCATTTGGAAACAACTTAAGAAACATTTTGGGCTTAGAAATGTGTCTTTCCTACTACCCATAATAGCAAATCCTTCATTCGCTCCTTCTTACTTAGATGGCTCCCTTCTTGCATGGAAGGACTTGGGAATTGGTTGTGACCTATACCTAAAATGAGCGTTTGCATCCTTCCAGCAACTCAAGGAAAAATATGATCTCCCACAGTGTGACTTCTTTAAATACCTGCAGGTTAGGAGTTATGTGAGAACACATCTCCCTGGATTTGAGGGTGCGGGGCCAGACAAACTGGATGGCTGTTTAAATTATTCCACGTGGCCTAAAGGTATAACCTCTTGTCTATACAATAAGTTCCATGATATGGCCCCAACTGCAACTAATGCAATTAAAGCAGAATGGGAAGCCGAACTGGGTGAGCAGTTATCAGAGGATATTTGGAATAAAAGCCTGGAATATATACATACTTGCTCAGTTAACGCACGATATCGTTTAATACAATTTAAAGTTTTGCATAGATTGCATTATTCAAAGGCAAAATTACACAAAATATTTCCAGAAATTTCATCTCAATGCGATAAATGTGGCTCACCAAATGCAAACTTATTGCACAGTTATGTCCTGTGTCCCAACCTGCATAACTTTTGGTCAGGGATATTTAGAATATTCTCAAAGATGATGAAGGTGGAATTAGAACCAGACCCAGTGCTAATCACTTTAGGGATATCAGTAGGAGTGAGGAGACTGCAGGTAGCTCAGAAACGTCTGTTATCTCATGGACTTCTCATTGCTAAAAAGCTCATTCTTCTTTTTTGGAAGAACAATGCCAATGTTAAACAATGCCTCGCTGAGTCAATAGAAACTCTGCATGCAGAAAGAATTAGATTCTTTCTGAGAGATAAACTCTGAGAATTTGATAAGATTTGGCACCCCTTAATCTCCTATTTGAAAGGCTAAACTAATTCATATCCTGTATATGAACTACACTATGCGTAACATTAGGTAACACAGGTAATTAGGGAAGGGTTGAGATCCTGGGTGGGAAGATGGGTGGGTCAGGGTTTTTTTTATTTTTTTTATTTTTTTTTATTTTCTTCTCTTCAACTTATTTCTGTTTATGTTCTATGTTCATTTTATCTTGTCAGGATTATTTCTTTTTTCTTTTTAAACAAATGATGAATAGCCCTCCTCAGTGTTGTTCATACTGTATGTCATAAAAAAGAAGAGAAAATGTTTCTATGGCTACCATGTATCATGATGCCGCTCTTCACAATAAAAAAATATTTGAAACAAAAAAAAGAAAGTTAGTGTGGATTGTAGAAGAGCTCATGTTTCCAGCTTGGTTCTGTCTCCAGACCAGGTTGAGATGCTTCCTGGGACATAACCCAGTCTGACATCTCCAGAATAGACGAATCAGTTCCTCTAGTCCTGAATGAAGGTACCGGTTTAGCTGAAACATCCATCCTCTGAATGTGTTCAGCTTTTGTTCTGACGGTTCTGCTACTTGAACCAGTTTGGGTGGACTCAGATGGTTCAGAGGTTGTTACTGAGACTCACATACCAGGTTCAGATTCCTGCTGGGACTCATCCAGACTGGACTCCACTGGTCCAGACTAGACGCTGCTGGTTTTCCGGTCAGGTTCAGGTTCCTGCCGATCCAGACTGGACTCCACTGGTCCAGACTAGACACTGCTGGTTTTCCGGTCAGGTTCAGGTTCCTGCCGATCCAGACTGGACTCCACTGGTCCAGACTAGACACTGCTGGTTTTCCGGTCAGGTTCAGGTTCCTGCCGATCCAGACTGGTCTCCACTGGTCCAGACTAGACACTGCTGGTTTTCCAGTCAGGTTCAGGTTCCTGCCGATCCAGACTGGACTCCACTGGTCCAGACTAGACGCTGCTGGTTTTCCAGTCAGGTTCAGGTTCCTGCCGATCCAGACTGGAGTCCACTGGTCCAGACTAGACACTGCTGGTTTTCCGGTCAGGTTCAGGTTCCTGCCGATCCAGACTGGAGTCCACTGGTCCAGACTAGACACTGCTGGTTTTCCGGTCAGGTTCAGGTTCCTGCCGATCCAGACTGGAGTCCACTGGTCCAGACTAGACGCTGCTGGTTTTCCAGTCAGGTTCAGGTTCCTGCCGATCCAGACTGGAGTCCACTGGTCCAGACTAGACACTGCTGGTTTTCCGGTCAGGTTCAGGTTCCTGTCGATCCAGACTGGAGTCCACTGGTCCAGACTAGACACTGCTGGTTTTCCGGTCAGGTTCAGGTTTCTGCCGATCTAGACTGGACTCCACTGGTCCAGACTAGACACTCCTTCTGTTCCAGTCAGGTTCAGGTACCTGCCGATCCAGACTGGAGTCCACTGATCCAGACGAGACACTGCTTCTGTTCCAGTCAGGTTCAGGTTCCTGTCGATCCAGACTGGACTCCACTGGTCCAGACTAGACAGTACTGGTTTTCCAGTCAGGTTCAGGTGTAACCATCAGCTCTTGAACTTTCCAGAGAACCGTTTGTGTTTGACTGCAGCAGCGCTGAGAAGAAGCCCAGACCCTCCCAGACTGACAACAGCAGGTAAGACCCAGTTCTGGAGAGATCAGGAATCCCTGAGCCCACATCTGAATCGTTTCCTCTCCATCTGCAGCGATGGCGGTTCTGAGGAAGGAAGTGACGTCATCCTGGCCCTGGCAGTGTCTCCGTCTGGGAAGCTGGTGGCACTGACGGATGACAACAAACGACTGCTGGTGTTCCAGCGGGACCCTGAGTGGAAATGCCTGAGCACCAGGTAGGACCGCCCACCTGCAGGACCGCCCACCTGCTCACCAGTTCTGGATTAGAGCTGGACCAAGTCCAGGACTAGAGTCTAACTTCATTACTGCAAGCTTGATGTGATGGACAGGTGTGAGGGTTGTTGACAAATGTGTGTGATTGACAGGTGGGTGGTCCGGCGCTGTGTCTCTCTGGTCTTCAGCCAATCAGAGGACGAGCTGCTGGCAGCTGATAAGTCTGGAGATGTTTACAGCTTCTCATTGGACGAGGCAGAGAGAGAGGGCCAATTGAAGATGGGACACCTGTCCATGCTGCTGGGCGTGGTAAGAACCTGTGACATCATGATCTTCATCAGAGCAGAGGTTTGAGAGGTTTCAGTGTTCTTGTTGAAGATGTTGAGTTACTTTGTGTTGCCACATTAGAAACATAGCTTCTGTTCAAAAGACATGATGATGGACAGGTGATGTCACAGATCAGAGGTGTGAATGTACATCTGCACAGGAAAGTCTAAATTCTACCAGAATAATGATATTAGATGGACTGAGGTCAGCCTCAATCATCTGAAACGACCAGCGTACCTGATGATCTACCTGAAGACCTACCTGATGATCTACTTGATGATCCGACTGATGATCTACCTGACGATCTGAGTGATGATCTACCTGATGATCTACCTGATGATCTGACTGATGATCTGACTGATGATCTACCTGATGATCTGACTGATAATCTGATTTATGATCTGGGTCCCGATCCCATTCCGACCTTTTAATTTTGATGATCGGCAGATTTCCGATTTTTCCCGATCCGAGTTCACTTTTTTTGAGTGGGCAAACAGAGTTTAATTTCCCATGCATTTTATTTCCTGTGTACATTAATAAATGCCTGCATCCAAGCTGAGATTAATATCTTTTATCATCTCATAAAATAAACAATAACTTATTTAAACACGCTTCTTTCTTTCTTTTTTGTTTGGGAGAATTATTATAAAACACATTTAGTTACAGAACAGTGACTGTTCAACAGTCTCAGTACTAAAGAACAAAGCACTTCCATTTAAATAGCAGCAGGTGAACTTGGCTAGCAGTTTAAGGCAATGAAAACACTAGCAGAAGTCTTTGCAATCAATGAAATCACATCAGAATAAAAATAACATAAAATAACTTAACTTCTTTCAAGACCCGCTGCACATGTTTGCGCACCTTTGTGTCCTTTGTCGTTCATGTAATGACGGGAACGAGGCTCGAGGTAATTAATGAGCCGGTTAAATGCCTTGTATTCCACAAATTGAATTGTCTGGTCGTCCTCAGTAATACATTCCGCGATTAGCTCAGTGATTTTTCTGTATTTCTCCGAGTCTTTCGGGAGTTTGTCCTTTCTTTTAAAAGTTTCACAGAGCGTTTAATGCCGAAGCTGGTGCTGACGGCAGCAGCTTGCTGCCGACGCCTGACATAAGGCTGCGTGATCGGTGCTGCGTGCTTTTTTAAGTGTCTGATTAAATTGGTGGTGTTGTAAACTCTCTTCTTACTTACCCATCATGATATATCAGCCTTCCACACGTTGCAAGTCGCAGTCGAAGCGTCGGTCTTTGTAATTTTATAGCGCTGCCACACTGCTGATATTTTTGCTAAAGTTTAGCCTGACGCCGCCGGTCTTAAAACTTTTAAGGTGGATACAAGACAGCGCTGCTGGGAAACCTCATTTCAGTGCAAATTATTAAATGTATATAGTTTAAAAAATATTTTTGTTTGTGTAATATGATTACTTTTTTAATTTGTGTTAATCAGGATCACTTTTTGAGGAAACAAATAATGAAAAAAAGATCGGCGTGTTATAATAATGTTGATCGGCCGATCCGATCCACCTTAAATTTTTAAGATCGAAGGCGGATCCGATCAGGGGATCGGGATCGGGACACCCCTATGATCTACCCGACGGTCTGACTGATGATCTACCTGATTATCTGACTGACGATCTACCTGATGATCTGACTGATAATCTGACTGATGATCTACCTGATGATCTACCTGATGATCTACCTGATGATCTACCCAAAGATCTACCTGATGATCCACCTGATGATCTGACTGCTGATCCGCCTGCTGATCCGCCTGATGATCCGACTGATGATCTACCTGACGATCCACCTGACGATCCACCTGACGATCTGACTGATGATCTTCCTGATGATCTACCTGATGATCTGAATGATGATCCACTTGATGATCTACCTGAAGATCCACCTGATGATCTACCTGACGATCCGACTGATGATCTACCTGATGATCTGACTGATGATCTACCTGATGATCTGACTGATGATCTACCTGATGATCTGACTGAAGATCTACCTGATGATCTGACTGATGATCTACCTGAAGATCTACCTGATGATCTACCTGAAGATCCACCTGATGATCTACCTGACGATCCGACTGATGATCTACCTGATGATCTGACTGATGATCTACCTGATGATCTGACTGATGATCTACCTGATGATCCACCTGACGTTCTACCTGACGTTCTACCTGACGTTCTACCTGACGATCTACCTGATGATCTGACTGATGATCTACCTGAAGATCTACCTGATGATCTACCTGAAGATCCACCTGATGATCTACCTGACGATCCGACTGATGATCTACCTGATGATCTGACTGATGATCTACCTGATGATCTGACTGATGATCTACCTGATGATCTGACTGATGATCTACCTGATGATCCACCTGACGTTCTACCTGACGTTCTACCTGACGTTCTACCTGACGTTCTACCTGACGATCTACCTGACGATCTGACTGACGATCTGACTGACGATCTACCTGATGATCTGTCTGATGATCCACCTGATGATCCACCTGATGATCTACCTGACGTTCTACCTGACGTTCTACCTGACGATCTACCTGATGATCTGACTGATGATCTGACTGATGATCCACCTGATGATCTGACTGATGATCTACCTGATGATCTACATGATGATCTTTCTGATGATCTGACTGATGATCTACCTGATGATCTACATGATGATCTTTCTGATGATCTGACTGATGATCTACCTGATGATCTGGCTGATTATCTACCTGATGATCTATCCGATGATTTGACCGATGATCTACTTGATGATCCGACTTATGATCTACCTAACGATCTACCTGATGATCTACCTGATGATCTACCTGATGATCTGACTGATGCTTTCTGAGATGAACTTCTGTTTCTAGAATCTTTAATCACATCAGAATAAAATCAGGATTCATTTGCAGGAACCACATCATGATCAGAGGTCCAGGTTTTCCTCTCCTTCCCTTCTTATCATCGGTTTAGATCCTGTTGTCAGAGGTGGGGTCACTATTTGGCTCCGCCACTTCATCCAGTCACTGCTGTGTTTCAGACGGTGTCACCTGACAACAGGTTCATTATCACCGGAGACCGAGATGAGAAGATCAGAGTCAGCCATCACAGGAGTCCATACAACATCCAGTCCTTCTGTCTGGGACATCGCCAGTAAGTTCTGGATCCCTGGTTTAACTGAGCCTGGTTTAACTGCCAGGTTCTTTGTGGTAATCCCATCTTTTGGTTCTGTCCCAGGTTTGTCAGCACCCTACAGATCCCATCAGGACATCCACGCTGGCTACTGTCTGGATCAGGGGTTCGTTCACACTGACACAGTCACGGTCCATTTCAGATCCACCTTATTCATGTTCTCATGTCCTCCATCATCTTCCAGCTGCAGCAGTATGGGCTTCTACAGAAGTCAGTGAGCTGGTGTAATCTTAGTTATTCTGATACCTACCTGTTCTCCAGGTAGGGGGAACTCCTCGCCCTGAAAAAGTTTATGCTGTCATTCTGGTCATGTACCTGGTTCTGGATCAGGATCTGGTTGTGGTTCTGGTCAGGTACCTGGTTCTGGTTCGCTATCTGGTTGTGGTTCTGGTCATGTACCTGGTTCTGATTCGGTATCTGGTTGTGGTTCTGGTCATGTACCTGGTTCTGGCTCGGTATCTGGTTCCGGGTCTGGTTATGTATCTAATTGTATCTCTGGTCATGTTTTTCAGGATGGAACCATGAAGCTGTGGGAGTACGAGTCTGGCCGTTTGCTCCAGAGCTGTGATCTTCAACAGATGGACCAGAACCCAGACAAAGTTGAGATCCAGAGCTATGACCCGGATGCAGAGAAGCAGGTCTGCAGGGTTCTCACTCTCGACCCATTTATTACAGACAGAACCGGATGAGTTTTATGGCTCTGCTGGTCTAGAGTCTCTGGAGCCGAAGGTGGACCTGCCTGTCAGGAAAAGGAAATAAAACTAATTTGCGTTCTGTCTCTGGTATATTTCCCAGAGTGCAGCGGTGTGTCGCATCAGCAGCTCCCCTGATGGATGCCACGTCGCTGTGCTATGTGAAAGGTGAGAATGAAGCTCCATCCAACATGTCATGGAGAGTCTGCTGGAGCTGACCACCAGGGTCTCCTGAATCTTAACCAGCTTGTCAGCATCGTGATGGTCTCAGACTGTCCACTGTGATGGTTTTTCATCAGGTCTGTCAGAGACAAGCCTGGAATTTTGTGATTTGAGGGACAAGGCCACTTGGCCTCCAAAGGGGGATTTTTTTTGAGGGCACAAAGGCCAAATGCCAGGGAAAAACGGCCATAATAAAAAAACACAATATGACATGATATGCTAATAAATGGCACAACACAGTTTTTGAAATCAGAACCTTGGATATTTTTAATAGGCTACCACAACTTTTGGACTTTAATCAAAGGGAAATAGACAACAAAATAGGCAGTGTCCATGACTTTTATCAGGTTATTACACAGCCATAAATTTAATTTAAATCACCATCTGATGATGGGGATGGAGAACCTGGGGTCTTCCTAGGCCCATAAGGAAAAACAGTTGGCCTCCACCTCCCTATGCTCCCTCTGTCTTTTTTGCACTGGCTGAAGATTTAAAACAGTTTTATGATGAATCAAAGTGGCACAACTAGTTTATATATTATATATTATATATATTAATATATTATATATCATCCTGCCTGTAAGATGTTGTTGAATCATATGTCAATTGTGAGTTTTTGATGTGTTTTCTAGTCACAAATGTTTTCTCTATAATCGAATTCCATTTAATGGCATCCTGATTTTGGCGATGAAATGAAGACTAACAAGCAAAGCTTCGCTGCACACATAGGAGAGAGACAGAGAAGTTGATTTGGTGAGAAAAGGATTATTTGAAGGCTTTAGTTTATGATAAAACAGCTGTTTGCAGGAGACAGTTTACTTGGGTTGCCTTAGCAACCAAAGCTCAGAAGGCTACAGTAGCGAGACATGACAGTCTCCGTCTGATATTGAATCATTAAAAATTCTTAGTAGGCTATAGCGATAAGATATGACACGAAAGATTTACAGAAGTGTTGATTTAGCTTGTTGGATAGCTAGGTTCCCCTCAGGGAGGCTAATAGGCTACTGCTACAACCAAGTCTTACAACGCTTTATCAATTTAAAGTTAGGAGCCATTTATTATGATTTATAGTCCTGGGCTCAATCTTTAAAGTCCTTATGCTCAATGACAACCTATTTGATCCAGAAAACAGATGGCTTTTTGAACACTTACCTTTAATGTCGTCTTTGTAGTATCGTTGTGCTGTTAATCCCACAGACAGAACGCTGGTGGAAATAGATGCTGTGCGGTAGAGTTATGGACGGATCCCACAGTAGGACAAACCTCCACTCCGATTGTTTAGCTTTAATACAGGTAGGCCTACCGATGGGCACTACGGCGCAAACTTGATGATAGCCGAAGGAAGGGGAGAGGGCAGGGCACCAAGGCCACAGTGGCTGTTAAGCATCAATTTTTGGAAGGGCATCACGGCCAAGAAGAAGGCCCTGGCCATGGCCGCCGTGGCTGCCGTGAAATTCCTGCCCTGGTCAGAGACCTCAGAGTCAGGGGTCTCTACTGGAGATGGACCAGCTTGTTATCAGTTTACTGCAACTAACTACAGGCATTATTGGACAATAAGACTGCAGCTGCTTCTGTAACCAGAACCAACTCACACTTTTAATTCAGTCCAGAATTTTTCTAGAACCTTTAACACTTTGAGAAGACAAGGATTCTTCTTCTGTTTTAACACTGTTTCCTCCTGATCATTGAGCATGTGGTAACTGCTGAGTTACCTGGACAGGTAGGGTTGTTGGATACATATGTGACCCTCTCAGCAGCTCAGAGGAGCATCAATTCATCAGTCTCCTCTGTCTCCAGAGCGTCAGCGGTTCAGTTCTTCACGCTGGACAGAGATGGTGAACAGAAGCTGGTCCCTCACAGTCTGCTGTCCCTCCCCTGCTCTCCTCTGGACATCAGCTTCGACCCGCATGGACGGCTCTGGGTTCTGATGGAGTCCAGAGATGATCCGATTCAAATCCTCACACTGAAACAAAGCTGCTGGCAGGTATGTGACGATTCATCCATGGTGGAGAACACACTCATCCATGGTGGAGAATACACTCATCCATGCTGGAGAATACACTCATCCATGCTGGAGAATGGACCCATCCATGGTGGAGAACACACTAATCCATAGTGGAGAACACAGCCATCCATGGTGGAGAACACACTTATCCATGGTGGAAAACACACTCATCCATGGTGGAGAACACACTAATCCATGGTGGAGAACGCAGCCATCCATGGTGGAAAACAAACTCATCCATGGTGGAGAACACACTAAGGGCCCTATCTTGCGCCAAACCTCCAAAACCTGCTATTAAGGGATATCAGGTATTGGGAGGGGCGTTCCCCCACAAAGAACGCAATCTTCCACCTCCCAAAACCCACGATCTTACCTGCAAAAACCTCTATATTATTCACACATTATGCATGGGAGTGGTTAGGGCGTTCCACCTGTTTAACCAATCAGTGCGTCAGTAGCCATTGCCTTTAAGAGCAGGTTGCGGTACCTGCAAACTGCTATGGAGCGTCTTTTCACCCAGATCAGAGCAGCTCTCATGGGCAGCTGGTCTGGGACTCTGCTGTAGAGCTTCCTCCTCTTTTTTCCTCCTCCTCTGCACTGATATATACATAACTAGCTCTAACTAATGTGGAGCAAATGATTTAATAATTTCTTTTGTACTCCAAGAAGATCCAACAAACTGCTCAGAAAAAAATAGAGCCAGTGAGCTTCCAGGAAAGCATTTCTTAGAAAAGCACTCAGAGAGCGCAGACCTCCGCCAAGCACAACAGATCTCCCATATAGAGATTTACAGATTGCGATAAAATCCGCCTTCTGGATCAGATCCGGATCAGCCTCTGAAATTTTATAGAGGTTTTCAGTGTCAATATCTGAGTGAAATTTAATGAGCTGTGGGCAATAATTAACGGAGATGTTGAGAAACAAAATTTCCGGCCCCATTGAGCGCATGTTACGGTCCATGGAGGAGAACGCACCCATCCATGGAGGAGCACAGACTCATCCAAGGTGGAGAACACACGCATCCATGGAGGAGAACACACTCATCCTTGGTGGAGAACACTCATCCACGGAGGAGAACACACCCATCCACGGAGGAGAACACACCCATCCACGGAGGAGAACACACCCATCCAAGGTGGAGAACACACTCATCCAAGGTGGAGAACACACCCATCCATGGAGGAGAACACATCCATCCATGGTGGAGAACACATCCATCCATGGTGGAGAACACAATTATCCACGGAGGAAAACACACCTATCCACAGAGGAGAACACAGCCATCCACGGAGGACACACCCATCCAAGGTGGAGAACACACCTATCCATGGAAAACACAACCATCCATGGAGGAGAACACACCCATCCATGGAGGAGAACACACCCATCCATGGAGGAGAACACAGCCATCCACGGAGGAGAACACAGCCATCCACGGAGGAGAACACAGCCATCCACGGAGGAGAACACAGCCATCCACGGAGGAGAACACAGCCATCCACGGAGGAGAACACAGCCATCCACGGAGGAGAACACACCCATCCAAGGTGGAGAACACACTCATCCATGGAGGAGAACACACTCATCCTTGGAGGAGAACACACCTATCCATGGAGGAGAACACACCCATCCACGGTGGAGAACACACTCATCCATGGAGGAGAACACACCATCCACGGAGGAGAACACACCCATCCACGGAGGAGAACACACTCATCCATGGTGGAGAACACACTCATCCATGGAGGAGAACACACCCATCCATGGAGGAGAACACACTAATCCATGGAGGTGAACACACCCATCCATGGAGGAGAACACATCCATCCATGGTGGAGAACACATCCATCGATGGTGGAGAACACATCCATCGATGGTGGAGAACACAATTATCCACGGAGGAAAACACACCTATCCTTAGTGGAGAACACACCCATCCATGGTAGAGAACACTCATCCAAGGTGGAGAACACACTAATCCATGGAGGAGAACACACCCATCCATGGAGGAGAAAACACCTATCCTTGGTGGAGAACACACCCATCCATGGTGGAGAACACACCCATCCATGGTGGAGAACACACCCATCCATGGTGGAGAACACACCCATCCATGGTGGAGAACACATCCATCCATGGAGGACACACCCATCCAAGGTGGAGAACACACCTATCCTTAGTGGAGAACACACCCATCCATGGAGGAGAACACACCTATCCTTAGTGGAGAACACACCCATCCATGGTGGAGAACACACTCATCCATGGTGGAGAACACACCTATCCATGGAGGAGAACACACCTATCCATGGAGGAGAACACACCTATCCTTAGTGGAGAACACACCCATCCATGGTGGAGAACACACTAATCCATGGAGGAGAACACACCCATCCATGGAGGAGAAAACACCTATCCTTGGTGGAGAACACACCCATCCATGGTGGAGAACACACCCATCCATGGTGGAGAACACACCCATCCATGGTGGAGAACACACCCATCCATGGTGGAGAACACATCCATCCATGGAGGACACACCCATCCAAGGTGGAGAACACACCTATCCTTAGTGGAGAACACACCCATCCATGGAGGAGAACACACCTATCCTTAGTGGAGAACACACCCATCCATGGTGGAGAACACACTCATCCATGGTGGAGAACACACCCATCCATGGAGGAGAACACACCTATCCTTAGTGGAGAACACACCCATCCATGGAGGAGAACACACCTATCCTTAGTGGAGAACACACCCATCCATGGTGGAGAACACACTCATCCATGGTGGAGAACACAGCTATCCATGGAGGAGAACACACCTATCCTTAGTGGAGAACACAACCATCCACGGAGGAGAACACACCTATCCTTAGTGGAGAACACACCCATCCATGGTGGAGAACACACCCATCCATGGTGGAGAACACACCCATCCATGGAGGAGAACACACCTATCCTTAGTGGAGAACACACCCATCCATGGAGGAGAACACACCTATCCTTAGTGGAGAACACACCCATCCATGGTGGAGAACACACTCATCCATGGTGGAGAACACACCTATCCATGGAGAACACAACCATCCACGGAGGAGAACACACCCATCCATGGTGGAGAACACACTCATCCATGGTGGAGAACACACTCATCCATGGTGGAGAACACACTCATCCATGGTGGAGAACACACCCATCCATGAAGGAGAACACTCATCCAAGGTGAAGAACACATCCATCCATAGAGCAGAACACATCCATCCATAGAGGAGAACACCCATCCACGGAGGAAAACACACCCATCCATAGAGGAGAACACACCCATCCACGGAGGAAAACACACCAATCCACGGAGGAGAACACACTAATCCATGGTGGAGAACGCACGCATCCATTGAGGAGAACACTCATCCAAGGTGGAGAACACTCATCCAAGGTGGAGAACACACTAATCCATGGAGGAGAACACACCCATCCATGGAGGAGAAAACACCTATCCTTGGTGGAGAACACACCCATCCATGGTGGAGAACACACCCATCCATGGTGGAGAACACACCCATCCATGGTGGAGAACACATCCATCCATGGAGGACACACCCATCCAAGGTGGAGAACACACCTATCCATGGAGAACACAACCATCCACGGAGGAGAACACACCTATCCTTAGTGGAGAACACACCCATCCATGGTGGAGAACACACTCATCCATGGTGGAGAACACACCTATCCATGGGAACCAACCATCCAGGAGGAGAACACCCATCCACGGAGGAGAACACACTCATCCATGGTGATGAACACACTCATCCATGGTGGAGAACACACTCATCCATGGTGGAGAACACACCCATCCATGAAGGAGAACACTCATCCAAGGTGAAGAACACATCCATCCATAGAGCAGAACACCCATCCACGGAGGAAAACACACCCATCCATAGAGGAGAACACACCTATCCTTGGTGGAGAACACAGCCATCCATGGAGGAGAACACACCCATCCACGGAAGAGAACACACCCATCCACGGAGAGAACACACCCATCCATGGAGGAGAACACACCCATCCATGGAGGAGAACACACCCATCCAAGGTGGAGAACACACCCATCCATGGAGGAGAACACACTACTCCATGGAGGTGAACACACCTATCCATGGAGGAGAACACATCCATCCATGGTGGAGAACACATCCATCCATGGTGGAGAACACACCTATTCATGGAGGACACACCTATCCTTGGTGGAGAACACACCCATCCATGGTGGAGAACACACCCATCCATGGAGGAGAACACACCCATCCATGGTGGAGAACACATCCATCCATGGTGGAGAACACATCCATCCATGGTGGAGAACACACCCATCCATGGAGGAGAACACACCCATCCATGGTGGAGAACACACCCATCCATGGTGGAGAACACACCCATCCATGGTGGAGAACACACCCATCCATGGTGGAGAACACACCCATCCATGGAGGAGAACACTCATCCATGGTGGAGAACACATCCATCCATAGAGGAGAACACACCCATCCACGGAGGAAAACACACTAACCCATGGTGGAGAACGCACCCATCCATGGAGGAGAACGCACCCATCCAAGGTGAAGAACACATCCATCCATAGAGGAGAACACTCATCCAAGGTGGAGAACACACCCATCCACGGAGGAAAACACACCAATCCATGGAGGAGAACACACCCATCCGTGGAGGAGAAAACACCTAACCATGGAGGAGAACACACCCACCCATGGTGGAGAACGCACCAATCCAAGGTGGAGAACACACCCATCCGTGGAGGAGAACACACCCATCCATGGAGGAGAACACACTAATCCATGGAGGAGAACACACCCATCCTGGGAGGAGAACACACCCATCCTGGGAGGAGAACACACCCATCCATGGAGGAGAACACACCCATCCATGGAGGAGAACACACCCATCCATGGAGGAGAACACACCCATCCTGGGAGGAGAACACACCCATCCATGGTGGAGAACACACCCATCCTGGGAGGAGAACACACCCATCCTTGGTGGAGAACGCACCCATCCAAGGTGGAGAACACACCCATCCGTGGAGGAGAACACACCCATCCGTGGAGGAGAACACACCCATCCTTAGTGGAGAACACACCCATCCATGGTGGAGAACACAGCCATCCAAGGAGGAGAACACAGCCATCCAAGGAGGAGAACACACCCATCCGTGGAGGAGAACACACCCATCCTTAGTGGAGAACACACCCATCCATGGTGGAGAACACAGCCATCCAAGGAGGAGAACACACCCATCCTGGGAGGAGAACACAGCCATCCAAGGAGGAGAACACAGCCATCCAAGGAGGAGAACGCAGCCATCCACGGAAAAGAACGCACCCATCCATGGTGGAGAACGCACCCATCCATGGTGGAGAACACACCCATCCATGGAGGAAAACACACCCATCCATGGAGGAGAACACACCCATCCTTAGTGGAGAACGCACCCATCCATGGTGGAGAACGCACCCATCCATGGTGGAGAACACACCCATCCATGGAGGAAAACACACCCATCCATGGAGGAGAACACACCCATCCTTAGTGGAGAACACACCCATCCATGGTGGAGAACACACCCATCCATGGAGGAGAACACACCCATCCTGGGAGGAGAACACAGCCATCCAAGGAGGAGAACACAGCCATCCAAGGAGGAGAACGCAGCCATCCACGGAAAAGAACGCACCCATCCATGGTGGAGAACGCACCCATCCATGGTGGAGAACACACCCATCCATGGAGGAAAACACACCCATCCATGGAGGAGAACACACCCATCCTTAGTGGAGAACACACCCATCCATGGTGGAGAACACAGCCATCCAAGGAGGAGAACACACACCCCATCCAGGAGGAGAACACACCCATCCGTGGAGGAGAACACACCTATCCTTAGTGGAGAACACACCCATCCATGGTGGAGAACACAGCCATCCAAGGAGGAGAACACACCCATCCTGGGAGGAGAACACAGCCATCCAAGGAGGAGAACACAGCCATCCAAGGAGGAGAACGCAGCCATCCACGGAAAAGAACGCACCCATCCATGGTGGAGAACGCACCCATCCATGGTGGAGAACACACCCATCCATGGTGGAGAACACTCCCATCCTTAGTGGAGAACACACCCATCCATGGTGGAGAACACACCCATCCACGGAGGAGAACACACCCATCCTTAGTGGAGAACACACCCATCCACGGAGGAGAACACACCCATCCACGGAGGAGAACACACCCATCCTTAGTGGAGAACACACCCATCCATGGTGGAGAACACACCCATCCATGGAGGAGAACACACCCATCCTTAGTGGAGAACACACCCATCCGTGGAGGAAAACACACCCATCCATGGAGGAGAACACACCTATCCTTAGTGGAGAACACACCCATCCATGGTGGAGAACACACCCATCCATGGAGGAGAACACACCTATCCTTAGTGGAGAACACACCCATCCATGGAGGAGAACACACCCATCCATGGAGGAGAACACACCTATCCTTAGTGGAGAACACACTCATCCAAGGTGGAGAACACACCCATCCATGGAGGAAAACACACCCATCCATGGAGGAACACACCCCATCCATGGTGGAGAACACACCCATCCATGGAGGAGAACACACACCCATCCATGGAGGAGAACACACCTATCCATGGAGAACACAGCCATCCACGGAGGAGAACACACCCATCCATGGAGGAGAACACACTCATCCTTGGTGGAGAACACACCTATCCATGGTGGAGAAGACAGCCATCCATGGAGGAGAACACACCCATCCATGGAGGAGAACACACCTATCCTTAGTGGAGAACACACTCATCCAAGGTGGAGAACACACCCATCCATGGAGGAAAACACACCCATCCATGGAGGAGAACACACCCATCCTTAGTGGAGAACACACCCATCCATGGTGGAGAACACACCCATCCATGGAGGAGAACACACCTATCCATGGAGAACACAGCCATCCACGGAGGAGAACACACCCATCCATGGAGGAGAACACACCTATCCTTGGTGGAGAACACACTCATCCTTGGTGGAGAACACACCTATCCATGGTGGAGAAGACAGCCATCCATGGAGGAGAACACACCCTTCCATGGAGGACAACACACTAATCCATGGGGGAGAACGCACCCATCCAAGGTGGAGAACGCACCCATCCATGGAGGAGAACACACCCATCCATGGTGGAGAACACACCCATCCATGGAGGAGAACACACCTATCCACGGAGGAGAACACACCCATCCACGGAGGAGAACACACCTATCCTTGGTGGAGAACACACCTATCCTTGGTGGAGAACACACTCATCCTTGGTGGAGAACACACCTATCCATGGTGGAGAAGACAGCCATCCATGGAGGAGAACACACCCTTCCATGGAGGAGAACACACCCATCCATGGAGGAGAACGCACCCATCCAAGGTGGAGAACGCACCCATCCATGGAGGAGAATGCACCCATCCATGGTGGAGAACACACCAATCCATGGAGGAGAACACACTAATCCAAGGAGGAGAACACAGCCATCCACGGAGGAGAACGCACCCATCCAAGGTGGAGAACACACCCATCCAAGGTGGAGAACACACCCATCCATGGAGGAGAAAACACCTATCCATGGTGGAGAACACACCCATCCATGGTGGAGAACACACCCATCCAAGGTGGAGAACACACCCATCCACGGTGGAGAACACACCCATCCAAGGTGGAGAACACACCCATCCATGGAGGAGAAAACACCTATCCACGGAGGAGAACACACTTATCCTTAGTGGAGAACACACTTATCCATGGTGGAGAACACACCCATCCATTGAGGAGAACACACCTATCCTTAGTGGAGAACACACCTATCCTTGGTGGAGAACACACTCATCCTTGGTGGAGAACACACCTATCCATGGAGGAGAACACACCTATCCTTAGTGGAGAACACACCCATCCATGGAGGAGAACACACCCATCCATGGAGGAGAACACACCTATCCTTAGTGGAGAACACACCTATCCTTGGTGGAGAACACACTCATCCTTGGTGGAGAACACACCTATCCATGGAGGAGAACACACCCATCCATGGAGGAGAACACACCCATCCATGGAGGAGAACACACCTATCCTTGGTGGAGAACACACCCATCCATGGAGGAGAACACACCTATCCTTGGTGGAGAACACACTCATCCATGGAGGAGAACACACCTATCCTTGGTGGAGAACACACTCATCCTTGGTGGAGAACACACCTATCCTTGGTGGAGAACACACTCATCCTTGGTGGAGAACACACCTATCCATGGAGGAGAACACACCCATCCATGGAGGAGAACACACCTATCCTTGGTGGAGAACACACCCATCCATGGAGGAGAACACACCTATCCATGGAGAACACACCCATCCAAGGAGGAGAACACACCTATCCTTAGTGGAGAACACAGCCATCCATGGTGGAGAACGCACCCATCCATGGAGGAGAACACACCTATCCTTGGTGGAGAACACACTCATCCATGGAGGAGAGCAGACCAATCCATGGAGGAGAACACACCCATCCATGGAGGAGAACACACCTATCCTTGGTGGAGAACACACTCATCCTTGGAGGAGAACACACCTATCCTTAGTGGAGATCACATCCATCCACGGAGGACAACACACCCATCCACGGAGGAGAACACACCCATCCAAGGTGGAGAACACACTCATCCATGGAGGAGAACACACTCATCCTTGGAGGAGAACACACCTATCCATGGAGAACACACCCATCCAAGGAGGAGAACACACCTATCCTTAGTGGAGATCACATCCATCCACGGAGGACAACACACCCATCCACGGAGGAGAACACACCCATCCAAGGTGGAGAACACACTCATCCAAGGTGGAGAACACACTCATCCATGGAGGAGAACACACTCAGCCGTGGAGGAGAACACACCCATCCGTGGAGGAGAAAACACCTATCCATGGAGAACACACCCATCCACGGAGGAGAACACACCTATCCTTGGTGGAGAACACACCCATCCACGGAGGAGAACACACCTATCCATGGAGAACACAGCCATCCACGGAGGAGAACACACCCATCCATGGAGGAGAACACACCTATCCTTAGTGGAGAACACACCCATCCATGGTGGAGAACACACCCATCCATGGTGGAGAACACACCCTTCCATGGAGGAGAACACACTAATCCATGGAGGAGAGCAGACCAATCCATGGAGGAGAACACACCCATCCAAGGTGGAGAACACACCCATCCATGGTGGAGAACACACCCTTCCATGGAGGAGAACACACTAATCCATGGAGGAGAACACACCTATCCTTGGTGGAGCACACACTCATCCAAGGTGGAGAACACACCCATCCACAGTGGAGAACACACCCATCCAAGGTGGAGAACACACCCATCCACAGTGGAGAACACACCCATCCATGGAGGAGAACACGTCCTCAGTGGACCAGATTTTCGGTGAAAGCTATCCTATTATTGGTGAACTTGTGTCATGTTCTTCTGTCCAGTGTGACGTGGACGACCCACAAATCAACAGAGTGACTGAAGTTCTCAGACGTCACTGGAGCTCATGTGAAGGTGAGAAGTTAATTATAGTTTCATCACTCCTGTCTGAGTTTACCTGTTAATAGAATTGAATTGAATTGAATTGAATTGAAATTGAAAAATACTTTAATAATCCCCGAGGGGAAATTGGCTTGTTGCAGCAGATACAAAAATATACATAAATAGACAGGACATTAAATAGACATTAAATAGGCAATAAATAGACAAAAAACAGTGTGCAGAAACAGAACAATAAATAGACTAAAAACAGTGCGCAAAACAAGACACTAAATAAAAAGTAAGTAGACAAAATCAGTGTGCAAAAACAGACAAAAACAGTGTGCAAAACCAGTAATAATAAAACTGTAATAATGTAATAAAGTGATAATGCAGCATTAACAGAAGGCAGTGGCAGAAGTAATCAGCAGCGATTATTCCCTGACAACCAGGAGTTATAGATTTTAATTGCACTAGGAAGGAACGACCTCCTGTGTCGTTCCTTTGAGCAGCGGGGTTGAAGGAGTCTGCCGCTGAAGCTGCTCTTCAACTTGTCCAGGATTTTGTGGAGGGGATGAGAGAGGTTGTTAAGGATAGCCAGCAGTTTTGCTAGCATCCTCTCTTTCACCACCTCCTCCAGTGGGACCAGTTTAGAGCCAACAGCAGACTCAGCTTTCTTGATGAGTTTATTCAGTCTGTTGGCGTCCTTAGCCCTGATGCCTGCCCCCCAAGACACCACAGCAAAGAAGAGGACGTTCGCCACAACAGACCGATAAAACATCTGCAGCATTTTGTTGCACACATTGAAGGACCTGAGCCTCCTCAGGAAGTAGAGTCGGCTCTGGACCTTCTTGTAGGCAACCTTAGTGTTGGCAGACCAGTCCAGTTTGTTGTCTAGTGTCACACCAAGGTACTTGTATGTGTCCACTAGCTCAACATCCCTCCCACTGATGCTGACAGGGGAAGGTGGGGGCTTGTTCCTCCTGAAGTCCACCACCATCTCCCTCGTCTTACTCACGTTCAGCTGCAGGTGGTTCTCCCCACACCAATCCACAAAGTGGCTGATCAGGTCCCTGTACTCAGCCTCCCTCCCCCCCTCCACACACCCCACAATGGCCGCGTCATCAGAGAATTTCTGCAGATGACACAACTCAGTGCGGTACTGAAAGTCAGATGTGTATGTGGTGAAGAGGAAGGGCGACAGCACAGTTCCCTGGGGGGCGCCGATGTCACTGATCAGACGACCAGACACACAGTTCTGTAATCTCACAAACTGAGGTCTGCCCGTCAGATAGTCATCGATCCAGTTGATGAGGGGAGCATCCACCCGCATACTCTCCAGTTTGGCCTTCAGCAGCCTGGGCTGGATGGTGTTAAAGGCACTGGAGAAGTCAAAGAACGTGATGCGGACTGAGGTGTTGGGGCTGTCCAGGTAGGAGTAGACCCTCTGCAGTAGATAGATAGATGATTGCATCATCAACCCCCATGTGGGGCTGATATGCAAACTGCATATCAGCCCCATAACCTAATTACTCTTAGGGTTAAGGTTGTTTTTCTTCCCATCTGTCTCTACATCTAAATCTTTTTTATTCTTGGACATTTTTGCTCCCAACCACCAGCGACCCAGACAACATCTGAATGAGACCATCTGAGGTATTAACAGTTCTCTGGTTTCATGTTGGATCCAGGTCACTAAGTCACTGTGGTTCTGTGATTGGTCCCTTGGGCCCAGACAGGACAGCCATTAAGGGTCCATTCATCACTCATGAACCTGAGCAGAACCACTGAGATCAGTTCACATGGAACCAGTGGACAGTCCCATATTGTCCTAGTCCTGGTCTCAGACGCTCTGGATGCTGGACAGATAAATATCAGTTGAATGAAGTGGGATGATTGAAGATAATGCTGCAGATGTAGCGGTGGGACGGTGTTAGACGGTGTGAGGATGTGTGCGGAAGAGGATCCTAAAGCAGAGCTTGGTAACCAGACAGCTTAGTCCAGAAAATCAGAGCAGATATCCAGAAGGGCTACAAAATAGCAAGTCCAATAGAATAATCCAAGAAAGAGGCAGTGGACCAGTAAATCCAAAAACACAGTCTGATGATCCAAACAAAAGGATAGAATCTTGATCCAAGAGGCAGGTAAATGGAAAAATGGTCAGATCAGCTAAACTTACAGAAGGGCTGGAAAGACTCGAGGTGGGGTGGGGCGAGTGGGGGAGGGGTCTGCATGTGGTGAGAAGCTGAGTGGGTTTAAATATACAAGCAGAGCAATGAAGAAGATGAGGTACAGGAGCACCCTAACCCTAACCCTTCAACTGTCCACCTGTCTGCCCTGGTGGTAGAATAAAAGCAGGTGGGGGTCACATTTGACCTGTGGGCCTTTAGTTTGACCAGTTTAAGAGGATGGATACCTGGTTATCACTCATTACTACCTGGTTTATCTCCCTGATGGACGAGCGCTCATCTGTTCATCTGGTTTCTTTTCTTTTATGACAAAAATGAACACATTTTTACTTCATTCTCATAAATTCCTCTGAATTTCTACAGAATATTTCAGAATTAAAATGGTTCTAACATCCTCATCTTAAAGGGATGCTCCAACATTTATCTCATCTTTGCATCACTGCAGAGCTGGATGAGGAGGTAAATATGTTCACTTCTGTTAATCCAGTAAGAGTCTGGTGAACTGGACCAGATGAACAGATGAATCTAAGTGGATTCATCCTCTCATCCTGAGACACTAAATCAGCTTTAATCAACTCCACAATGTTCTCCTTTACACACAGATGAAGATTTAACTTCTGTAGAAATAAATCTGTGAATGAGACTCTAGAATCTAATAAAAAATATGTTCTAGGAATTATATTCTATAATCCAGACCCCACAAACATGTAGAATTAAAGGTCAATAATCTAAATGTGCAGTTTGAAGCAAAGCTTTCTGCTGAGACTGGACAGATGAGATCGCAACACTGTATGTACACCACCTGGATGGAGAACTGAAGATTCATCATTAAACGTAGCTCTCCATGAATGATGGAGAACCATACAGCTGCAAACAGATGTTGACATACAGCTGTATTTGCTCATTTGATTGTGGCGTCTCATTTACAGATTTATTTCTTCAGAATTTAAATGAGAACATTCTGAAGTTGTTTCAAGTTTATTTGATCTCTCAGGATGGATGGATCAGTCCACTGGAGAACGTTGATCAGGGCTGGTGGGGGCTTGGAACATGGCCCCACTTATCTCCTACAGACTATTACTAAGTTGTAGGAGAATCCCTTTAACTTCTGATGGAAAGTCTCTGGAGGTCTACCAGAAGTTTTCCATGTATCCTCAACCCTGGCAGCATTGATGTAACACTAGTTGATAACTGACGAACACCACAGATGGAGTCTGACCATAGACGGGTTAGGGTTAGTGTTCATCGCTCACCTCAGGATGAAGGATGCCTCATCTCTGTGTCAATTCTTCTCCAACAGCATCATCGAGGACCAGCAGCCTCTTCGAGCACCTGTTCAAGGTGAGCTATGACAATGTGACGACGTACCTGCAGAAGAAGCAGCAGAGGCTGGAGGAACAGCAGAAGAAAAGGAGCCAGGTCCAGAAGGAGGACAGCATCAAGAGACCGAGGACTGAGGCTCCTGACGGGGGTCCGGTTTAGTTTGTGTTTGATGGAGCAGAGCTGACCCTTGGAGGGAGAAGACACAACACGGTGTTTTGTTTCTCAGTTCTGATTTTTGTATGAATAAAAAATGTCAGCTGACATGAAACTGTTCCACAGTCAGCTTCTCAGTTCTGCTGCTGCAGTTACAGTTCTGTTAAATAAAAGAACGAACAGCAGGTAAAATAAGTCTCCCAAGTAGTGTAATAAGTATTTTCTTTTTCATGGTACCAGGGGCTTTTATTTCTCAGTGTTAGAGAGAGACATGAACTCAGGACAGAGAGAGAGAACAGGGAGGACACACAACTGCAACATGGACATGGAGCACTTCCCTGACTGCTGAGCTACTGGGGTGACCCCCACCTAAAACCATATTTCTGAAGGTACTGTTGAGATGAAATCTTCAGCAGATGCTGCTGACAACTCATCAAGAAATCAAACCAGAAATGAACTTGTGTGTGCCGACTTGGATACACACGTGGACAAAATTGTTGATACCCCTCAGTTAAAGAAGGAAAAACCCACAATTCTCACTGAAATCACTTGAAACTTACAAAAGTAACAATAAATAAAAATTTATTGAAAATCAAATAATCAAAATCAGCCATCACTTTTGAATTGTTGATTAACATAATTATTAAAAAAAACAAACTAATGAAATAGGGCTGGACATAAATGATGGTACCTCTATAAAAGATTGAAAACTATTTGACCAGACTGACATGATTAACTCAGGTGTGTCCTTTAATTGACATCACAGGTGTTTCCAAACTCATAATCAGTCAGTCTGCCTATTTAAAGGCAGACAAGTAGTCACTTTGCTGTTTGGTGAAAAGGTGTGTACCACACTGAACATGGACAACAGAAAGCGAAGGAGAGAATTGTCCCAGGACATCCGAAAAAAAATTATAGACAAACATCTTAAAGGTAAAGGCTATAAGACCATCTCTAAACAGCTTGAAGTTCCTGTGACAACAGTGGCTCATATTATTCAGAAGTTCAAGACCCACGGGACAGTAGCCAACCTCCCTGGACGTGGCCGCAAGAGGAAAATTGATGACAAATTGAAGAGACGGATCGTTCGAATTGTATCCAAAGAGCCCAGAACAACCTCCAAAGAAATTAAAGGTGAACTCCAAGGCCAAGGTACATCAGTGTCAGATCGCACCATTCGTCGTTGTTTGAGCCAAAGTGGACTTCATGGGAGACGACACCACTGCTGAAAAAAATCATAAAAAAGCGAGACTGGAATTTGCAAAAATGCATGTTGACAAGCCACAAAGCTTCTGGGAGAATGTCCTTTGGATAGATGAGACCAAACTGGAGCTTTTTGGTAAGGCACATCAACTCTATGTTCATAGACTCAAAAACCAAGCATACGAAGAAAAGAACACTGTCCCTACGGTGAAACATGGAGGAGGCTCAGTAATGTTTTGGGGCTGCTTTGCTGCATCTGGCACAGGGTGTCTTGAATGTGTGCAAGGTAAAATGAAATCTGAAGACTATCAAGGCATTCTGGAGAGAAATGTGCTGCCTATTGTCAGAAAGCTTGGTCTCAGTTGCAGGTCATGGGTCTTCCAACAGGACAACGATACAAAACACACAGCCAAAAACACCCAAGAATGGCTGAGAGAAAAGCGTTGGACTATTCTAAAGTGGCCTTCCATGAGCCCAGATCTGAATCCCATTGAACATCTGTGGAAGGAGCTGAAACATGCCATTTGGAGAAGACACCCATCAAACCTGAGACAACTGGAGCAGTTTGCTCATGAGGAGTGGGCCAAAATACCTGTTGACAGCTGCAGAACGCTCATTGACAAATACAGAAATCGTTTAATTGCAGTGATTGCCTCAAAAGGTTGTGCAACAAAATATTAAGTTATGGGTACCATCATTTTTGTCCAGCCCTATTTCATTAGTTTGTTTTTTTTAAAATAATTATGTTAATCAACAATTCAAAAGTGATGGCTGATTTTGATTATTTGATTTTCAATAAATTTTTATTTATTGTTACTTTTGTAAGTTTCAAGTGATTTCAGTGAGAATTGTGGGTTTTTCCTTCTTTAAAGGTGGAGTAGGTGTTGTTTGAAAAACGGTTCCAGCAATCCAACTCAAGTGAGATTTTGAAAATATACACTCCCTCCCTCCTCCCAAAGGCTCCGCCTCCTCCTCTTAAGCTCACCCCTCGAAACCACGCCTTCACATGATTCACGACTGCATGAACCATAGGGAGGGAGGGAGCGAGGGGTGATATTTGATGGACGTATTAGGCAGCCAATCAAAATAGTGATGATCACTTTTTTGATTGGTCAGAGTTTTTCTCTGATTATACCTTCTAGACTGGACCAAAATGTTTAGTTTTTTTTGCAAACATTTTATTTCAGTGGGTGCAATGGAAATGTGAAAAGGTTTTCAGGCAATATTGTAAAAAGTGTTGCAAAAAAACAACACCCACCCCACCTTTAACTGAGGGGTACCAACAATTTTGTCCACGTGTGTAGATGTCTGAGATATCAACTAACATACTTACCTGCAGCTCCACCCTCTGACCAGTGTTGACCTCCACCCGTCTATGTAGACGTCATCCCGGCGTTGACCTCCACCCGTCTATGTAGACGTCATCCCGGCGTTGACCTCCACCCGTCTATATAGACGTCATCCCGGCGTTGACCTCCACCCGTTTATATAGACGTCATGCCGGCGTTGACCTCCACCCGTCTATATAGACGTCATCCCAGCGTTGACCTCCACCCGTTTATATAGACGTCATCCCGGCGTTGACTTCCACCCGTTTATATAGACGTCATCCCGGCGTTGACCTCCACCCGTCTATATAGACGTCATCCCGGCGTTGACCTCCACCCATTTATATAGACGTCATGCCGGCGTTGACCTCCACCCGTCTATATAGACGTCATCCCGGCGTTGACCTCCACCCGTTTATATAGACGTCATCCCGGCGTTGACTTCCACCCGTTTATATAGACGTCATGCCGGCGTTGACCTCCACCCGTCTATATAGACGTCATCCCGGCGTTGACCTCCACCCGTTTATATAGACGTCATCCCGGCGTTGACCTCCACCCGTTTATATAGACGTCATCCCGGCGTTGACCTCCACCCGTTTATATAGACGTCATCCCGGCGTTGACCTCCACCCGTCTATATAGACGTCATCCCGGCGTTGACCTCCACCCGTTTATATAGACGTCATCCCGGCGTTGACCTCCACCCGTTTATATAGACGTCATCCCAGCGTTGACCTCCACCCGTTTATATAGACGTCATCCCAGCGTTGACTTCCACCTGTCTATGTAGACGTCATCCCAGCGTTGACCTCCACCCGTTTATATAGACGTCATCCCGGCGTTGACCTCCACCCGTTTATATAGACGTCATCCCGGCGTTGACCTCCACCCGTTTATATAGACGTCATGCCGGCGTTGACCTCCACCCGTTTATATAGACGTCATGCCGGCGTTGACCTCCACCCGTTTATATAGACGTCATCCCAGCGTTGACCTCCACCCGTTTATATAGACGTCATCCCAGCGTTGACTTCCACCTGTCTATGTAGACGTCATCCCAGCGTTGACCTCCACCCGTTTATATAGACGTCATCCCGGCGTTGACCTCCACCCGTTTATATAGACGTCATGCCGGCGTTGACCTCCACCCGTTTATATAGACGTCATCCCAGCGTTGACCTCCACCCGTTTATATAGACGTCATGCCGGCGTTGACCTCCACCCGTCTATATAGACGTCATCCCAGCGTTGACCTCCACCCGTTTATATAGACGTCATCCCGGCGTTGACCTCCACCCGTTTATATAGACGTCATCCCGGCGTTGACCTCCACCCGTTTATATAGACGTCATGCCGGCGTTGACCTCCACCCGTTTATATAGACGTCATGCCGGCGTTGACCTCCACCCGTCTATATAGACGTCATCCCAGCGTTGACCTCCACCCGTTTATATAGACGTCATCCCGGCGTTGACCTCCACCCGTTTATATAGACGTCATCCCAGCGTTGACCTCCACCCGTTTATATAGACGTCATCCCGGCGTTGACCTCCACCCGTTTATATAGACGTCATGCCGGCGTTGACCTCCACCCGTTTATATAGACGTCATGCCGGCGTTGACCTCCACCCGTTTTATATAGACGTCATCCCAGCGTTGACCTCCACCCGTTTATATACGTCATGCCGGCGTTGACCTCCATCTATATAGACGTCATCCCAGCGTTGACCTCCACCCGTTTATATAGACGTCATCCCGCGTTTGACCTCCACCCGTTTATATAGACGTCATCCCGGCGTTGACCTCCACCCGTTTATATAGACGTCATCCCAGCGTTGACCTCCACCCGTTTATATAGACGTCATCCCGGCGTTGACCTCCACCCGTTTATATAGACGTCATCCCAGCGTTGACCTCCACCCGTCTATATAGACGTCATCCCAGCGTTGACCTCCACCCGTTTATATAGACGTCATCCCGGCGTTGACCTCCACCCGTTTATATAGACGTCATGCCGGCGTTGACCTCCACCCGTCTATATAGACGTCATCCCAGCGTTGACCTCCACCCGTTTATATAGATGTCATGCCGGCGTTGACCTCCACCCGTTTATATAGATGTCATGCCGGCGTTGACCTCCACCCGTTTATATAGACGTCATCCCAGCGTTGACCTCCACCCGTCTATATAGACGTCATCCCAGCGTTGACCTCCACCCGTTTATATAGACGTCATCCCAGCGTTGACCTCCACCCGTCTATATAGACGTCATCCCAGCGTTGACCTCCACCCGTTTATATAGACGTCATCCCGGCGTTGACCTCCACCCGTTTATATAGACGTCATGCCGGCGTTGACCTCCACCCGTCTATATAGACGTCATCCCAGCGTTGACCTCCACCCGTTTATATAGACGTCATCCCAGCGTTGACTTCCACCTGTCTATGTAGACGTCATCCCAGCGTTGACTTCCACCTGTCTATATAGACGTCATCCCGGCGTTGACTTCCACCCGTTTATATAGACGTCATCCCGGCGTTGACCTCCACCCGTTTATATAGACGTCATGCCGGCGTTGACTTCCACCCGTTTATATAGACGTCATCCCAGCGTTGACCTCCACCTGTCTATGTAGACGTCATCCCATACCTGCTGTATGTTGATCTGAATCTACATCTACATCTTATCTTGATTTCAAAACATTATGACTGATCAGATCTGACAGACTGGAGATATCAGGAGACACGTGTGCAGATGAAACAGGTGTTGGATGAGTTCACAGAAACCAGAGAGAAGCAGACCTTATCTGCTATCAGATCAGAAACTTCTATCAAAAACAACAACACTGCAAACAGTTGAGGAGAACATCAGCTGACTTGGTCAAGCACAGAGAACCTCTGAAGCAGTCCTTCAAGACCTGGATGAGAACAGCTGGGCGTCCTGGTTCTGGTTCTGGTTCTGGTTCTGGAAGGATTCTCCAGATTCTAGTCTTTGTGGATTATTCGGAGCCAGATGTCTAAACTCCAGAACCAGGCAGCATCTTCCTGTTCATCTTCTACCACCTGTGATGTCAGTGTCCAGGGGTCAGAAACTTAAGAGGTCAGGAATAGATTCTGCTTTCTTCTTAGCAGACTTGAGTTAAAGTGAAGGAGCACATGGTTCAGAGGATAATATCCAGACTGGTCCACACAACAGCTTCAGGGTCCCTACTGATGGAAACAGCAGGCAGCAACACTTTGGGGGAAAAAGTGTATAGATAGACGTTTGAAAATTCAGAAAGTTTAGAAGCACAAATGAAACCTTAAAAGACCGTCAATCAAACAACAGAAACAACATTTGTGACCAGCAAGGCAGCAGGAGATAACACCTGAGCTGAACACATCTGGTAGCAGACCAACCCAGAACTGTTAGAACCTCCTCAGTAGATGTTCCACAGTTCTGGTACCAAATTGAAACATCTGAACTGTTCTGAGATTAACTAATGTCATAGTTGCTCAAAGAATTATTGATGATGAGAAAAAGCATTACTATTATTAATATTATGATTATAAATGTGTGAATAACTGAATTATACCAGTTTAAGTACATGAACAGTGTATGTAGATTAGCATGAAATAAATGATTCTGTAGAATATTGTATAAAAGGATTTAGCAGAATATAACTGATATAAATGTGATTATTTTTCTATGATCTTTTGTCTACATAAATACCAGCTGAATAATATTATAGGAAATGGCACATCTTTGTATATCAGACACATTAATGGTAAAATACTCAAATATACTTAAAAATCATATATATTCCAGATACTCCCTCCTGCCAGTGTGGGTGGGACCTTTGTCAGGGATCCATGGACTGTTGGTCTCTTCCTGGGCTAATCTGCCCCCTTGTGGTCTCCATGCTGCACACCATCACTGTCCTGTGTCCTTGAATGTCCTGTCTCTCTGAATGTCCTGTCTCTCTGAATGTCCTGTCTCCTTGAATGTCCTGTCTCCCTGAATGTCCTGTCTCTCTGAATGTCCTGTCTCCTTGAATGCCCTGTCTCTCTGTCCTGTCTCCTTGAATATCCTGTCTCTCTGAATGTCCTGTCTCCTTGAATGTCCTGTCTCTCTGAATTTTCGGTCTCCCTGAATGCTTTGTCTCCCTGAATGTTCTGTCTCTCTGAATGTCCTGTCTCCTTGAATGTCCTGTCTCCCTGAATGTCCTGTATCTTTGAATGTCCTGTCTCCTTGAATGTCCTGTCTCTCTGAATGTCCTGTCTCCAGAATGCCCTGTCTCCCTGAACGTTCTGTCTCTCTAAATGTCCTGTATCTCTGAATGTCCTGTCCCCCTGAATGTCCCTTTCCCCCTGAATGTCCTGTCTCCCTGAATGTCCTGTCTCCTTGAATGTCCTATCCCCCTGAATGTCCTTTCTCCCTGAATGTCCTGTCTCCCTGAATGTCCTGTATCTCTGAATGTCCTGTCTCCCTGAATGACCTGTATATCTGAATGTCCTGTCTCCTTAATTGCCCTGTCTTCCTGAATGTTCTGTCTCTCTGAATCTCCTGTCTCCCTGAATGTCCTGTCTCCCTGAATGTCCTGTATCTCTGAATGTCCTGTCTCCTTGAATGTCCTGTCTCCCTGAATGTCCTGTCTGTCTGAATGTCCTGTCGCCCTGAATGTCCTGTATCTCTGAATGTCCTGTCTCCTTGAACGTTCTGTCTCCCTGAATGTCCTGTCTCTCTGAATGTCCTGTCTCCCTGAACGTTCTGTCTCCCTGAATGTCCTGTCTCCCTGAATGTCCTGGTTCTCTGAATGTCCTGTCTCCTTGAATGTCCTGTCTCCTTGAATGTCCTGTCTCTCTGAATGTCCTGTCTCCTTGAATGTCCGGTCTATCTGAATGTCCTGTCTCCTTGAATGTCCTGTCTCCCTGAATGCCCTGGCTCCCTGAACAATCTGTCTCTCTGAATGTCCTGTCTCCTTGAATGTCCTGTCTCCCTGAATGTCCTGTATCTCTGAATGTCCTGTCTCCTTGAATGTCTTGTCTCTCTGAATGTCCTGTCCACCTGAATGTCCTGTCTCCCTGAATGTCTTGTCCCCCTGAATGTCCTCTCTCTCAGAATGTCCTGTCCACCTGAATGTCCTGTCTCGTGAATGTCCTGTCTCCCTGAATGTCCTGTATCTCTGAATGTCCTGTCTCCTTGAATGTCCTGTCTCTATGAATGTCCTGTCCACCTGAATGTCCTGTCCACCTGAATGTCCTGTCTCTCTGAATGTCCTGTCCACCTGAATGTCCTGTCCCCCTGAATGTCCTGTCTGGTTTCAAATGTTAATAAAACTATTAGATCAGACGGTCAGACGGCTGGTGAAGGACACATTCAAAAAACGTGCTGCAAGATTAAAACACAGATATATCTGACTTCAAAACGTTTATTATTTTATTTTCAAACAGTTGTTTAAAAAAAAAAAATCATATACGTGTTATTTGATAACAATCTAGAACTGGAACCTATACGTTTCCAAGGGAACCCGCTGATGACGGTAATGACGTCTTCATCAAGGTTTGAAGCTGGCATCCCTGTTGACGCATGCGCAGCAGGTGGCGGTAGGTGTCTGTTAGAGCACTACAGAAGAAGAAGAAGAAGACGTCATCAGTCTGCGTGGAGGGAAACACCGCAGCATCCACGTGCAGTAGCAGCATGTCGTCGGTTCTGGACCCAGAGGTCCAGTTGGCCCAGAGACTGGCCTCCAACGACAAACCGGTCCGGACCAGAGCCATGAAGAGGCTCCGGAAGTACGTCAGCGTCAGGTCACAGGCCGCAGGTGAGTCCCCCTGGACGGAGATAGAAGAGGCAGAACCTGGCCAGACTAAAATCAGGGCGGACCACCGAACCAGAGCCAGGTCAGACCGGAGTCTGGAGGAGAGGACCGAACTAGAACCGGAGACCCTCAAACTACCAGATGGTTTCGGGCGGTTCTATCAACACTGTAGTGAAGTTACCTTTGTGGTCCAGTAGCACCGGAACCAGGTGACCCGGAACCCGAGCCGAATCATGTGTTTAGAAGACACTAACAACATGAGTTAGTAGAAATCATCTATCGGCTGAGAATTTCTGTGTAAAAGTTTAAATCTGTCATAAGTGAATCTAATTTGGTGGAGAAGTTGAGCAGTAACAATGTCTGAGGTCCAGATGTCATGAAGCTGCTGGTCTTCCTTCAGCACCATGAGTCTGTTCAGTGTGGTCCAGAGGTTTCTGACCTGGACTCCTGGATCACTGCTCCTAGTGGTGGTGAATCCAGGAGGTCTGGTCCTTCAGGTTCATCAGGTCTACATTTGGGTCTGTTGTGGTTTTGATGGTCTCTGTAAACCGGACTGCTGAGGTTCTTCTGTCGTATCCTCAGACTCAGGACGAGACAGTTTCAGCTGGAACTGTGGACTGTAGTTTTAGTGGTGTGAATCAGCAGAACATCTGTAACATCTGTCCTCCGGGGTTCTGTTCCAGAGAAGTGGTTTACGTAGAAACATAGTCTGTTAATCCTGGTTTATGGGTTTCACAGAGACGCAGCCAATACCTGTTACCTGGTAACAAGTTTAGTTTCTCTCTGACTCCTCCCCCTCATTAAGATGAATCAGTTCAGTTTCATCAGACGATTGTCTGATGAAACTGAACTGATTCAGATAAAGATATTGATCAGATAACGAGCATTTTGGAGATGTCTGAACAATTGCGTTTCACTTTTGTGACATTAAAGTTTACTGAAGATCCATAAATAGTCAAAGCAGCCGCCAGTATCTGATACGCAATCAATATTTTATAAAGAATGTTAGATCCTGTAAACTTACATCACTGATATCAATGATCTGATCTGACTGTACTTCATATTATTTTTTGTCAGATGTCTGTACAAGAAGTTTTTTTTTTCTTTCTCATCAGTCACAAACATGAGTCATCAAAGAAGGATTCTGGGTAACCTACATGATTGAAGTAGATATTGCTTATCTAAAATAACTTATTATTACCCTGCTTCTACTTCTGTGAATGAAAAACATTTTTGTAATTTTCACCAGAGTTACTGGATGAATTGATGACCAGAGTGACTAGAGATCAATACAGGGACTCCCTAAGAGAGAGGAGGAGAAGTGGAGAGGTGTTTCAGACATGTCCAACTGGAAGAAGACCAGGAGGTCCTGACTGCAGGGGACTGGTTTAGGTTCTGGTCTTGATTGAAGGGGTTCTGTTTGTGGTGTTCCAGGTGGGTTCTCAGGTGATGAGCTGCTTCGACTGTGGAAGGGTCTGTTCTACTGTCTGTGGATGCAGGACAAGCCTCTGCTGCAGGTGTGTATGTTCAGGTGCTTGGTTTTGTCTTTCAGTCCAGCAATTGTTCTGAACCTTCAGGTTAACAGGAAGTAGACCATTTCTGTTCTTCACCAGCTGCTTTCTTTCTTCTGTTTCTGAAGGAGGAACTTTCCAACCAGATCTCCACGTTGATCCACAGCTTCCAGCACTTCGACAGACGTAAGTTACCTGAACCATCCATCTAACCCTAACCCCTGCTGGGTGTTCTAGGTAACCCTAACCCCTGCTGGGTGTTCTAGGTAACCCTAACCCCTGCTGGGTGTTCTAGGTAACCCGACCCTGAGCTGCTGGGTGTTCTAGGTAACCCTAACCCCTGCTGGGTGTTTGAGGTAATCCCGACCCTGAGCTGCTGGGTGTTATAGGTAACCCTAACCCCTGCTGGGTGTTCTAGGTAACCCTAACCCCTGCTGGGTGTTCTAGGGAACCCCGACCCTGAGCTGCTGGGTGTTCTAGGTAACCCCGACCCTAAGCTGTTGGGTGTTCTAGGTAACCCTGACCCTGAACTGGTGGGTGTAGGTAACCCTGACCCTGAGCTGCTGGGTGTTATAGGTAACCCTGACCCTGAGCTGCTGGATGTTCTAGGTAACCCTGACCCTTAGCTGCTGGGTGTTCTAGGTAACCCCGACCCTAAGCTGCTGGGTGTTCTAGGTAACCCCGACCCTAAGCTGCTGGGTGTTCTAGGTAACTCCGACCCTGAGCTGCTGGGTGTTCTAGGTAACCCTGACCCTGAGCTGCTGGGTGTTCTAGGTAACCCTGACCCTGAGCTGCTGGGTGTTAATCTGTGGTCAATGTTCGGGGGGCGGGGTAAAACCAGGTCTTAAGTAGACTTGCTTAGAGAAGCCGAAGGGAATTAAGCAGCCATTGCCTTTGACCAGAGACACTAGACTGAGATAAAGGGCCAATTCCAATTCCTCTCTTAACCCTCAATCTCAACCCTCGCCCTTAACCCTCAATTTTTGGCCCTCAATCTTAACCCTCGAAAGTAAGTGTAAGGGTTATCTTGTGACTTAGAAATGGGACACCCCTCGAGTGCAGTTACGTCATCAGACTGAAATGTATCAGAGCCGTGTTGTCTCTGTATTTCCTGAAATGACTCTGGGATAACACTGAAAAGAGCGCTGTATATTCTCTAAATAATATTAGCAAATAACACAATAGAGGATACATTATTCAGTCCATCGTCGCTACACAACAAGGTATACAAGTAACGTGAAGCCGCCTGGGACCGCCGACGGGACCCGGACCGCTGACGGGACCGGGACGGCGGAACGAGACCACCGACGAGTACAAGTAACGTGAAGCCGACCCGGACCGCTGACGGGACCCGGACCGCTGACGGGACCGGGACCGCCACGGTCGGCGGACCGGTCCCGTCGGCGGTCCGGGTCGGCTTCACGTTACTTTGTTGTGTAGCGACGGAGGACTGAATAATGTACCGGGACCACCGACGAGTACAACGTGAAGCCGACGGGACCGCCGGTCCGGCAGCAAACATCGTAAAGTAAAAAAATAAATGTTACGCAACGACGATGTTAATCCATGAAAAAAGTCTCAAACAAACATAATAAAATGGTTTCGTAACATTTATATCTTTAAGATATACGAAGATACTTACGTTTGTAGCTAGCTTCTGGATAGCCCTTACTCCCATGGGTGGTGTTGGAAAATCTCAATTTTGAGGGCGATACAGCCCTCAAACTCGTCCCTCAACTTGATGTCCCTTAGAATTGGGACACCACTTGCCCTTAGCGGGAACGCGCATTTTTGAGATTGAGGGTTGAGATTGAGGGTTAAGGGAGGAATTGGAATTCACCCAAAGAGCCCAGAACAGGGGTGGGGTGGGGTATCACAGTTGATCCAACCAGTTCTAGAAATGGCTTCGGTTGGTCTGAACTTTGGTTTCTTGTTTGCCCTGGACTGTGGCGGATCCCCTGACCCAGCTTGGCAATGTTCTGGAGGTGGTGCTGGTCCTGCAGGAGGTGGTGCTGGTCCCACTGATGGTGGTGCTGGTCCCGCTGGAGGTGGTTCTGGTCCCACTGATGGTGGTGCTGGTCCCGCTGGAGGTGGTGCTGGTCCCGCTGGAGGTGGTTCTGGTCCCACTGATGGTGGTGCTGGTCCCGCTGGAGGTGGTGCTGGTCCCGCTGGAGGTGGTTCTGGTCCCACTGATGGTGGTGCTGGTCCCGCTGATGGTGGTGCTGGTCCCGCTGGAGGTGGTGCTGGTCCCACCGATGGTGGTGCTGGTCCCACCGATGGTGGTGCTGGTCCCACCGATGGTGTCTCAGCTGTTGTAGCCAGTTGTAGCCAGTTATAGTTAGTACCTAACTTAGTTATTGCTAAATGAAAGACTGGGTTTAACGTTACACGCAGAGCAAATAAAATATCAAGAACTGCAACAACTGGATGAAGGAAATGTTCGTCTGAACTCTAAGGAAACTGAGATTTAAAAAATTAAAAAAGGAACAAAAAGGGACACAAACTAAAAACTTGTAAGGTTTAGGGTGGCAGGAGTTAGCAAGATGTTGAAACTAAAAAAAGGATGATAAAACAGTAAACAGACAAAAAATGTGGCTGCAGAATTACAACCTGAACTCTGGAAGAGTGGGGACGTTTTTAAAATTCAAATTAAATGAAAACTAAAAGACTTTTTTTTTTTTTTTCAGTTTTCCACTTTTTTTTTTTTTTTTTTAAATTTAGTGATAACGGGTGTTATGGATCTTCTCACTTTTTATATATATTTTATTTATATTTTTCATCATTAAACAACATAACAGGGCTCAGATGCATAAACTATCACCAGTCAGTTACAAACAGATGCACAATACAGAGGAGAGGCAGAAGACAAAGTTGTTGAGACAGGAGTACAGTTAGCCTATTTTGGCCTTTTCAAGGTAGACGAGGAAAGGATTCCACAAACTGGTAAAAGTCTTCGTTGAGCCAATGCAGCGTTTTTCCATTTGTATTAAAGATAACATGTTGGTGACCCACAACTGGAAGGAAGGAGGATTAGGAGACTTCCATTCTTTCAATATTAATCTCTTTGCGACGATCAATCCCAGTTCCAGTGGTTGTCGCATCGTAGCAGGGACAGTCCTCATTGTTTGTGTGCAGCCAAAGATGACAAGTCCAGGCTCAGGCTGGAGGGGGCTTTTATAAGCTTTAGAATACCAGTCAAATATTTTAGACCAGAAGTTTTTTAGTGAGGGGCAGAACCAAAAAGCATGAGACAACGTACCTTCTGAAACATTACACCTGTCACACACTGGGGAGACCGAGGGATAAATTCTGTGCAATCTGACTTTGGAATAATGCAAACGATGAACAATCTTAAATTGAATTAATTGGTGTCTGCTGTTTACAGAGCAAGAGCGACAAACATTTGGTCCATATGGATTCAGACAATTCTATACCCAACTCCTCTCTACAAGCATCCCTGGTCCCCACAGTGTGCGCAACAATGCAATCGTTAAATAGATGCACAATTTTAGAGATAAGATGCCTGGAGTGAGGAGGGCTCCCAAAGACCTTATAAATTTCATGTTCTATTGGAAGATTTTCGAAATTTTCAATTTTTGATTGGGTGTAATGCCTAACCTGTAGATACTAGGCTTGGGCGGTATCCAAATTTTGATACAGTCAAACTTCCCTCACATTTTACCGGGGTATACGGTATTTCCGCGACTATTAAGGCGAACAAACACCACCGGCGGATGCCGCGCGTCAAAACAGCCGTCCCCATTATGTGCGCCGCCGCGGGGCTTTAAGCCTGAAAAAAAAGGCGAGTTTACCTCGAAACAGCAGTTTAGTGCTTCAGTATAATATTGGCTCAACTACAGTTGTTATTTATTTGTGTATTTCTTGCTTTTCACTGTAGTTTTAACTGTTCCTTCTCTGCTCCAGCTCCTATCTCTGCCTGCAACACAGCCGAGGTGTGTGTTTGCTGAAACACGCTTTATAGTAAAGTGTCTGATGCCCGACGTTTCACTTCCTATAAATTCTTCAACATAAAAGTCCAACATTATTAGTTTCATTGGAAGCTTTTATTTTGAAGCAGCAAACTCAGGAAGTGTTGTTTTCATCGTCAGTACCTTAACAGGACGAGTCAAACCGAGATGAGCTGCGAGCGAACACGAATAAACGGTATAATAAAGCAGAACACACAGTACACACAGCGATACAGGAGAGAAACTAATCTTTAAACCACAGAAATCATTCATTGCATTTTTATGACGGTATTGAAACTGATACCGCTGCTATTTTTAAATGCCGGAAGTATACGGTATTACCGTAATACCGCCCAAGCCAAGTAGATACCGAAAGAAATGTGAATGAGATAAATTGTATTTCTCCTTGAGTTGACTAAATGATGCAAATTTACTGTCAATGTACAGATCATTGATTGATAACAAGCCCCTCACACCCCAGTCATGGTAAGACCTGTCATGCCAAGGAGGCATGAAACCATGATTAAAACATATAGGCGTTTGTACTGACGTATTAGGTAGTGTCAAAAAGCTCCTAATTTGGTTTAAAATTCTTACGGACTGCTTTATGACGAAGCACAGATTCTTACTGGAGTCTAGTTTATCAAATTTGGAAAATAGCATAGCTGGTAAACAGGAATCATTTACAGAGTTGGCCTCCATCTTGAGCCATAATGGGGCTGTATGTGTCTGAATGTTTAGGGTCCTCAGTTGCCAAAACATTAGCGCCCTAATGTTGGCAGCCCAATAATAATGTTTAAATACTGGCAGGCTCAACCTTCCTTCTGCCTTGGGTTTCTGTAAGTGTACCTTTGAAATTCTGGCATTCTTGCAATTCCAAACATAGGAAAGGATAATTGAATCCAGGTCTTTAAAAAAAGCCCCTGTGAGATAAATAGGTATATTTTGCCATAGGTATAAAAATCTGGGAAGAGTGATCATTTTAATTGAGTTTATGTGTCCAACCATTGACAAGGGCAGATTTTTCCAGCATTCAATATTCTGTTTTAATGCTAATATGAATTCTGCAAAATTCAATTTGAATATCAATTTTGGATCTTTAGGTATAGTCAAACCAAGGTAGGTGAAATGGTCACTAATTTGAATGGAACACTCTGTAAGAAACCTGGTGAATAGATATCAGAGAGAGGTATAAACTCACTCCTTGACCAGTTGATGGTATACCCTGATATTTTACCAAAAGATGTGATCAGGCTGAGTAGAGGAGGAACGGATTATTCAGCATTATGTAGATACAATATTAAATCATCAGCATATAAACTGATAAGCATCTCCACACCTCCAACCTGAAGCCCCCTTATATGTGGGTGCTCTCTTATTGTAGGGCCCTATGAAATCCGTTTTATTTTTTCTCAAATTCCGTTTTAATTTTTTTCATTTTCGGTGTTTTTCGGTTTTTAATTTTTGAGAATTCCGTTTTTAAGGATTTTATGCAAATTTAACCCCAAAACAGTATATAAAGTAATGAAATATAGACAATTTATCCAATTATAACTGTAAACTTTAATGTTTTTATACTTTTAAACATATTGTCCAACAAAACATTGTTTTTTTTAACAAAAAAAATCTAGTTTTTTCTATGTAATAAATAAGAAAAAAATAATTCAAATAGGTAAAATCAATTTAAAGTGCAAAAAAGAATATTTGCAACAGCAGTAAACTAATAATTTTAGTTTGTTTGATTTCTTCTGTTATCAGACAGTTTGTCATAACGTACATGATATTTTTCAGGTATGTCATGACAAACTATGTGTCTGATAACAGAAAAAACTATATTTACTACAGCTGATGTAGATGCTATGAAATTCAAAGCAGTGAACACTGAACACTGGTTGTGTGTATGAGTGTGTGCCCGTGTTTTTTTTTCTTTAGGTGTTCCATCTATTACAGACAGCCGTTTAAATAAATAATTATCAGCCTCTTTGTGTTTAGCTCGTTGAATGATTCTCGCCTTTTTACGTTTGTGCTTTTCACTCATTAATTGATCCTTGTTGGAAGACCACGGAGCAGACCAGGACCCGCTGGAGAGATGATATCTCTCAGCTGGTCTGGTGGAAGCGGACGGGGGGAGGGAGGTCTGGGTCTCAGCTGAAGCTGTTGCCCCCGCGAGCCGACTACGGACCAAGCAGGAGCTAATGGGTGGATGGAACTGATCCTTGCACGTATATTTTGTGTCCATTCAATCGTGTGCTGGCAAAACTTGCAGAATTTTAAATTGCCAGACACATAATAATCTCGGATAAACTGCTCTGCCCTGTACCTGAGAGTAAACCGCTAGTTCCTTTGCTTCTTCCCCGGTTTCTCGGGTGCCGCTTCGACGTGTTTTTTTTTTTTTTTCTATGATGAGGAAAGCGGGGGCAGAGAAACTAGAGTGTCCCCACCTTTTCGTGAACCCTCTTGGAACATTTTCTCGAAAGAAAAGTTCCTTTTAGTCCGGGAGAAAAAAAAAGAAAAAACTTTTACGCAAATTGCCGTTCAGTTCTGTTATATTGTGCATTTAAAGTGAATTCCGTTTTTAATCTCCAATTCCGTGATTCCGTCCGCGATTCCGTGATCGCGGATTCCATAGGGCTCTATTATTGTTGCAGCAAGAGGCTCCAATGCGATAGCGAAAAGCGCCGGGGACAGTGGACAGCCCTGCTGAACTGAACGCTGTAAGAGGAACGGGGCTGACCGATCACCATTCGTCAAAACAGAACATAATGGATTTGCATATATCAGTTTCACCCAAAATATAAAGGTTCCACCGAAACTGAACCTGCACAATGACTCAAACATATAAGGCCACTCGACCTGGTCAAAAACTTTGACCAGGAACTGTGCGTCGAGAGACAAAATAGCAGCTCCATTAGTACCACTGTGATCAGAGTAAATAGTATTGAGCAGCCTCCTGACATTGGAAAAGGAGAGTCTGCCGGGAATGAACCCTGTCTGGTCAGGGTGAATGATAGAAGTCAAATGCTTGTTCAATCTAGTAGCCAAAACTTTAGTTATTACCTTACGATCAAAATTTTGAAGTGCAATTGACCTGAAACTAGCAGGATCTGTTTCATCCCTGCCTTTGTTTAAAATAAGAGAGATGTTGGTTTCATAAAGGGTTTTAGGCAATTTTTCATCATTTTTAGAGTTGCGCATCATTCTGAGTAGAAGTGGTGCAAGGGTATCACAAAATTTCTTATAAAATTCTGAGCTAAAGCCATCAGGCCCACCTGCTTTGCCTGATGGGAATGATTTTATGGCGGTAATGACTTCCTGCAGGGTAAATTCAGAGTCAAGGGATTGCCTAGCAGTGCTGCTCAACTTTGGTAATGAAAGAGAGTCAAAGAAATCGTTAAGATTGGACTGTGAAACATTATATTTAGAGGAGTAAAGTTCATGATAGAACTCGCTAAAACGGTTGTTTATATCAATACGATTAGTTAGGAGAGTGCCAGTTTTGGATTTAATGCTGTGAATCGCTCTAGAAGCCTGAGCACCTTTAAGCTGTCGTGCTAACAGTTTACTAGGTTTGTCTCCCAAGTTCAAAATGTTTCTTCCTTAATTTCAAAAGTAAAATATTAACTTGATCACTTAAGATACCATTATATTCATATTTAAGCTTCAATATCTCTTTATAGTCATCAGGTGATTTGGAAACTTGGTATGTTCTTTCCAGAACATGGAGAGTGCTATTAATTTCAAGTAGTCGCTTTTCTCTTTCTTTCTTAAGGGCTGAAGTGTAGGACATTATATCACCACGACAACTACTTTTAATGTTTCCCACAGGGTAGTCAGACACTTCACCATTGTCATTCAATTCTATAAAGTTTTTCAGTTTACAGGTTATGTTTTCCACAAATTTATCATCGCTAAGGAGGTTTAGGTGAAACGCCAAGAATAGGCCCGTTTGGGGAGGGAGAGATTTAGTGACATTGTTAATGGACTATGATCAGAAATCAATATGATATTTAGAATTGGTGATTTGTGAAATAAGATTGGAACTGATCAAAAAATAATCAATCCTACTATAGGATTTGTGGACATGAGAGTAAAACGAGTACTCTCTGCTTGTAGGATGCTGAATCCTCCATATATCTACAAGATTTCTAGTTTTTAGAAGATTTTTTAAAAGTCTTACAGATGCAATTTCCGGTGGTGGTCGCGTAGATAGTCTATCCAGAAAAGGATCTAGATAGCAGTTTAAATCCCCAGCAATTATTATGTTTAAGTCATTATTGTCAGGAATCAGGTCAAAAACCCTCCTGAAAAAGTTGGGCTCATCCACATTTGGGCCATATATATTGAGAAAGGTTAGTAGTACCTGGAGACCATTATATATCTACCATGAGGGTCATTGATTACAGAGGTTACTCGAAATGGGACAGTCTTTCCAAATAATATAGCCACACCACGTGCATGTGAAGTGAATGGCAGTTTGAGAAATCCAACTGCACTCTTTATCAAAACAGGAGCTGCCGGACATACTGCGGGCCCAACCCAGTCACGACGCCCTCCACCACAGCATAAACACTGATTTGAAAATATAGCAGCTTAACACCAAATAAAACAAATGAAAGTACGCCTTCAAGGAGAATTATTCTGCGCTAAAGTGTTCAATAATGGCGATGTCACTGGACTAATAGTCACTCCATTATAAAGCAAAAAAAAAAAAAAGATAGTCCACAGTGTTGCGTATTTAGCCTGAGTAATGAACACTCACCTGGAAAAGGCTATAGGAGTTGTTGCAATCATATACCTTCCTTACTCATCTACAGAAGCGCTACGCTTCTTCAGCAAAGCCGCCTTTGCTGTCACTGGATCGTTGAACATCTGCGGTGCGTCCTCATCACGCCAGTGGACATGAAACTTGGCTGGGTAGCGTAGGTAATGTTTAATTCCTTCATTTCTCAGGGCTTGCATCACATCTCTGAAGGCACGGCGTTGGCTCATCACTTCAGTGGTGTAGTCTGGGAAAATCAGGACTTTGTTTCCGTTGTACTCCATCGGTTGCGTCCAGCTGAGGCGTAATATCATCTCCTTCACCTGAAAGTGGTGGATTCGAGCCATTATGGTGCGTGGCCTGCCGCCCGCTGCTGGTTTAGGCTGCAGTGAGCGATGTGCACGATCAACTTTCACCGGGTGTGGAAAGTGCTGGTTGCCCAACAATTCAGGAATAAGTCTAGAAAAAAAATCAGTTGGCCGTCCTTTTTCTGAATCTTCTTTTATACCAATAATCTTAATGTTGTGTCTGCGAGAACGAGCCTCTAAGTCCAGTAACTTAGTTTGGAGTTGATTGGCATGCCTAGTTAAATCCTCACACTTTGCTTCAAGCGCTTCCACACATTCCTCGAGTACGCTGGTCATTTGCTCTTGACTGACCAGGCGGTTCTGGAGGTCAGTTTGCACGGAGAGAACTGACTGGAACTTAGTTTCAAAAGCATCAAAACGTTCATCAAGCTTCTCCAATATTGACTCTGACATTCCCTTGCACATTTCCTTACATATTTCGTAGGCTTGGGTTTTGACATCCGAGGCGCTAGCCGTAGGTTTAACAGGGGGCTCGCTGGAACTGCTATTGCCAGAATTAGTTCCGCTAGCATTAGCATTGCCAATGTATCCGTTGATTGTTTTACTTTTACCTGAAGCGCTTGACTTCGGCGGCATTGTTCAGATTTGCAACGTTCACCAAATGAGATAGGTGTGCAAGCAAAAAATATCAACTCCTGAGCAGGTTTACTGTGGTGTTCAGCAGTTTTGTAAAAGTTGCAGTGGAGAACACAAGCCAAGAAAGAACGTCTACATCCCACGCATGCGCACTAAGACTTTTAAATCACATGAGCCAGGAGCATCGTCTCCAAAATCGTCTGGTTTTGTGCCTCGTCATTCTCGGACGTATCATTCTTCTTCTGCGACTTATAAATATATAGGCGGTGTCACAGTGCAAACGCCACCCAGTGGGCCAGAATTGAAATGACATTCACAAAGTAAACAGTCTGGATGCGAGGGCGGGTCAACAGCTGAAAAATGTATTGGTGGCGGCCAGAATATATTGGTGGCGGGCCGCATGAATAAATGTAAGTGTGGGAAACACTGAGAGAGGAGACGGGTTGGACAGCACGTCGTCTTTTCTTCTTCAAACATTTGCAGAGGAATCTGTATTTCACTGCAGCATTGTCCTTAGTCCAAAACCATTTCTACCAAGGGAGAGAAAATGTGGTTCTAACAAGGATGTTCCTGCAGAGTTCCTGTACCTGGAGACCTTCCTGCAGACCATCAGCAGAGAGTGGAATGGCATCGACAGGCTGCGCATGGACAAGTTCTACCAGGTCAGTGTTGTAGAGCTGGACACACCCACTGTGATGTCAGACAGGTGTCTGAGGACTGACCATGAAAATGGGGGGGTGATGATGGTGAGCAGTAGTGGACAGTGATCAGTATTCTGGATGGATCACGGTCTCTAACAGTCTTGACGAGTGGGCCTGGAGTCTCCAGAACCTTCTCCCTGAAGGCAGGGTCTCCAAACAGGCTGCTGTCAGTCAGCCTGTGGTTGGTGAACGTTGGTGTGACACTCGTCTACAGGTAACTACTGTCACCTGATGGACACCTGGATACTTCTACATCTAATGAACCTTCAAAGGTGGATTTTTCTCTGATTTCAGTTTAAACTCATCTCTCACCAGAAGCCCCCCATCCTTCCCCCTACCAGCTGGGAGCCTCCACCCCCCCATGCTGTTAGTAGATACCTGAATGGTGGTTGATCCAGGACACCTGGAACCAACATCAGTCAGGAGCATCTGTTCATCACAAGTTATTAACACATTTATGGATGGAAGTTCTTCCTGGTAACATCCACAGATTCATGTTCAGGTGGAGCCTTGATATCAGTGTGTGTTCAGCCGATTACTCAGGAGACAACAGAGTTCAAGAGGACAGCTGCTGGAGACCTGAAACAGCTGCTGGAGACCCGCAACAGCTGCTGGAGACGTGCAACAGCTGCTGGAGACGTGCAACAGCTATAATAGACCTTCAACAGCTGCTGGAGACGTGCAACAGCTGCTGGAGACGTGCAACAGCTGTTGGAGACGTGCAACAGCTGCTGGAGACGTGCAACAGCTGCTGGAGACGTGCAACAGCTGCTGGAGACGTGCAACAGCTGCTGGAGACGTGCAACAGCTGCTGGAGACGTGCAACAGCTGCTGGAGACGTGCAACAGCTGCTGGAGACGTGCAACAGCTGCTGGAGACGTGCAACAGCTGCTGGAGACGTGCAACAGCTGCTGGAGACGTGCAACAGCTGCTGGAGACCTGAAACAGCTGTAATAGACCTTCAACAGCTGCTGGAGACGTGCAACAGCTGCTGGAGACCTGAAACAGCTGTAATAGACCTTCAACAGCTGCTGGAGATGTGCAACAGCTGCTGGAGACCTGCAATAGCTGCTGGAGACGTGCAACAGCTGCTGGAGACGTGCAACAGCTGCTGGAGACGTGCAACAGCTGCTGGAGACGTGCAACAGCTGTTGGAGACCTGCAACAGCTGCTGGAGACGTGCAACAGCTGCTGGAGACGTGCAACAGCTGCTGGAGACGTGCAACAGCTGCTGGAGACGTGCAACAGCTGTAATAGACCTTTAACAGCTGCTGGAGACGTGCAACAGCTGTAATAGACCTTCAACAGCTGCTGGAGACGTGCAACAGCTGCTGGAGACGTGCAACAGCTGCTGGAGACAGAAATGTATAGTGGGAGGGATGATGTTCTACATGAGCAGATGCTTGAAACACTCCGTGATGATGGTAACCATGTCTGAGGGGCCGGTATCGTTGCACCACCATCATACCAGTGTTCAGTTCACATCAGAACTGAGGTCTTGGGTCCTCAATGCTGGATTGGTTCTTGGTCAAAGACCGCCTTCACAGGTCTTGGAGATCTCTGATCACTGTCCAGGTCAGATGTATTTACTTTCATCTCTGGTCCTCATCTGCAGTACTGGGTTGTTCTGTTCTGGACACCTGATCCAGAAAACCCTGTTAATTAGTTGGACTGTAAATGGAAAGAGTGAATCTTTCTGGTGTGTTCTGATCAGTTCTGGAGTGTTGGATCGGGACAGTAAAAGCATGTATTGATGATGTGATTGTAAAACTTCAACTCTGCTCCACAGCTGGTTCGCTTCATGTTCAGGCAGGCGTTTGAGGTTCTGAAGAGGAGGAACTGGAACACCAGGTACTGACACTGCTTCTAGACCAGTAACTGGTATGGATTCTACTGGTTCTGGGCCAGTCAATGTTAATGGTTTCTCTCCAGGATGGTGACCCAATTCCTGGATCTTCTGACCCGTGAAGTTCTTCAGAACGCCAGCGAGGCTCCACCTGGACTGCAGCTCCATATTCTGGATCTCTACCTGAACGAGCTCGCAGCTGTTGGCTCAACAGAGGTACAGTACCACCCAGCCGGGCCTGGTCCGGTCCAAACATGGGTCAGCACAGTCCAGTTTGGTCCTTCATGGTCCAGTTTGATCCTACATGGTCCACTATGGTCCAGTTTGATCTTTCATGGTCCACTTTGGTCCGTGGTGGTCCGCTGTGGTCCCCTTCGGTCCTTTGTGGTCCACTACGATCCACTTCGGTCCTTGGTAGTCCACTTTGTTCCGTGGTGGTCCGCTGTGGTCCACTTTGGTCCTTGGTAGTCCACTTTGGTCCGTGGTGGTCAGCTGTGGTCCACTTTGGGCCTTGGTGATCCACTACGGTTCACTTAGGTCCTTGGTGGTCCACTGCAGTCCGTGGTGGTCCGCTTCAGTCCGTGGTGGTCTTCTTCAGTCCACTTTGGTCTGTGGTGGTCCACTTAGGGCCGTGGGTGGTCCTTTTCGGTCCGCGGTGGCCCACTACGGTCCGCTTCAGTCCGTGGTGGTCTGCTTCGGTCCTTGGTGGTTCACTTTGTTCCGTGGTGGTCCGCTGTGGTCCACTTTGGTCCTTGGTAGTCCACTTTGGTCCGTGGTGGTCAGCTGTGGTCCACTTTGGGCCTTGGTGATCCACTACGGTTCACTTAGGTCCTTGGTGGTCCACTGCAGTCCGTGGTGGTCCGCTTCAGTCCGTGGTGGTCTTCTTCAGTCCACTTTGGTCTGTGGTGGTCCACTTAGGGCCGTGGGTGGTCCTTTTCGGTCCGCGGTGGCCCACTACGGTCCGCTTCAGTCCGTGGTGGTCTGCTTCGGTCCTTGGTAGTCCACTTTGGTCCGTGGTGGTCAGCTGTGGTCCACTTTGGGCCTTGGTGATCCACTACGGTTCACTTAGGTCCTTGGTGGTCCACTGCAGTCCGTGGTGGTCCGCTTCAGTCCGTGGTGGTCTTCTTCAGTCCACTTTGGTCTGTGGTGGTCCACTTAGGGCCGTGGGTGGTCCTTTTCGGTCCGCGGTGGCCCACTACGGTCCGCTTCAGTCCGTGGTGGTCTGCTTCGGTCCTTGGTGGTTCACTACGGTCCACTTTGGTCCGTGGTGGTCCGTTTCGGTCATTGGTGGTCCACTACGGTCTACTTCGGTCCATGGTGGTCTGCTTCATTCCGTGGTGGTCCGCTACGATCCACTTCAGCCGTGGTGGTCCACAACGGTCCACTTCAGCCGTGGTGGTCCACAACGGTCCACTTCGGTCCGTGGTGGTCCGCTTCGGTCCACTTCGGTCCTTGGTGGTCCGCTACGGTCCACTTCGGTCCGTGGTGGTCCACTACGGTCCGCTTCAGTCCGTGGTGGTCTGCCTGGTCTGCTTCGGTCCTTGGTGGTTCACTACGGTCCACTTTGGTCCATGGTGGTCCGCTACAGTCCACTTCGGTCCTTGGTGGTCCGCTACGGTCCACTTTGGTCCGTGGTGGTCCGCTGCGGTCCGCTTCGGTCCGTGGTGGTCTGCCTGGTCTGCTTCGGTCATTGGTGGTTCACTACGGTCCACTTCGGTCCTTGGTGGTCCACTCCTGTCCTTGGTGGTCCACTTTGGTCCGTGGTGGTCCTTGGTGGTCCACTTCGGTCTGTGGTGGTCCACTACGGTCCACTTTGGTCCGTGGTGGTACACTACAGTCCGTGGTGATACGCTACGGTTCGTGGTGGTCCGCTTCGGCCCGTGGTTGTCTACTACAGTCCACTTCAGTCCGTGGTGGTCCGCTACATTCCACTTTGGTCCTTGGTGTTCCGCTACGGTCCACTTTGGTCTGTGATGGTCCACTTCGGTCCGTGGTGGTCCACTACGGTCCGCTTCAGTCCGTGGTGGTCTGCCTGGTCTTCTTCGGTCCTTGGTGGTTCACTACGTTCCACTTTGGTCCGTGGTGGTCCACTACGGTTCGCTGCGGTCCGTGGTGGTCCGCTTCGGTCATTGGTGGTCCACTATGGTCCACTTCGGTCTGTGGTGGTCCGCTACAGTCCACTTTGGTCCTTGGTGTTCCGCTACGGTCCACTTTGGTACGTGGTGGTCCACTTCGGTCCGTGGTGGTCCACTACGGTCCGATTCAGTCCGTGGTGGTCTGCCTGGTCTGCTTCGGTCCTTGGTGGTTCACTACGGTCCACTTTGGTCCGTGGTGGTCCACTACGGTTCGCTGCGGTCCGTGGTGGTCCGCTTCGGTCATTGGTGGTCCACTTCGGTCCGTGGTGGTCTGCTTCAGTCCGCGGTGGTCCGCTACGATCCACTTCGGCCGTGGTGGTCCACTACGGTCCACTTCGGTCTGTGGTGGTCCGCTACGATCCTTGGTGGCCCGCTTTGGTCCGTGGTGGTCCGTGGTGGTTCGCTTCAGTCCACTACAGTCCGTGGTGGTCCGCTTCGGTCTGCGGTGGCCCGCTTCGGTCTGTGGTGGCCCGCTTCGGTCCGTGGTGGCCCGCTTCGGTCCGTGGTGGTCCGCTTCAGCCCGCTACGGTCCGTGGTGGTCCGCTTCCTCCTCCTGGCTGATGGGTGCAACTACAAGACTAAAGCTTAAATAATTGAAAATCTAAGGTGACTTTTCATTCATTTTCTTAAACAGCTGGAATATTTTGTCCACTTGAATTGAAATTAAATTCACGAATGCATGTCATAATTTAATATAATGTCATAGATATGAGTGAGTTTTTAATTTTTTTTCTCAGGTCCTCCATCTCTGAGACTCTGAGCTCTTCTCTGGTCAGGATGAAACCTTCTAAAATTAAAACACTTCAAACTTTATTTAGGTTTAGGTTTAGATGGCTGAACTTTTCTCAGCAGAAGTCGGTGCTCAGGGTTTTCCATGACAGATAGGTTCAGGCTCCTCCTCTCCAGCAGAGCTTCAGATGAACCATGATCACTGATCCTGTTATCCTGAAATCAGACTTTTCTCTCCAACAGCTCACCGCTGACCAGAACCTGGTTTTCATTGAACCGTTCTGCAAGACAGCTGCTAAAACCAAGAAGTAAGTTCTTCGTCCTGATGATGATGATTTTTTCTCTTATTTCTTCCTCTGTTTTGCCAACGTCGTCGTCTTCTTTTTTTGACGGTTGACCAACGGTGAAAGCGGTGCTCTACCACCACCATGTGGTCTGGAGTGGTAGTTTACGTGCCACCAGCTCTATCACCATCAGTGGAGACTGGAGGGTCTGAGGAGGTCCACTAGCGGGGTTTAGGGTTAGCTGTTCTACCAGGTACCCCACTGGTGGAAACACCTGTTCTGCAGCTGTCATGGAGATGACATCACCAGCCTGAGCTACTGCATCACAGATGATCATGGTGCTAACCCAGAGGCTACAGTGTTTCTCCAACAGCAAGCTCTGTGTGATCCCTGAGCTTGAAGTCCTGACCTCAACCCATGAACAGTTTCAGCGAGGTCAGGTGAGACAAGCTATCTACAAGAAAAATCTGGAACAGAATACAGGATTCAATTCAATTCAATTCAATTTTATTTATATAGCGTCTGTTACAATGACAATTGTCTCTAGGCGCTTTACAGAGACCCAGATCATGACCCCCGAGCAAATATCATTAACTAAAATTATAATATTAAATCTAGTCAATGATAATGGCAGGTAAAAAACTCCCACATAGGGAGGAAAAAAACCTTTAAGCCAAACAGAGACAAGAAAAAACTCCACTTTAAGAGGAAGAAACCTTGAGCAGGACCTGGCTCATATGGGGGACCTTCCTGATGAAGACCAGCTGGATAAAGAAAGAAAAAGAGAGGAGAGACAGGACAGAGAGAGGACGGAGGACAGAGAGAGGACTGAGGACAGAGAGAGGACGGAGGACAGAGAGAGGAGAGCACACAAATGACTAAATACAACGGCCATATAAACATAAATATAAACAGATGGAGGTAGTAGCACTGGGATGAGATGACCAGAGGACCAGGTCGCCAATCACCACGCCAGTCGGCACCCAAACACAAGTGGAGGAGAACCCCGTGATGGACAGAGGATGGATCTGTAAGTCAGCATGAAACCCAGGAAACTCTGGCCTGCAAATACACAGAAAGAAAAAGGGAGCAAAAACAGCACAACAAACCACAGGAAAATAAAGAATATGGAGCACAGCTACAGTAACAGGGTGCTCCCAAGTAATTATAAATGAGCTGGAGAAGGAGGAAGGGAGGAGGAAAGGGAAGGAAAAGGAGAAAAGCAGTGGAGACACCACTCAGCAGATCATGTTGGTGTCCCCCTGCAGCGTAGGCCTATAGCAGCATAGCTATGACGAACCTGTGATTAAGACGAGCCTACTCTAGTCTGAGCTACTACAGCTATGGCTATAACTATTAGCCCCTACACACTATAGTTTAGACTAACTGTAGGCTTTACTGAACAGAAATTATTTCAGTTTAGTTTTAAAGATGGAGATGGTGTCAGCCTCCTGAACCCAAACTGGTAGCTGGTTCCAGAATAAAGGGGCCTGGTAGCAGAAGGCCCGTCCTCCAAACCTACTTTAGATATTCTATGAACGACGAGTAATCCTGCACTCTGAGAGCAGAGAGCTCTATTAGGAGCATAACATGCTATCAAGTCTGGTAGATAACGAGGAGCTAGGCCATTAAGGGCCTTATATGCAAGAAGCAGAATTTTAAACTCAATTCTAAATTTCACGGGAAGCCAATGGAGGGAGGCTAACACGGGAGAGACGTGATCTCGCTAACAGATTCCTGTCAGCACCCTCCCTGCTGCGTTCTGGATCAGTTGGAGGATATTCTGCGAGCTTTTCAGATATCCTGCTAACAACGCATTAGTTAAATTAAATAGTCCGTGTAGAAGAAACGTCATTAACCCTGACAAACTGGAACCGGTCAGATAGGTATGACTTAAACCAGGCTAATGCTGTCCCTTTAATTCCAACAGTGTGCTCTAATCTATGCAGCAAAAGGCCGTGATCAACGGTATCAAAAGCAGCACTGAGGTCCAGAACAAGGACAGAAACTAATCCATTGTCTGAGGCCATGAGGAGGTCGTTGGAGACTCTAATCAGCTCAGTTTTTGTGCTATGATGAGTTCTAAACCCTGACTGAAAGACCTCAAATAGATCATTTCTATCCAGGTGTTCTCCTAATTGGCTAGCAACTACTTCTTTTTTTAAAATATTTTATTTATAAATTTTCAATTTTTCAAACACAACAGAGGAGTCAACAAACAAACAAAAACAAGACCAAAACAAAAAACTGCCAGTTAAGAGGAAAAACAGAAATCAAGGAGATCATGTCAGAACAAACAATGCCGTGTCCAGAGGTTAAGAAACCGGGATATGAGTCCTAAAGGCCAGCACCAGATAAGGGTCAAAGACGTCATGATTGGTTCCACATCCAACAATGCAATATAGAAGTCCATAGTTTGCTGCTTGAAAGCATTGAGAAGGAAAATAAGGGAATGGAATATAGGCCTATTCTTCCTAATTACAAATTAACTTCTATCAGTCCTAATATACTCAATAAATGGTCCCCAGACTTTTAAGAAACTTTGGATGTGAAAATTGGACATAGTGTACCGTATTTCTTCAAGGTAGATACAGGAAACCATTTCATTCCACCACTTTTTTGAGGAGGGAGGAGGAATAGATTTCTAGTCCCTCAGAATTACCCTATTTGCTATAACCATGCCGAATGAGAGGGCTTGCTGTAATTCTGCAGGAAGTGTCAACGAGAAATCAGAACAGCCCAGTATCACCAGAAGACAGTCAGGATCTAGTTGCCTGTTATATATATTGCTGTATGTACTAAATATATCACACCAAAAATTCCTAAGCTTGGGACAGCACCAGAAAAGATGACCAAGGGTCTCATCACTGGACTTGCACCTATCACAGGTGGGAGAGACTGAAGGGAAGATCCTATTCAGTTTAGTTTTAGAGAAGTGTAATCGGTGGATGACCTTGAACTAAATTAGTTGAAGTCTTGCATTAATGGAACAAGATTTAATTCTCTCTAATGCTTCTGCCCATAGTTCAATTCAATTCAATTTTATTTATATAGCGTCTGTTACAATGACAATTGTCTCTAGGCGCTTTACAGAGACCCAGAGCATGACCCCCGAGCAAATATCATCAACTAAGATTATATCATTAAATCCAATCAATGATAATTGCAGGTAAAAAAAACTCCCACGTAGGGAGAAAAAAAAACCTTTATACCAAACAGTGGCAAGGAAAAACTCCACTTTAAGAAGAAGAAACCTTGAGCAGGACCTGGCTCATATGGGGGGACCTTCCTGCCGAAGGCCAGCCGGGTAGAGAAGCAAAAGAGGGGAGACAGGACAGAGAGAGGATGGAGGACAGAGAGAAGATGGAGGACAGAAAGAGGATGTAGGACAGAGAGAGGAGAGCACAGAAAAAGTAAAAAATAATATTAAAGAAGTAGTGGAATTGTTGTAGGGTGAATGCAAACGGGCTATGGAGGGCCCTTGGGCGTGTGGTCAGCGTAATGAGCCATGATAGGCTCTTGAGTATCAATAATGTGCGGGTGGGGTGTAGGTGAGGTGTGTGCGAGAAAAGGGGGAGGGGGGGGGGGGGGGGTTGGGTCTAAGAAAAGAGAAGGGTAGGGTAGTTCCTCTGAAATGTCCTCCCCTGTATCCAAAACCCACTCCTCCCTAATATGGATGGAGGAGGTTGCCACGGAAAATGTGCAACAAGTTGCGAAATCAGATGTTTGGAAGTAGGGGATCTAGACATAAGATTGTAGAAGTGATACTGGGTGGGTGTAGATTCAAAGTGTGGTAACGTTTTCTGGATGAAGTTTCTAACTTGCAGGTATCGGAAGAAATGGCTAGAGGAAAGACTGAACTTCGCCCGAAGCTGAGCAAAAGAGGCAAAACTGCCATCAATGTAAAGATCTTTGATGGTGGACAAGCCACTGTCTGACCATTGCGAAAAAACTGAATCCATCATGCCTGGTTTAAAGTGGGGGTTCTGACATATAGGAGCATAAATAGACAAGTTTGGAAGGTCCAGCACACTCCTAATTTGCTTCAGAATCTTATATGTATTGCATAGAATAAAGTCATTCTTCAGCTGGCACGTCTGAAGAATATTATATTATATACAGCTAAATATAATAAATTATATTTAGCTGTAAATATAATTACAGCTAAAGAAGTTCCTGTAGATGATAAAGCAGAGTGTGACTCAATCATAGGCCAATTGGGACAACTAGCATTCACCTGTCCAGTATGGTTCCAGAAAACACATGTTCTAGCATTGCACGCCCAGTAGTAATGCCGGAAAACAGGAAGACCCAGACCACCATCAGCCACAGGTTTCTGCAAATGTGTCTTGGAAATACGAGGAGACTTGTAAGACCAGATGAAGGGCATAATAATAGAGTCTATCGTTTTAAAAAAAGAAGCTGTAAGAAAGATAGGTACATTTTGAAAAAGATAAAGAAATTTGGGAAGAACTACCATCTTAATTATATTAACCCATCCAATTAAAGAGATGGGGAGAAGTTTCCATTTGTCTACCATGGTTTGAAGTTTGTCAATCATCGGTAAGTAATTTAATTTAAAGAGAAGCTTTGGGTTCCGGGTGATTTTGATCCCTAAATAAACAAAATGGTCAGGGGAGACTTTAAAGGGCAGACCATTGATAAATTCTGAGTCAAGCCCATCAGCCAGTGGCATAAACAGACTCTTCTTCCAGTTAATAGTAAAGCCAGAGAGCTGTCCAAACTTATTTATGAGGTCTAGAAGAGGGGGGAGGGATTCCCTCGCATCTGACAAGGTTAAGACCACATTGTCCGCGTACAAGCCAATGATGGACTCTGTTGTGCCGACTCTTATGCCAGAAATTAGGGGACTTGCCCTGATGGCGATGGCCAGGGGTTCGAGAGCTAATGCAAAAAGCGCGGGGGAAAGACAGCAGCCTTGTCTAGTCCCGGGATGCAATAAAAATGAAGGAGACTTGTCACGGTTAGTCAGAACAGAAGATTTGGGGGACGTATATAACATTTTTAGTATGGTCATAAATTTGTCCCCAAAACCATATTTTTTAAGGGTAGCAAACATAAATCTCCACTCAATTTGGTCCAATGCCTGCTGGGCGTCCAATAAGATGACGGGCAGTTTGGTAGAGTACATAATATTGAGAAGATGCCGAGTATTAGAGAAGAGGAATCAATCTGGAATAAAACCTGTTTGGTCAGGATGAACCAGTGCAGCAACATATTTATTTAATCTATTGGCCAAAACATTTGCAATAATTTTTTGATCACAATTCAAAAGGCTTAAAGGGCGATAAGACGCTACATTAGTATCGTCCCTGTCCTTCTTCAAGAGAAGGCAAATATGTGCATCATATACAGTGCTAGGAAATCTTCCATCTACCATAGAGCAGTTCACCATACGAAGTAGAAGGGGGGCTACTATGTCTAAATGAGCTTTATAAAATTCAATCCCAAACCCATCAGGACCACATGCTTTACCATTTGGAAAAGAGCGGATTGCAGCTTTAATTTCCTCTAATGTAAAATCAGCATCCATATCCTGTTGAGCTGCTTGACTAAGAACCGGAAAATCAAGTAAGTTAAGAAATCTATCAATTTCCAAGTCAGTGGCCTTGGATTTGGAAGTGTATAACTGAGTGTAAAAACTGAAAAATTATCATTAATTAATTTTGGATCCGTTAATAGCTGACCTGTGGGGGAAGCGATTTTATTTATTGCCCTATCCGCCTGTACACCCCTTAGCTGCCTGGCAAGCAATGTATGTGGCTTATCGCCCAGCTCAAAATGCTTTTGTTTGAGCTTACAGATATAGTTAGCTACCTGGCCACCAAGGATATGATTATATTCATATCTTAAGTTCAAAATAGCTTGAAGGGTGTCATCGGAATTTGAGTCACGATAAGTCTCCTCAAGAGCAGATATCTGTGCCTCAATGTCTGTTAGTCGTTTTGCCTGGCCTTTTTTGCTAGCTGACTGGTATGAGATGATGTGACCCCACATCACAACTTTAAAGGACTCCCAAAGCGTTGAGTCAGAAACAGCACCATTATCGTTAGTACACAAGAACTGTGAAATATTGGCTGATATATAGTCACAAAAAGACTTGTCTAAGTTTAGGGATGGGTTGAATTTCCAGTTATATGTTATATGATGTTCTTGCAAATTAAAATTAATTTTCATTGAGAGCGGAGCATGGTCAGACACTAAAATGCTGTGATATGTCGAGCTTACTATGTTTGAGATTAACCTTGAGTCCACTAGGAAGTGATCAATTCTGGTGAAGCTATGATGTACCGGGAAAAAAAAAGAACACTGTCTCTCAAGGGGGTGCTGACGCCTCCAAACATCAGCCAAATCTAGCGACTTCACAAGGTTATTAAGAAGTGGGACAGATTTTAGTGCTGGGGCAACTTTGGTTGAAGATCTGTCCAATAGCGGGTCAAAATAACAATTAAAGTCACCACCTATGATCATAATACAATCATTATATTTAGCTACACGATTAAAGTCCTTATGGTAAAAAACTGGACAATCGGAGTATTTAGGAGCATAAATATTCAGAAGAACTACTGGAAGTGAGTTAATTGAACCAGTGACAAGGACCCACCTGGGTCCTTGGGTCCACCTGGATCTGTAGTAATGGATTTGAATACAAATGGGATGGTTTTGCGAATGAGAATGGCAAACCCTCTCGCCTTCGAAGAAAAAGTGGACTGGTACACCTATGAAATCCATACTGACCTCAAACGCATCTGCTCTGATGGTTGAATGTGGGTTTCCTGCAGGAAAATAATATCGGATGACAAAGACTTTAAGTGAGTAAATACCTTCCCCCTCTTAAGTGCCTTGCCAAGTCCTTAACAATTCCATGTGGTAAATGTAATAGGAGTCAACCCCGTCCTAGCATGATACTCAGTCTGCATTTGAGAAAAAAGTCAAGATAATGAAGGCTGACATGTGACATGGATAACACCGGCAGTACAGTAAACACAAACACAAAAACCCCAGAACACACCCTAGGCCGCAACCAAAGAACTAGGCGGCACATCCCAAGTGCCGCAGAACAATAAAACACTACCTAACCTAACCTACACCGGCAGGCCCGTGTGCGCCTCCAATACTTGGTTATCAAACAGTTAAGCTGCATCTTATGGGGGTATGATTCGAAAAAAAGGACTGGGCCGTATACATCAAGAGGGAGAGAGAGAAGTAGCATGGCTGATTTAATAGTCAAAAGTATGTTGGATTATAAAACAAACATAAAAAAGGATAATAAACTCCACCTCGAAAACAAATGGCTCTGCTAATCCCTAGTGGCCAACCAAATAATTACTATTCCCAAAGCATCAATGTATGCTACTGTTAAGAATGCAAACTTATCACAAAGTAATTGCTAAATCTCAACATTAACCAAACAGCTGCACTTAGTAAGTAAACACCATTATGCAAGCACTTGTTGTCAGTCAAACTTTGTCTAATGTATCTGCAAACCGTTCAGCATCAGCTGGCGAGTCAAAAATTTTGACTGTGTTGCTGTGGACAACTTGAAGCTTGGCCGGATAACGTAGGGAACACCTGGCGCTGGCATCTGTGAGTCTTTTCTTTACCATGTTGAAAGCTTGCCGCTGGGATGCCACTTCAGCCGTGTAATCCGGGAAAATGTAGACCCTCTCTCCACGGTGGCGTAGCGGTGCCTTCTGGCGGCTGAGCTGGAGGATGGTCCGCATGTCGCGGTCGTTATGGACCCTGGCAATGAGGACTCGCGGGCGCTCGTTGGCTTGTGGTCTGGGCTTCAAGCTGCGATGGGCACGGTCTATCTTGACAGGCTTGGTAAAGCTACCTAAGATTGGCAACGAATTCCGCTGGCTGGTTGCCTTCCTCACCTTCTTGAATGCCCACAATCCGGATGTTAAGTCGGCGAGAGCGTCCTTCCAGGTCGTTCAGTTTAGCTCTGAGCTCCGCGTTCGCCTTTTGCAGCCCCGTACATGTAGTTTCCAAAGCCGTGATGCGGGTGTCAGCATCGGTAATGGCTATGTCCATGTCATCCAGTCTTTGTTTGGCTGCGCGATGCTCATTTTGAAGAGTAGAAAGGGATGCATCAATCGTGTCAAGGCGTCCCTCCATTGACTTTTTCAGATCGTCCACAAGTTTAGCTAGCGTGGATCCCTGAGTAGCAATAGCAGTTATTATAACTTCATTGCTAGCCGTGGTCTCGCTGGCTGTCGACAATGAGGAAGACTTTTTTTGTTGCTCTTTTCTGGTTTGGTTGTCAGCCATGGCTTAAAAATAAAGTCAATCGGTTTCTATGCGGTTTAGATAGCCAGTCAACAAAAAAGAATGCAAAGAAGCAGCATTTAACAGTAAACTGGAGGGTTACAACACAGAGCTCTGTCGAAGCACGTCTACTCCATTACAGTGCACGAGCGACCCTCCGCTAGCAACTATTTCTTCCAGAATTTTAGAGATGGTTTCTTGAGCAAAGGTTTAATGACTGCAACTTTAAAAACCTGTGGTACATATCCTAATTGTAGAGATAGGTTAATCTGATCCAAAATTGATATACCAATAGAAGACATAACATCTTTGAGCAGCCGAGTTGGGATGGGATCCAACAGGCATGTAGATGGTTTAGCTTTACTGATAGTTGAGGTCAACTCAGAAAGGCCCAGAGGAGAAAAACGGTCCAGAGTCAAATCAAAACAGAAGAAATCAACGAAGCTGCAGGGACGTCCACGGCCGTCGACAGTTGGGCCTGGCCAATCTCATCTCTAATTTTGATTATTTTCCCACTAAAAAAAAGCTCATAAAGTCTTCACTACTGAGAGTAGCAGGAATGCATAGACCAACAGAGTTGTGACTCTTTGTCAGCCTGGCTACAGTGCTGAACAGAAAACGTGGGTTATGTTTGTTCTCTTCTATTAACGAAGAATAATAAGATGTTCTAGCTCTGCGTAGGGCTCTTTTGTAGACTATTAAACTATCTTTCCAGGCACGATGGGAGTCCGCAGATTTACAGGAGTACCACCTCCTTTCCATTTTACGTGGATTCTGCTTCAGCATGTGAATATGTGAATTATACCAGGGAGCTAAGCTCCTAAGATAAGAAACCCTCTTCCTTAGAGGAGCGACCGCATCCAGGGCTGAATGTAACATATCGGCAGTATTGTTAACAAGGTAATCAATATCTGCCGGAGTAAAATTCAGGTCGTTGCCCTCAGCTATTCTATCATATTTCACCATAGGGAGATGAGAGAGAATGGCCTCCTTAAAATTATTCACAGCATCTTCAGAAAGACATCTGCTGTAATGACACGTTTCATTTTCTGTTTTAATGCCACAAATGCTGAACTCAAATGTAACTAAAAAGTGGTCCGAGAGAAGAGAATTCAGCGGAGACACTAACAAGTGATGAGTATCTATACCATAGGTGAGAACCAGATCCAGGATATGATTAAAGCAGTGAGTTGGTTCTTTCACTTTTTGTGAGACGCCCAATGAATCTAAGAGAGATGTAAAGGTTAATTTAAAGCTGTCACTGTCAACATCCATATGGATGTTAAAGTCACCCACTATGATGACTTTGTCTGAGCTGAGCACTAAACCAGCTAAAAAATCTGAGAACTTAGACAGAAACTCCAGATAAGCACCAGCAGGTGGCCGGTACACCACTACCAACAAGACTGACTTTTCTGTCCTCCAGTTTGGAAAAGTTAAACTAAGTGTGAGGCTTTCGAATGTATTATAATTACATTTGGGTTTTGTTTTAACTTGTAGGCTGGAGTTGTAGACAGCTGCTACTCCTCCACCTCGACCCGTACTCCGGGGAATATGATAATTAATATAACCTGGTGGTGTAGCCTCATTTAAGCTCATATACTCTCCCTCTTGTAGCCGTGTTTCTGATAAGCAGAAGACATCTTAACGAGTCTCAGTAATTAGATCATTGATTAACAGAGACTTATAGCCAAGATACCTCACATTCAGTAGTCCACATCTAATTACAAATTACAGAAGCACATTTTATCTTCTGACTTGACTTAAATGTCTTCAGGTCAGTGTTTTCAGACACCTGGGACTAACCCTGACCCAGGTCCTTCAGTCGTCTGTCATCAGACTGCTGAACTGTGGTTTTCATTATTTATTCTTGTGCTTTTATCTGTTAATCTGTCCTCTTTATTCTATTGTTTATTTCTGCTCTTGTCTAGTACATCTTTCTTTGATTCTGGAGTGCTCCTTTATACATTTTGCATTACACCCATTTAGTAAATTTTGCCCACTCACGGCTCAGGTGTTGTAGATGTATGAACGGAGGCGTAAATCTCGGTACATCTGATGGTTCTGTGCTGGTCGGGTTAGGGTCTGGGTTCTGACCAAGGTTTTCTGAATCTGAGAGTAAAATAAAAGTGGTTGTTACTAAACTTTTATAAAACTGGAACTGAGTTGTGGTTCTGTAGGTCTCAAGGTTTCATGTTTCCTGTCTCTCTGCAGTCGGACTCTGTTCTCTGCTGTCTGTAAGAACGTCTTCAGCACCATCATAGACCAGGCACCCTTCGCCATCCAGGACTTGATGAAGGAGGTGAAGGCAGCTGAGGAGGAGGAGGACTCAGGACAGGAGTCAGAGGAGGAAGGGGATTTCAGAGGAAAAGAAGATGAAGAGCGTAGCAACCAGCGGTACATCTGAACACACACAAGAAAAGAACTTGGACTGTTGTCCACCCTCAGGTAGACCCAGAGATGTACAGAACATTCTCCAACACAGTTCAGACTGGAGACCTGTGAAGCATGATGTGACTTGTGAGACAAGACTTACTAAGTGCTTGGATCTTTGTTATGGTTCCATAAAAGGGGCTTACAAATCACTCCAAAGAGCTCCCCTCGGTGCGTCTGATCACTACACTGTTTATTTGGTTCCGTCATACAAACCTGTCCTGAGGAAACTCAAGACGGAACGAAGATTAGTTCCGGTTTGGTCGGAGGAGTCTATCGGGCGGCTCCAGGACTGTTACGCCTGCACGGACTGGGATTTGTTTAAAAATACGTGCACGAGTGTGGAGGAAATCACGGAGACGGTCTCCGACTATATCAAATTTTGCGAGGAGTTATGTATTCCCAAAAAATCAATCTCCATTTTTCCCAACAATAAGCCATGGGTCTCAAAATCAGTCAAATACGCTATTAATAAAAGGAACATCAGTTTTAATTCAGGTGACACTGATACATACAAGGAGCTTCAGAAACAGGTCAGGAAAGAAATTGCCAAGCAGCAATATAAGGACAGGGTGGAGAACCTGTTCAGTAATGGTAGTTCACGACCTGCATGGGAGGGGGTGAAATCTTTGTTGGGGATACAGCCTCAGAAGAGCATCATCTGTTTAAATGAGAAGTCTGATTATGACCTGGCAAATGAACTGAATATTCATTCAAATCGTTTTAATGACCAGGATTTTAGCCACGAATTGGCTGTTTTTAAAGGTGCTGTGTTAGAGCCGAACAGCACAGTGGCAGTGCAGGTTGACAAGGAGAGGGTACAGAGGGTGTTCCGGGGCGTGAAGGAGAGGAAAAGTCCGGGTCCCGATGGTATCGGAGGTCGGATTCTGAGGAACTGTGCCGAACAGCTGGCAGACATTTTCTGCTTCATCTTCTCCTGGTCCCTCCAGGTCCACAGGGTGCCCCGCCTGTGGAAGGACTCAATTATCATCCCTGTGCCCAAAAACAAATGCACGAAGGCAGTAAAAGACTTCAGACCCGTGGCACTTACCTCCTTGGTAATGAAGTCATTTGAGAGGATAGTGAAGGACGATATTATGAACACTGTCCAGGCAAACTTGGATCCTCTCCAGTTTGCGTATCGGCCGGGGAGGGGGGTCGATGATGCAATAATCACCCTTCTCAACATGATTATGTTGCATTTAGATGGTGTCGGAAGTTTTGTCCACCTGCTTTTTATTGATTTTACATCTGCTTTTAACTGCATTCAGCCCCACATTTTAGCCGAGCGTCTTTTAAATTTTAACATTGACAAAGGTCTGGTTCACTGGCTGTTGGATTTTTTAACTGACAGATCACAACGGGTTAGGGTCAACGGCGTTCTGTCTGACGTCCTCTTCTCCTCCACCGGCTCTCCTCAGGGTTGCGTCCTTTCTCCGCTCCTTTTTGTATTATATACAAACGCTTGTCGGAGTTTACATGAGAAGCGGCACATCATTAAGTTCGCCGATGATTCTGTGATCGTGTCCCTCCTCAGCCATGACGACCCCGTGCCCGGCCCTGTAGTGGAGGACTTCATTCGGTGGTGCAAATCGTCTTTCCTGACCATTAACGTCGACAAAACCAAGGAAATGACCATTGATTTTAGGAAGTCCCGTGCAACCACCGCTCCCCTGTCTATCAACGGTCTAGCTGTAGAAACAGTCCAGCTGTACAAATACCTCGGGACGCTAATTGATGACAGGTTGTCCTTCGACAACCAGATTGATGCCGTGTGCAAAAAGGCCAATCAGCGCCTGTACTTCCTCCGGAAACTCAGGAATTTTAACATTGACACACGTTTTATGAAAATGTTTTATTCTTGTTTTATTGAATCTGTCTTGACATTTTCTTTTATTTGCTGGTTCGGGCTAATTACTCTTAAAAATCGCAGTAGACTCCAGGGGATTATCAAAGTGTGCAGTAGAATTGTTGGCACCCCCCTGACAGAAATCTCAGCCTTGCATAGAACCAGGTCCTTGAAGAAGGCAAGGCTGGTCTCCTCTGACCCGAGCCACCCCCTGGCATCTGAATTCAGGTTGCTCCCCTCCAGACGGAGATTTCAGATGCCAAAAATAAGAACTAACAGATTTAAAAAATCCTGGGTTCCGGTGGCCATTGGCCTTTTAAATAATTGAATAGTTTTTACCCCCCTTTTAAGACATACTGCACTGTGGGCATCTAAGCTAAACTAATTTTATCTCTGTTTCTATTATTTTATTGCTTTTAATTGTCTTGTTCTTATCAGTGTTGTGCATTTTATTGTTGTGGTTATTGTTATTGTCACTGTCTTGCTGCTAATGCACTGTTAATTGCCCCCTGGGGACAATAAAGTTTTTCTTGACTTGACTCTCTTGACTTTAGAGCTGGTCACATGACCTGCACATCCTCACTGATGCGCCATTTGATCAGTTTTAATCACTGTTTTAATACAGTCTAACTCGATCTTTGCTGCTGTGAACAAGACATATGTGGTTGTTGCAGTCTGTGCTAGTTTACGCTCGTCTGTCGATTCCTTCTCCAAACACTAGAGGGGGGTGTGGGTTCTTCTCTGCAGCGCTGTAGCTAGCAGGACTCAGCTTCCTTTAGTTTAGGTTCCTTTAGGAAAGGAAGGAGACCAGTCACATTGGCCAAGAGCAGGAAGAAAAACTGTAAACTGAGTTCTTGTGGTTTCTTTCTTCCAGGCCGTAAATCAAACAGAGTAGAGGAGGAGGAGGAAGATGATGAACTTCATCAGTCTGAGGGATCTGATGCAGAACTTCATGACATGGGGCCAGTTCTGCAGGTGAAGATCTCTACTTGTCTGTTAAAATAGATGCTCAGCAGCTGCTGGTTCAATCAGACTGGTAGCTGCTGCTGGGAGACGCCACGGTCACTGGGACAACTGACTGAATTTATGGATGAGCTAAACATATATGATGTAGAACAGTCTCAATAAAGTCCTTCAGAGGTTAGCAGCTCAGGAACTGTTGGTTCTGTCAGGAGGTCTCTTTCTGAAGAAGGTTCTTGGTTTTCAGTTTGATTATGGCGCTGTGGCAGACAGACTCTTTGGACTGGCCAGTCGTAACAGCACGCCGGGTCGGAACCGCCAGAGACTCTACAAAATCATCAAAGTGTGAGTGAATGAATGAACGCAAACTCCCACAGAACACAGTTACGTCCCATACTGGTGAGGTCAGGAGAACCAATACTGTGGTCCAGATAGAGGATCAGAACTCAAAGGAAAACCCCCAAACACCTGATCTGACGCTGACTCTGGAGAAGGTTTTAGTGGAGTCTGGTGTTGGTTTCAGGATTCAGCACATGGCTGATCACATGTAGTGCTTTATTTTGGGCTTTGGGCTTCTCCAGAATAATTTAATGTTGATAAGGTCTAGACTGAAGGTTGACTTGAGATTAAAGGTCAGTATTAACTGAACAACATTCTCAGGTTTCATCTGGACCTGGTCCACGTTGACTGATTTAATCTGGACCTGATCCACGTTGACTGATTTAATCTGGACCTGATCCACATTGACTGATTTAATCTGGACCTGGTCCACGTTGAATGAGTTAATCTGTGACCTGGTCCACGTTGACTGATTTAATCTGGACCTGATCCACGTTGACTGATTTAATCTGGACCTGGTCCACGTTGACTGATTTAATCTGGACCTGGTCCACGTTGATTGATTTATTCTGGACCTGGTCCACTTTGATTGATTTATTCTGGACCTGGTCCACGTTGATTGATTTATTCTGGACCTGATCCACGTTGACTGATTTAATCTGGACCTGGTCCACGTTGACTGATTTAATCCGGACCTGGTCCACGTTGACGGGTTTAATCTGGACCTGGTCCACGTTGACTGATTTAATCTGGACCTGGTCCACGTTGACTGATTTAATCTGGACCTGGTCCACGTTGACGGGTTTAATCCGGACCTGGTCCACGTTGACTGATTTAATCCGGACCTGGTCCACGTTGACGGGTTTAATCCGGACCTGGTCCACGTTGACTGATTTAATCTGGACCTGGTCCACGTTGACTGATTTAATCCGGACCTGGTCCACGTTGATTGATTTAATATGGACCTGGTCCACGTTGACTGATTTAATCCGGACCTGGTCCACGTTGATTGATTTAATCCGGACCTGGTCCACGTTGACAGATTTAATCCGGACCTGGTCCACGTTGACAGATTTAATCCGGACCTGGTCCACGTTGACGGGTTTGATCCGGACCTGGTCCACATTCATCTGGATCTAAACTAACATGCTCTCTGTTGTCTCCTTGTGTCTTTTGGGTCTCAGGCTCCGTGACCTCAGTGAAGGTAAAAGATCAAAGGTTTTTTGTTTTTTAATGAAACCTTATCCGTTTAAATGGAAGAAGGTTCATCTGCTCAGCTGCTTCTTCCTTGTTTGCTCCGTCAGGAATCTTTCCTGAGGATGAATATCCTGAGGAGGTCTCCACTGATGAGGACGATGATATGTTTGGCAGCAGAAAGAGGATGAAGTGGTCACATGATCACCTGGAAGACGGCCAGGAAGCAGTGAAGAAGAAGAAGAAAGCGAACACAGGTGTGCTGATTGAAGATGACTGTCCTGAAACTGTCCTGATTTGTCCAATCAGGCCAATAATTATAGTCAATGCTGACACTGTAATTAAGAGAAGACGGGGTCAGACTGATTAATGGTTGCTATAGTGATAAATCTCTAGGGAGCCTGGGGGCGGGGCTACACACTCAACACTCGTTTTAGGACAAGTTGACTGGTTTTCAGTTCCAAGCACACAAGTCTGGGCTTGTGAATTTTTAAAGTACTGTATTGGCCCAAATATAGGACGACTGATTATAAAACGACCCCTATTTTTAAAAGATCATTTTGGGAAAATGAAAATGTGATGAAGACGATAAGGTTATTCATAAAATAAAATATCTTTTTATTGTATAATTGTTATAGAAAAAACTCACAGAGGTAACAATCAGCTGTATTGTTAAGCTTTTTAATGATTTCATCTTTTTTAGTTAGTCTGGTTCCAGACTGAAGGTCAGGTACGTGTCAGGTTTCTATACCTTGATCATTTCAGATCAAGATCATTTCAGATACCTTGATCATTTCAGATCAAGGTATAGAACTATTTAATAAACTTAAATCTCTCAAATCTGAGACTGACTCAGTGAATCAGCAACAACCATGTAGTTCAACAACTGCATTAATGATGTCAATAACTGCAGAACCATCAAAGTCCAGTTAGATTCAGTTTCAAGATCATTAATAATTCAGTCTGTAAAAAACTAATTCTGGACTGAAACTAAACTTTCTAAGCCCTTTGTTCCAGTTGGTCTCGTGGTTCCTCCATCTATCATCAGATCTTACTGGTTACATTCGGTGCAGCTCCATCTAGTGGCGCAGATATGTAACTACAATAGAAAAGTCTAGACCTCGATTATAACACGACCCTCATTTTAGAGAATATGATTTCTAGAATAAAATATAGTCCGATATGGGCCGCCCCAGTAGTGCAGTGGTTAGGGTGGGTGGTCCACGTACAGAGGCCCAGTCCTCAAGCAGCTGGTCAGGGGTTACACTCCCCAGCCCTGATAACCCTTTATTGCGTGTCTTCCCCACTCTCTCTCTGCCCCCTTTCCGGTCTCTCTCCACTACAAATAAAGGCCACTGGTGCCTAAATAAATAAATAAAAATATCATCCTATATTCGCGCCAATACCGTATGTTCTCCTGAGTCTGAGCCTTGAACTCCAGAGGAAGAGAAGATAATAATAATAAATCTTTATTGTCCACCGGGGTGGAAATTCGTCTTGGGCTCACCAGGTACTTACAGACAAGACATTGTGGGGTACAATACAGCAGTGAAGATCACATCGTAAAAACGATAAAATATAAAACTGCACTAAAAGGATATATACCAACATTTAAAAAATAAATAAATAAATAAAAATAAAATAAAAAAACCTGTTTCATAATCGCCATCATCATCATCAACATCTTCACCACCATCACTGTCATTGCAGTTGGTTATTCTTTCAAATTAAGAATATTGACTGCTCTGGGGACAAAAGACTTCTTATAAATATTTTTGCTTGCCAGAGGAACTCTGTAGCGCCTACCGGAGTTCAGAAGCACGAACTCTCTGGAGAGAGGATGGGAGCCATCAGCTGCGATGCTCAGGGCTTTCCTCCTTACCCTCTCCTTGAACAATAGGCACAAGGCCTTTTGGGGCTTGCCAATGATTTTGCTAGCCATTGACACAATCCTAGACAATTTGTTCAAGAGTTTACAGTTTAGATGACCAAACCAGGCAGAAAGGTGAAATATCAAGACACTCTCAATCATGGTTTTATACACAAGTTCTAAGACCTGCTGACTAACACTGAAGCTGTTCAGCTTCCTGAGTAAATAGAGTCGCTGGGAACATTTCTTGTGAATATACTCTGTGTTTCCAGAGAAGCTCATCTGGGAGTCTAGAACTGTGCCTAGATATTTAAAGTTCTCCACAGTTTGGCAGTATAGTAATGTCAGGTTTAAACATGATCATTTCCTTTGTCTTGCCTACATTAATTTCTAGCTGGCTACTTTGACACCAACCTTCAAGTGCCACAGTGTGAGCAAGATAGGCATCTACACCATGTGGATCTGATTTAAGTAACAGGGCAACTAAGGCCATATCATCTGCATACTTAATTAGCTTAAAACAATGCTCGTTGATCATAAATTCATTAGTAAAAAGCGAGAATAACACAGGGGATAGTACGCTTCCTTGTGGGCAACCTGTGCTCACAGTGAGCACCTCTGATGTGTTCTCTCTGGCACAAACCCTTTGTGGGCGACAGGAAAGAAAGTCCCTAAACCACCTAATTAGGCTGGGATGTACCTTGAGATCAGCAGCCCTTTTCAACAGGATATGGATCTTCATTGAATTAAAAGCTGAGCTAAAATCTATGAATAGGACCCTAGCATATCCTTTAGGGTGCATAAGATGTTGTGTGACTGCATTAAGCATGGTCAGTAATGCATCGTCTGTACCTCTGTTCCTCTTATACGCAAATTGAAATGGGTCCATCATCGTTGCTACAGATGTAGTTAAGAGGTTGACCAGGACTCGTTCCATAGTTTTACATAGTACAGAGGTTAAAGCAATAGGCCGGAAATCATTAGGTGAGCTCGCACCTGGCTTTTTGGGCACAGGCCTGATTATAGAGTGTTTCCATGACAGTGGCACTGTGCCACTGTCTAAAAGGAGCTAAAACAGTCTAGTTAACACCCCCTTAAGTTGGAAATAACAATCTTTAAGAATCCGAGGCTTCAGACCATCAGGCCCTGGGGCCTTGTCTGGCTTAAGTTTCAGGAGACAGGAAGCAACCTCATCCTCTTTGATGACTATGGGAGTTGCTGTTGGGAGGTTATTACATATTTCATCTCATTCACTGCTGTCATTCATAGTGTCAAATCTACAGTAGAATCTATTTAAGTAATTAACATCGATTTGACTGCTAGGGCCCTCGTCCTTTTTGGGGGGGTCTGCCCATTAGGGTGTTTAGCCCCTCCCAGGCTTGTTTCACATTCCCATTTACAAACTTGGTCTCTATTTTGTTTTTAAAAGCTAGTTTTGCTTTAAGGATCGCTCCTCTTAGCTTCCTCCTTTTTTCATGGACCAAGTCCATATTACCGGCGCAGAAAGCAAGCTTCCTTTCATTAATATAGCCCTTCAGCTCTTTGGACACCCAGGACTTATTGTTCTGAAAAATCCTAATAGTTTTCTTTTCAGACGCAGTATTTTCACAGAATGTTACATATGACGTTATAGTATCAGTCAGTTCATGAACATCCTGGCAGGACTCGAAGAAGATGTCCCAAGTGGTGTTCTCGAGGCAGTTCCTGAGTTGCTCTCTGCTCCTATCAGACCTCACCAATATCTCCTTGGAGACAGGTTTCGTTCTCTTCACCACAGTTCTATATTTGGGAAGTAGATGAATAATGTTGTGGTCCGATTTTCCGAGCGGGGGTCTGCATACGCTTTTATAGGCATTGGGGACATTTCCATAGCATTGGTCAATAGTCCTATTTAGTCGAGTGTGGCAGTCCACATATTTCTCGAGGGTTGGCAAGTGCTCAGATTGGTTATACGAGTTAAAATCCCCAAGAGCCAAAATCGCTTGGTCTGCAGAGCGAGTGAGAGCATTGTTATAACTCTCGGCTATTCTCTCCCCTGCAGCCTCATAATTTGGGCCAGGGACATACGTGAGAATAATTGTAATCTGTCCATATTCCTGTGGACTGTAGAAGGGTCTGAAAGAAACAGTTAGTATTTCAAAGTCTGGGGTGCACACTTGTTCTCGTATGCAGTATTGTGTGGCCCAGCTGTTGTCCACAAACAGCCCTCCCCCGATGAATTTAGAGGAGCTGTGTTTTTCCCGATCAGCTCTGATTGTAGTGTAACCAGGTAGGCTTGGGGTTACATGTTGCTCTTTAAGCCACGTTTCTGTAAAGCAGATCAGATTGCTCTGCCTGAATTCACAGTCATGTTTGGCTCTCGCCGCGAGCTCGTCCAGCTTGTTGTTTACAGAACGCACATTTGACAGTGTAATAAAAGGGATTGGGAACCTGCTGCCGCGTCTCCACAGCCGCTGTCTCACGCCGCCTCTCGATCCCCGCTTTTTCCGTCCTCTTTAGCTTCCAGACCGGCCTCCAGCCCGTTGAATTTCACCACAATCCGCCGGTAGATCAGCTGAAAAGCGAACGCCGGTTGCGCTCAGTGACAGCAGCTTCTCCCGGGAGTAGGTGACAGCGTTTTGTTAACCTGCCAAACACAGGCTGCTTCCAGGTGCAAACGCCCCAAGGCAAAAAATTATCCATAGCGGTGTGAAATCCATGATTATAGGCTACTTTAGGCTACCAAGTGCAGTGCACATTTCCCAATGTGATCCACGTGAAAAAAGAAGGCTTAGACGGGTGAAAAAGTAAAGAAAAAACACATGACAAACAAACAGCGGTGAGCACAGGGTCAAGCAGCTGAGCCGCGCCCCCTCCCTGCTATAGATAGCCATTCAGATGCAGTTCAGACTTAATGCAGCTGGAACATCTGGGTACTTAATGACATCACAGCTCAAGTAGCAGGCTTTATAAACATCTACAATTAAACCGATCACAATTAAACCGATCATAAATTAAATTCAGTTTAATGTGACTCTGAATGGACCATGGACTTAAAGGTGGAGTAGGTGTTGTTTGAAAAACGGTTCCAGCAATCCAACTCAAGTGAGATTTTGAAAATATACACTCCCTCCCTCCTCCCAAAGGCTCCGCCTCCTCCTCTTCAGCTCACCCCTCGAAAACCACGCCTTCACACGATTCACGACTGCATGAACCATAGGGAGGGAGGGAGGGAGGGGTGATATTTGATGGACGTATTAGGCAGCCAATCAAAATAGTGATGATCACTTTTTTGATTGGTCAGAGTTTTTCTCTGATTATACCCTCTAGACTGGACCAAAATGTTTAGTTTTTTTTGCAAACATTTTATTTCAGTGGGTGCAATGGAAATGTGAAAAGGTTTTCAGGCAATATTGTAAAAAGTGTTGCAAAAAAAACAACACCCACCCCACCTTTAAGTTAGCAGAACTATATTCTCATGTGAGTCCGTTCTCCTCCATTACTGCTGCTGCTTGACACCAAATGCATTCTGGGATACTTACTTGGCTCAAGTCTGCATCAGTCTGCACTGGATTTGTTTTCAATGCGCCTACTTGTCTAGACTTGACAGAACTTCAGCTGAGACTGATGTTTCATGAGAACAGATAAGTACGCATGTCGGGGAACGGCCAGTGACTCATAAATCTGAAAGGTAAAGTAGAAAAGCAGCTACGTCCAGCTGCTAGTCCAATGAGAGAACTGAGTCACACTGCAGCGTTGCAGCAACACACCTGGGCAGGAACTTCCGAAGCTCCTTCATTCTACCAACAATAACCAATCACATTTCTTCCTGCTCACTACACAAATAAGGCAAGTTTATCTGTACAGCACAATTCATACACGCGGCAGTTCAAAGTGCTTTACAGATGCATGAAATCACAAGAAGACAAGTGAAATCATTCCATACAATCATAAAAATAATCATTAATGAATTAAAAATGAAGAGTGCAGATGAATCATAAATAAAGTAGAAAAGAATCAGAATCCATTTTTTTGCCAGGTACGTTTTCACATACAAGGAATTTAACTTGATGTCTGGTGCAGAACTTATAAACATATAAGATATAAAAAATAGAAAAATATAGAACAAGTACTAAAATGGAATAAATGCACAATAGAATGACATTGAAATATTATAAAGTGAAGGTACAGGCATGGACAATATGGGAAATGTGGTTATTGTTTGTAATGGCCTGTAGTCCACAGGTGTGCGTTAATGTAACGCAGAGGGATGTATACTTTACGTTAATATAACGTATATGTGTGTGTGTGTTGGGGGGGCAGTCAGAGTCAGTGGAGTCAGCTCTCAGAGAGCGCAGAGAGAAAGCGCAGACCTCCGCCAAGCACAACAGTTCTCCCATATAGAGATTTACAGATGGATCTTGCCGTCTGGATCAGATCCGGATCAGCCTCGGAAATCTGACAGATGTTCCGATTGTCAATACCTGAGTCAAATTTCATGAGTTTTGGGAAATAATTAACGGAGATATTGGGAAACAACAGTTTCATTTAGCGCAATTTTATAGAAAATTTGAAAGTGATCCAGAATCCAGGATTTCTTCCGGATCACAGCCAAAATGAAATCAGTTCTTCCTTTTCACATTTCTGACAACTCCTGAAAATGTCATCAAAATCCATTCAGATTTTTTTTGAGTTATCTTGAACACAGACAGATAAACGTCGGCAGATAAGAGTGCAGATAAAATCCTTCCAGTCATCATCTTCACATCTAAACAGAACTGTTTCCAGTCTGGATCAGAACATTGTCAGAGTTCAGGTCTGTCTCACATCTGCTGGAAGACTGGTCCAGATTTTAGGAGCATAAAACCTTGTTTAGTCCTGACTCTGGACACCAGCCACTACCTGAGGTTCTCAGAGTCCAGGAGTCCAGGTTGGTTCATATGGCTCTAACATGTCAGAGATGGACTTTGGAGCCATGAAGAGACTTGAACACAAGCAGAGCTGTTTTAAAGTCTGTTCTCTAAAGGAACAGGAAGCCGTGTGTTTTGAATTGGTCCCGCCCTCATGTACAATCTCATTGGTTGGCTCTGGCTGTGTAGCCACAACCTGATTGGCTGACGCATGTGCTGAAGGAAAAAAAGTTAAACATTTCCCAACTTTGGTGGAGGCAACACTATCAACATGATGCACAAATCCCAAAACTCAGTTTGGCAACAATTGATGTGGTAAATGAAAGCATTATTTCCATGATTTTGTCATCATCTAACTCTGTTTACAGTGGTGTACTTAGTTCCAGCCATGGACCTTTTATTATGTGATTTCTTGTAGTTCCTACTGTCTTTTGCATCTGCAACATGTTATTTCTAAGTGCCTCATATATTTTGTCCAGTGTATTCTAGTTATGTTCTTTTAACCAGTTGGACTAGAGATGTTCTTGGTCATCCTCCATCGATCTACTGAGATGTCTGGGTATTAAATTTCACTGAATTTCAGTCACCCCTCCCTAAATCGCCACCTTAACGTGGTGGAGGGGTTTCTGTGCCCAAATGATCCCAGGAACTATGTTGTCGGGGGCATTTGCCCCTGGTAGGGTCACCTAAGGAAAACTGGTTCTGGGGGATGGGCCAGACTCCTATTACAGAAAATATAATAAGAGCTTGATGTCCATCGCCCGGGCAAGGTTCACTGGGGCCCCACCCTGGATCCAGGCCTGGGGGAGGGGCTTGTTCGGGAGCGCCTGGTGGCCGACCCTTTACCCATGGGACCCGGCCCTCCGAACAGGTTACATGGGTTCGCCTCCCTGTGGGCCCACCACCCGCAGGGAGGGTCATAGGAGTCGGATGGTTGGTGTTTGGGGCGTGGACCTTGGCATGCTGACCCCCGGCTGACTAAACTGTCTACTGGGACATGAACGTCACCTCTCTGGTGGAGAAGGAGCCTGAGCTGTAACTGATCACTACCTGGTGGTGAGTTGGATCTGCTGGTCAGACCTGGTAGGACTAAACCTGTAGTGAGGGTCTGCTGGGAACGTCTGGCAGAGGAACCTGTCAGAAAGATCTAGAACTTACACCTCCATCAGAGCTCCAACCATCTTGAGGGAGGTGGAGGACATTGAGTCTGAATGAACCAAGTTCTACACCTCTGTTGATGAAGCAGCTGACCAGAGTTGTGGCTGGAAGGTTGTTGGTTCCTGCAGTGGAGACAACCCTTGAACTCGGTGGTGGACAGAGACCATCAGGGTGTAGAAGGAGTCCTACCAGGCTTGGTTAGCTTGTGGGACTCCGGAATCAGCAGACAGGTATCAACGGGCCAAACGGGCTGCAGCCTTGGTGGTCTCTGAGGAGAAAACTCAAGTGTGGGAGGAGTTCGGTGAGACCATGGAAAAAGACTTTCAGTTGGCTCCACGGAGATTCTGGTAAACCATCAGACGGCTCAGGCGGGGAAAGCAGTGCTTCACCAACACTGTGTATAGTCGGGGGCGGGGGGCTCCAGGGGTGGATTGGCAAATTGGCAAATCCAATCCTGGATTGGCAGACTGGCCTGGTGGTTCCCGGAGGGTGTGTTCCAGTTACAGGGGAATCGGACTCCTCAGCCTCCCTAGTCTGGTCTATGCAGGTCTGCTGGACCAGAGACCCATTCCTTGGCCAATCATGGATTCGGGGACTTGGCCCAACCAGTCCACGTGTGTTTTGTGGACTTGGAGAAGACATTTGACCGTGTCCTGTTGGGGGTACTCCAGGAGTCTGGGGTCCTGTTGGGGCTACTGGACCCGTTGCTACGGGCTGTCCAGTCCCTGTACAAACGGAGTTCAATCAGCTCTCAATACAGGCTTATCCAATTTAAAGTTACACATAGGTTACCATCCATCCATCCATTTTCTATACCCGTTTCATCATTGAAGGGTCACGGGGATCTGCTGGAGCTTATCCCAGCTGTCTACAGGCGAAAGGCAGGGGTCCACCCTGGACAGGTCGCCAGTCCATCGCAGGGCCACACATATAGACACACAACCATTCACACCCTATGGGCAATTTGGAATTATCAATTAACCTGACATGCATGTCTTTGGACTGTGGGAGGAAGCCGGAGTACCCGGAGGAAACCCACGCAAGCACGGGGAGAACATGCAAACTCCACACAGAAAGGCCCCGAGGTTCAATCCAGCACCCCCAACCCCCCGCCGAGGTTCGAACCAGGAACCTTCTAGCTGTGAGGCAACAGTGCTAACCACTAAGCCACTGTGCTGCTGAGTAAAGGTTACATTACTCAAAAGTCAAATTGAATAAAATGTAGAAAATGTGCTCCCCTTATGTGATGGGTGTGGTACTGCAGAGGGCTCCCTAGCTCATCTGTTTTGGTGATGCCCAGTGTTATACAAGTTCTGGGGAGACATATTTGATTAGTTTTCTGAACCATATCAAATGAAGATCCAGTCTGACTGTAGTCCAGCGATACTTGGTTGCTCTGAAGGAACAATGTTGCTACGCTCCCATCAAAGACAGGTGCCCCCCCCCCCCCCCCCCCCCCCCCATGCTTTAGAAGATGGCTGAATGAAATGCTTGTTGCTGCCAGGATGGAACAGATCCACTTCCATCAAACTAACACTGATAAATATAAATATTTTCTAAAAATGTGGACGTTCTTTATGTCACTGCTCGATAGGACCTATTAATTTACTGCCATACTTTGTCTACAGGCTATAATGACAATGCTCAGCTGTTTCAACTGAATTTTATCAATGAATGTGACTGACCCCAGTGTGCACTTTGGTCTTTTTGTTATTGTTTTTTTGTATTGTTGCTCCCTGTTTTTTTGTTTTTTCTTTGCTTATGTCATTTGTCCCATTTTATTCTGTTACAAAAGTTATAAAGTAATTAAAAGAATAAATATAGCTGTTTGTCTTTGCAAAAGGGAGTCTAATCAGTGAACCTGATGGTAGAAACTTAAATTGGTACAAAGTCTCACTCTTACTAAAACAGTTTTACACCAACGTTCATTTATGTAAACACATACTCCACCTCCGCATGATTTCCAAGTTGTTGCAGACCCTCTGTCGGTGCGGAGCGGAACAAAACCCCGAACCCGTCTATGACCAGATCACCGTCAACGTCTTTTCCCCGAGCCAGGTCTCAGAGGCCAGGATGCAGGCTTCTTTGAATACATGCTGATGGTGAACAAGAGCCTGTAGTTCCTCAGTTTTATTGCGGAGAGCACGGCCGTTGGACAGGATCATTGAAGGGAGGGGGATGCGCAACGAGTGTTGTCGTCTCATGCGCTCCCGTAAGCCGCTTCTCCTGCCTCGCCTCCTCGGTTTCCGTCGTGGAGATACGAAGTTGTCGCCTTCCCCGTGCTCGGTCAGGAAAGACTAGGTCCGCTGGTCGGCCGCTGATCACGGGATTAGAGAATTTTAACAGATAGTCTCTGGAATATTGAATGGAGCTGTCAGCAACCCCAGGTGACATGAGGACGCAGCACCGCCAAAAAAAAGATCAGAGTCAGATCCATGTCACTGAATCATGACACTCTTAATCACACAAAAGTGAGGTTGATCAATTCATAGTGCACAGCGAGTTTAAAAGTTTAAGCATAAAATAACAAACTTAAAGCTGATAGACAAGACAGACATGCTTCCCGCTGCTGCCGGTCACTGCATCGTGCATGCGCCCAGTAAATGGTAGTAAATGTAGTAAATGCGTCTCGGCCAAACAGCGCCCAGATTCTAGAGTTCTGTCTGTGTTTCTTTGTTGCTTACAGGAGGCTGTGAGTCATTGTTTGATGTTTTGCTGGCAGCTGCGGCCTCTCGTCTGCTGTGGGGTGGATTTTCTCAGAATTTCAGCGATTATTTCTTGATTTTTTTAAAATTGTAATATATTTCTGAAAAAAATCTGCGAAGCACTAAAACCGCATTAGCCAAACTGCAAAGTGGCAAGGGATCACTGTAAATCAATTTACACTATAATTAATGTATATGAATCATTGGCGTCCCCCAGAATAATTTTTCAAACAGAGTTCATTTCTTTTTTCTGCTTCGTTCCATCTTCGTTTACTCTGGTCTGCTGACATGATGCTTTATTGTAGACTGCTGGAATGTCACGTTACCTTTATTTGATAGCAGGTTTAGGTCCATAGGCTCATTACTGGTACAGGCTTGTTGAAGGACCTGTTACTGGTCTGCGTTAAACAGGATATGCTGGTGACCATTGAAGGCATGAAGACTAACTGACCTTTGTCTCTGAATCTTCAGGACCAGAGGAGGTTCTGGACAACAAAGACCAGAACACTGACTCAGTTAATGTACCAGATCAGAACCAGTCAAGGAGGAAGAAACCTGAGCTGAACAAGGAACTTATTTCTGAGTCCAGATTTGAGGTCAAAGAGACAGAAGAGCAGCAGATGTCATCTGAAGGAGGTGCTTCAGTCACAGCGAGGAAGAAAATGAAAAGGAAAAAGACCACAGTGGCCAAGACTGGATCAGCTGTAAACTCAGAAGAGACCACTGCAGTTTCACATGGGAACACCAACACTGAAGCTTCTGTCAAAAACAAGAAGCAACACCAGAAGACCCAGCTGACAGATGAAACACCAGCTGATGGCTCATCAGCAGAGCTCCAGACAGACAAAGACTTCTCAGATTCAACAGAAAACTGCTCTTCACCTTCTGTCCAGAATCAGCCTGATGCTGCAGCCTCAGCCAAGAAGAAGAAGAGGAGGAGAAAGAAGGGTCTCCAGGCTGATGAAGAGCAGAACAATGTTACTGAGGCAGCTTCACAGATCTCCACCATGGGTCCAGTCATGAAGAGGACCAAGAAGAACAAGGATGGGAAAGATCAGGAGTCTTCTGTTGCAGGAGATGGCTCAGAAATAATGAACCACCAGGAAGATCCAGAAACCTCTGCTGCAGGAGACCCATCAGAGATGGAGAGGAAATGGGAAGAACCAAAAACCACAGCTGGAGAGTCTGAAATCATCAAGAAAATACCAAGCAAAAAGAAGAAAAAGAAACTCACTGGAGGCCAGATGAACAAGCTGTCTGCCCAGATGGAGGAGGTCCTGGGTGGATCTCAGGAGAGCGAGGCAGACTGTGCAGATCCAGAGCTTCTGTCAGCTGAAACAGAACTTCTGAACTGTGGAAAACAAGCTAAGAAGAAGAGGAAGATTCCTGTTGAGTTTGAGTTTGAGGCAGACGAGCTGGAGGTGACAGCACCCAACCACGATGGAGGAGGAGAAACTGTCGGCAAGAAAAACAAACCGGGTTATGTGAGTATTTAAAGTCGTCAACATGTCAGATGCATGTTTAATTTATTTATAGGTGACACAGGAGTCAGATCTATGACCCCCCAGGAAAACATGTCTGTACTGACCAGAACACCACCACAGAACGAAGATGGAGATGACCCAGAATAAACTCAGAGTAGAGCTGCTGCTCCGCCACATGGAGAGGAGCCAGTTGAGGTGGTTCATCTGGTCAGGATGTCCACTGGACGCCTCCCTGGAGAGGTGTTTCAGACATGTCCAACTGGGAGGTCCGGGCCTCTCTGCTGAAGCTCCTGCCCCCACAACCCGATTCTGGACCAAAAGGGAGTGGATGGATGGATGGATAGATGGTTTCTTTAGCAACATAAATAGATGTAAATTATATTAATTAGCATCCTAGCAAAGCTAAAGTAGCTAGCTGTACCTGAACTATGGTGGAGATGATCCAGTCCTGCTGGTTCCACCCTTCTACAGCATGGCACCATGCCGTATGAGGAACTGGGCTTCACAATCTCTGTAGAAACCTGTGATATCAGAAGGGTCTTCAGGTCTAAATAATCTGGAAACCCAGAACTAGATGTGATTGACAGTTGTTAGCTGAACTCAGCAGTAACAAATGAAACCAACTGATCTTTGTATGTGCAAACTGAGCTCAGTCAGAAGTAAATACCATGAAATTACCCAGCAGTCTCCATCCGTCTTCAGTGTCAGAGTGTCGTCGGGCTGTCCACATCTTCAGGTCTGAAAAGATCACAGAAGAAGACTGATTCAGGATCTGACTTCATCAGCTTCCAGAGCAAAGCTGCTGTCCCAGCACCGCTCTTCTGTAGGACCAAAGGAAGCCCAAGAACGCCCCTGTCCATCAAGAAGGTGAGGGGATCAGAACAGGATGGTACTGATCTGTTCAGTCCATCAGTTGGTACCGATCCTACAGTCAGCAGAAGCCATGCAGGTTCTGATGAAGAGGACAGTCCTAGCCTGAGTTTCATGACTGTCCTCTTCTTGTCCCTTCATGGTCCAGTCTGATCTGTTCTATGGCACTCTTGGTCTTTAACTGAAGGTAGTCTGGCTGAAAACACTCAATTAAGGGTTTTACAATGGGGGGAAACTGGGAAGACAACCTTCCCTTTAGTGCAATCACGTATTAATTCTGTCACAGATAAATGTGGCCAAACATGCGAAGTATATTGACACTATGTACAAATGTATCTATTTTTTATATTAAAAGGAGATTTTCTGACTAACACTGTTCATTTTGGTACAGACCTGTGTTGCTGAGCACTGAGCTGGTGGGCTCCTCCCACTGGCCCATACCATCATAAATAACCAGCTCAGTTTTAACTAGACAGCTGTATCAAAGGTGGCATGTAAATCTTTAATGTGTTAAATCAAATTCTCTTTCCAATTACACTTAAAGGGAAGTGAAATAACTCCAAATTACCTTCTACGTGGTTGTTCCACTCACCACCCTCTTCATCAGTTCAACCTGCTCGTTAACTCTGATCTCTAATCAGCCAATCACGTGGCAGCGGCTCAATCAATTCTTCATGTAGACCTGGTCAAGGTGATCAGCTGTAGTTCAGACCAGCATCAGACTGGAGAAGAAAGGTGGTTTAAGAGTCTCTGGACGAGTCCTGGTTGTTGGTCTGAGTGTTCCAGAAACTGCTGGTCGACTGGGATCTTCTCCACAATCATCTCCAGGGTTTACAGAGGATGGTCCAGAAAGAGAAGATATCCAGATGTTGATGCCAGAGGTCAGAGGAGGAGGACCAGACTGGTTGGAGATGATACAAAGACAACTGGAACTCAGATAACCACTGGATCCAACAGAAGTCTGGAGAAGAACATCTCTGAACCGACAACAGGTCCAACCTGGAGGAGGATGTTCTCCAGCAGCAGAAGACCTCAGCAGGAGTCACTGCTGTCAGCTGAGAACAGGAACCACAGACTCACCAGAACTGGACCACAGAAGACTGAAGAACGTTGTCTGGTCTCATGAGTCTGGATTTCAGCTGAAACATCCAGATGGAACCAACATGAAAGCATGGATCCATCCTGCCTGGTATCAATGGTTCTGGCTGCTGCTGGTGGTGTGGGGGATATATTCCTGACACTCTTTTGGTCCATTAGTACCAACTGATCATCGTGTCAGCACCACAGCCTACCTGAGGATTATTGCTGACCATCTCTATCCCTTCATGACCACAGTGGACCATCTTCTGATGGATCCTTCCAGTTCAACGATCCATGTCATGAAGCTCCAACCATCTCAGACTAGTTTCTGGATCAATGAGTCCACTGACTCAGATGTCCTCCACAGTCTCCAGATCTCAGTCCAGTAGAGCAGCTTTGGGATGTGGAGGAACTGGAGGTTCTCATCATGGATGAGCAGCAGCTGGTGATGCTGTCATGAAAATATGGACCAGAACCTCTGAGGAACGTTTCCAGGACCTAGTTGAATCCATGACACAAAGGATTAAGACAGTTCTGAAGGAGAAAGAAGGTCCAACCAGGTACCAGCAGGGTGGAGCTGTTGAAGAGGCTGCTGTGTGTGTGTGTGTGTGTGTGTGTGTGTGTGTGGTCATGGTCATGGTCATGTCATGAAGGTCCAGATGAAGCAGCTCTAGAAGATCCTGGTGATAGCAGAGGTTCAGCTCTGATGGTTTGACTGGATCAGACTGGAACTACTTTAGTCACCAAACTCAGCAGTTCAGATGTTCACATTAAATCAATACTGGAGGGTTTAGATGTGTGTCAGTTTTGACCTAATGCAAACTAAGTTTTTATGTTTCTATGGAAATGTTAAACAGAGATAACGGTAGTTTTTGTTGTTATAGAGATGGTATTTACTAGAGATGATCTATAAATTAACATTGAGCATTTCTATATTTCTTCACTTTTCACCACAAAAATCACAATTGACTTTCAGAATCTACATTTAGAATTCAAATTGTATTTATACTTGATAATTAAAATCTTCACTGAAAAACAGATGAATTCACTGAGCAGCAGACGCTTTAATGTTCACTAAGATGCTTGAGCAAACATCAGTGTAGATTTAAATCAGCAGTCTCTGTTGAAGGACTCATCTATGTAGATGTGACCCTCGAGAGTCGAGACAGATCATCTTCATTTACTCTGAGATCAACTCCGGATCAGTCATTTTCAAACAGGAGTCTGACAGGTCCAGTTCTGGACGTAGATGGTTAAAGTGATGACCAGAACTGATCTTCTGTCCCTTTGTTTTGCAGAAGAATCGAACTCCTCTGTCAGAGTCCAAGAAGGTGACCTTCGGTCTGAAGAACAATAAAACAGCTGGTAAGTGACGGGACATGTCTGTTTGTTCTGGATCCTCCAGTTTTCTCTGTGAAAGTTCATCTTGGTTTCCTGACTGTTGGCTCTTCTACGTTCCTGCTGCTCCATCACAGACAGGAAACAGCGTCTAAACCTGCTGTTGGACTTCTAGTTCAGGTTTCCCTGTTAGGTTTCCAGCAGCAGACAGGAATCTCTGTCACACTCATTTAGTTCTGATTGAAGCTGGTTCAGGTTCATCCAGGGATCTGCTTCTGAAATTAGACCAACACAAACATCCAGATTCATAGTTGTTCATCAGGATCAGTAAACACCTCAGAAACACTTTAATGAGGGTAGTTAGAATAATACACTTTGAGAAAGTGCCTTTCAAAACACACATGACACTTTAGAGATGAATTAAAAACAGTAAAATCAGTGAAAACAACAGAGGAACACGTTGAAATGAAGGTCAGGTTACAGATTGTATGTCCTGACCCTAACCCTAACCCTAACCCTGACCCTAACCCTACCCCCTAACCCTAACCCTGACCCTAAACCCTAACCCCTAACACCTAACCCTAGTGACTTATGAACCTGGAGGTCTGAGCTGTGGTCATTATGAGGCCTGTTGACGCTGTTATTTTGTACCCAATGATGTAAATGCTATGTTAGACTGTCATTTATTTTGTTTTGGTGTAGTAAATCTTGACTTGGAAATTTGTTCTTAAATTTTGATGTATATACAAAATTCTGGGACTGTGGACTGTGTTTTGAGTTTGAGTTTAACTTTATTGTCCACTATGGAAATTTGTTTTAGACATCAAGTACATGCATAGCATATAGAAACGCATACGATCAACAGAACACAATAAAAACGACAGACTCAATATCACAATAAAATGAATAAAAACCAAGCAGCAGTGAACGACATTGCACGTGCCCAAGCGAAATTGCACTTATCCCAGAGCCTCATATCATTATTATAATACAATGCAGGAAGAACTCCTGACCCCTACCTGTCCTGATGGGGGACACTGCCCCCTAGAGGGAGGACAGGTAGTTTATTTAACAGGGACAGGGAAGTGGGGAGAAAAGAGAGTTTGTAACGGTTACTCTTACATTTGCTGGCCCTGAACCGTTTCCTGGAAGGCAGGAGCTCGTACTCAGAATGTAAGATATGTGAGGGGTCTCGAAGGATGCTACTGGCCAAAACTACCACCCTCTCCTCATAGATGGTCTGGAGATGTGGGTAGCTCTTGTTCCCAGTAATCTTCATCTTCAGTGTTGTGACAATACATCATGGAAAAGTCCTGGAAATGTTTTTATAAAATGTACAAACTGTTCACTTCATCATCATATTGTGGTGTTTCTGTTTCTAACTCTTGGTCTCTGCGACATAGTCTGTAGATTCCAGATCAATCTAAGATCTCCATCTGATGGCTGAGATGATCCTGTCACATCAGCTCCTTTAAACTGACGTCTTTTATTTCTTCCAGTGAATAAATCAGATTGTTGGTGGGTTTTTGGTTTCATGTAGTTGTTGTGACTCTGCAGGTTCACGCCAATGTTGGAGCTACATTCTGTTTCCAGAACAGTTTACCTAGATCAGCTGATCCAGGTGGTTCTGACCTTCAGACTGGATGTTGGCTCTTAGTTCCTGATTGTTGTTTTTTTGTCCTGCAGAGTTCAGGAAGACGGATCGCAGTTTACTGTTGAGTCCAGACGGTTCATCACGCGTCCCCTTCGACCCAGCAGAAACCAAAGTGTGGAGTCCTGAAGTCTCCGCCCACTGCCATGCCCACCAGCACCAAGAAGACCCGCGTCATCTACAGGAGCTCCACCTCAAAAGTCCTGAAGAAAAGACCAACAGCATCAGACTTCTTCTGATGGACCAGAGACCCTCATGTTCTCTGACCATGAAACACCCTGGACTTCAGAACCACACCCAACTCTATGGTTCCAGTATTTCAGTGGAAGGGTTCTTGTTTGGTTTTAATAAAGTTTCTTTTTCCAGAATTTATTCAATGTTCCAGGTTTGACTTAAAACGCCAGTATCTCGGAAACCTGGTGTGTGTGTGTGTGTCAACATCCACATCAACCAATGAGATGTCTTACAGCTATTTCCTACAGAAAAATTCACCCAACTTTAAAGACAAAATCATCAAGAGTTCCGGCTTCTATTTTGATTGCGATATAAAAAAAGTATATTAATCAAGTGATGATATTCCATCCTGTAAAGTCAGCCCCCTTCTTCCAGAAACACCTATGTAGGTAGAGGTATCCTGGACCAAAAGACCAACTTGTGTTTATTCTATCAGTCAAAGTTCACCTGATCCTTTTATTTATGTGCAATCTGAGTTCTGGAATAGTTGGGATGTCTTTTTTTCTCATTTTATTTTAAAAAAACGACTTTCAAATCACAGGAGCCAATATTTTATTCACAGTAGAACAGATGATAACAGATATTTAAACAGATGTTTAAACTGGTAAATGTTCCACTTCTCCAGTAAAGTAGCTCATTCCAGATAAGATGGCGGTGCGCAGCAGTGCAGCAGCTTCTCGTGCTCTCGGGGTCAAGCCCCCCCCTTTCCCTAAACCTTTTTGCTTGGTTTAACAAGAGTATAACGTACGGCCAAACCGAATTTATCACAATTAGGGACGGTTTAGATGTGTGTTTTTATTAAAGTCTGAGCACACATTTTTGTTTATTTCACAAATAACAGTATCAGTTTTTGTAGATGTATTAGTATAAACCCATGAAGGCTTTGCAACTGACTGACCATTTAAAAATATTTGATTATCCTATGTGTTTAACTTGCATTTATTGATTAAGATCATTTGGCGTCATACATACTTGTTTGGTTGATTGATTACTGTTTTCTTGACACGGTTCTGAGTCTTAACCTTTTTTTTTTTTTCCTCTGGAGTTGGCAAAGTTGTCTTTGCTCTTTATTTGTATTTTACAATTACTGAGTTTGATAGTCCTCAGATTACATTGTAAAAGAGTTTTCCCCATTTGCACCCTCTGGTGGATGTGTGTTGACATTGTATTTGAAATCCTACTCTGGTGGCCTATTGAATTTATGATTATTCCAGTAATCAGCCAAGAAGGCAGTTACTATTTCCAGAATGACGATGGACGAATACTTGGAAAGAGCCAAGCAGAGACCATCATGAAAATAATCCCTAAGACTACAAAGAAGATAAAAAACCTCAGAGACTGGAGGAAACTCAAAGGTAGGAACAAGAAAATCTGCAGATAGACAGACTCTTAGGAGCCTGGAGGTGGCTACCCTCCAGCAGTCAAACATATGATGATTAAAGAGACAAATTGTGTGGAAGAGAAACTCTAGACGACGATAGTTACAGTGAAAGAGAAAGTTCTGATGACGATACGTTAGAGTCAGAGCATGAAGGTTCCTTCAAGTCATGAACCCTGGGAAAGGGACGGAAAAGCATTGATTTATGTCCCACTTTTCTGGAGAGTTCCCTTGAAGCAGAGGATCCAAGAGCCATGCAAGACCAATTACAAGAGTTACAAATTCAGGAAGAGGAAATGCGCAAGAAAGGATCGTCAAAAGGTTACTCTTTAAAGACCAAAGAAGAAAAACTTATTGAGTAAGATGTGTCCAGTGGTCGTCCGAGTACCACGATTATAAGCCTTGGCAGAACACAGATTTGACAAGCATATTGGAGAAGTTACCACCTCTCCAGGATGGAGCTCATCCATGGATCTCAAAATTGGAAGAAGTCTGCATAGGAACACAACTTGATATCGGAGATGTTAAGAGACTTATGGCCAATATTCTTGGAGTTCCAGTGATGGAAGAGATCATCATGTTATGTGGGAACAGCTGTGAATGATCCAGAACTGTATGCAGGAAACAGAGGCCGAATATGTAGAGTGCTGAAAATAACATTTCCAACGAACATTCATCCCGACAATATTCTGATTGCGCCCATAAGAGATGATGAAAATCCAAGAGCTTATGTCTCCAGAGCCCACCATGTATGGAGAAACACTACAGGACATGATCCAGAAGGGATTCAAATAGAACAAGCACTCATACGAAACAAGATCCAGAAAGGATTGCCCCAGCCAGCGAGAAGAAAGCTGGCAGAGGTGGATCACGGATCACATTGCACATCAAGTGGAGCTGTATCGGAAAAGGGAAAAAGAACACAAGCAGCAAGACCAAGAAACCTTGAGAAAACTCGTTCAGATGCAGCTGGTGGAAGCGAAGACTGCTGGAGGCTCCAACACTGGCACTTCCAGATTATTCAAAGAACTCTTTGCTATATGTGTCCAACTCTGTTGGACACGAATATGCAGGTGTGGTTCTCTGTCAACCAACAGGAACAGGATGTTTCTCGTGCTACAGAGCTCTGGTGGGGGTATCATGGATGTATGATATGTCACAATGGGCTATCCAGTTACTATTTTGACTCATCATAGCCTACGGAACCTTTTTGAATTATATATTATATATTATATACTCTGACCATGCTAAGACTAGGCTTTTGAAGCAGGAAGATGTTACTCTAGTAAGATGTGACACTGTAAACTCGGTTGAATTTTTGCCGACTCCAGACACAAAGATGCTCTGTCTGTTGCTAAGTTTTTGTGCCGGGAGGTCATAAGCAGGCGGGGATTGTCAGATCGCATATCCTCTGACAACGGTAAAGAATTTGTGGATAAAACAGTGCGACTGATCCTTCAGAAATTAAGGATGAAATAGCAACTCGGAACAGTTTCTCATTCACAGAGCCAAGGCATTTGTGCCACTTATTTTTGATCAATTTTTTCATGTGTACTTCACCTTCATAGGAGATTATAGTCTATTTTTCCACAGGTCTCAATTGGATGATCAAGGTGATTTACTGTCATTCTGTTCCACCCCAGGAGGACGGACAAATTGCTGTACAGTTAGCGACAATTCATGAAATGCATGTGGTGACTCTAGTGGTATTGAAAGCTGATGGTTATGTGGATCTGACTACCCCTACCACATTGATTTCACCTTCAACAAATGCAACTTCTTTGTCTCGGTTGACAACTGAAAGGATGACGTTGCCATCTGGTCCCTCTGACCCAACAACGACCTAACCAGCTGTGCTATTCTTGAGCACTACGTCACCTAGTGTGTCTTTTTCTTTCACAACCACTATTTTTAGAGCTGAGGTAGGTGATTTAATCTTCCATGCCAATGTACACAGTGAACAGTCCCAGCTTAAATCCTCCTAGCTGGATAGATAAGTATGACACTGAAATTTTGCTATTTGGTCCTAAATTTGATGATATTCCATTGAACCAGGGAAAGTTTAGTTTATTTGGTCATCTGACATGGGTTGGTGGTACAGGTGACTGTACCCTGGTTCTGTATAATGCTACGTTAGAGGATCTGGGGAAAATAGATGTATCTATCTTGACCCGACATTCCAATTTGACCCATTTACAAATTTCTAGGAAAAAGGGTTATAGAATTCACAAGGTTAAGCTCATACTACGTGAACCCGATTATACCAAAGTTATTGAAACTACTGGAAAGAGCACTAACAAGACTCAACAGAAATCCACTGAACTAGCTACCACTACAGTGAATGAGAGACGAAGGATCTCCACTACTCTGATCCCAGGAACGATTATTAGCATTACCACACAAATGACCTCTACCACTGAGAAGCCAAAGACAATTTACAGCACTAGCGTATCAGCTCCAACAGTCATAAAGACTACAACCGGTATGAATGTTTTGATAACATTGGAGACAATTATTGTTTCTGTTACTTTCAGTTGTCACATACTGTAGGTTATGACTGAAAACTCTCCCACTACTGAGATAATTGAAAAACCTCTCACCACAGAAGTAGCTGGAACTCCTTTGACCCCTAGAAAATACATAAATGACACCTTGACATCAGGAAATGTAACTCAGACAGCAACCAGGGCATCCTTTAACACCAGGACTTCAGAAAGTAGTACTCAGAGATCTTCATCAAAAATAGAAGTTGATTTAAATGGGTGATAATAGGTTGGAAACTCAGTTACTGAAATATATGCAGATCAGTCTATGGAGAACTTAGAGAGTTTTACTCCCTCAGAGAATGAACCTAATGACTGATGTGAATGAACAATGCCATGCAGTACAAAAGAGAGACCCTTTACTGCTAAGTGGAAAGCATATGGATTTGATTCCTCCTCATTGCAGGTTGTTGACCCATTGGCACCCAGAAATCTATGGTTTTTTACAATTAACTAATTCTGTGAGGTAAGCTCAACAATCTGATAATGTTTGTAGTGCGTATCCTGGCGCCTAGCACAAGGCAATCGATTATGGAGACTGTGCCGGATCCATTGGATATTGCCTGTCAGTCATGGGCACTATCCTGGTTGATGTATCAGCAGAAAGCGTCGAGAGATTGGGTACTTTCTTTTAGTAAGGGTTTGTTTCAACCGAGATCACATTGCCTTTGGTTGAAAGATTTGCCATTCATGAACATGTATAAACATGAGGATATTAAAACTGCCATTCCAGATGTCTTAGAGGTAGTGGCACGTCGCGCTACCGACTGCTTTTGTTCCAATGACACCCATAATGGACAGGGGGTGTATCTGGGACTATCAGACTGTGATACTTATGGGATGCCATTAAATTCACTGCATATTTGGACAGCAGCAGTAAAACCTACGGTGATGTTCAGGATACCATCTCATAAGCAAATTAGGATGTGAAATATCAACCGATGCCAGCTAATGCAACCATAGGTAACGTATGGTGGGTCTGTGGGGATAAGGCTTATTTGTTCCTACCATATTGTGGCAAGGTGAACACTACGGAGGGCCCGGGCGGGATTTGATCCCAAGACTCCTGGGTGAAAGTCATGTGTGCTTGCCAGTCAGCCAAAGGGATATCCCCTTGGCCAAGTAGCCAGGACACATGATCAATCGGAGGTATATAGTGACAGGACCCCCACACTGTCACATCTCTCCCCCTCTTTCCCCAAGCATGTCCTCGTGCTCCACGCAGGGTGCCACACAGATTTCAAACCCATGGACTGTCACATGGATCTTGCCGACAACGCCAGAATGTGGCAAGGTGAACACTACAGAGGGCCCGGGCGGGATTTGATCCCCAGACTCCCAGGTGAGAGTCACGTGTGCTTGCCAGTCAGCCAAAGGGATATCCCGTTGGCCAAGTAGCCAGGACACGTGATCAATCGGATGCTGCTATATGGCTACACTAAAACGTCCGTATGAGGTTATGGTTATTCGCAAAGTAAAGAAATTGGCGAAGAGTTCGGAGGCTGAAAATCATATTGAGAGGGGGCATAGAGAATTAGCACGGTTTAATAATTTGGAAGCTTACCATTGGAGAATAACTTTGGCAGAAAAATGGGCTATTGGTCTCTTACCCTGGTATGGAGTTACATTCTTAGCGGATCACATTGACAATATCATATATACCCTACAGGTTTTCGCAAAAAAGACTATTAATGGTTTTGAGTATCTGTCTAACACGCAAAAGAGTCATAGACTGACCTTATTGAAACACGACATGGCACTGGACATTTTGTTCCAACAAGGTGGCCTATGTGTGGCGCTGAACTTAAACGGTGACGCCTGTTATACTCTGAATCCAGATAGCTCAGATAATTTGACAAGTGTAGTAGATGCACTGAAACGCATAAGAGATGCATGTGGACCCTCTAAATCTGCTGGCTGGTCTGCTAATGCTTGGCTACGATGATGAATTTAGGACCAGTGGGAGCTGTAATTGTTCAGGTCCTGGTGGCAGCCTTGCTGTCACTTTGGTTTCTGTTCTGTTTCTGTACAGTTTGTTGACTTTTGCTAAGGCCATGATTATGAGATGGGTAGGCGTAGTGATGCCTGGTGACAATGTTTAGATGCCATTCTTGCATAGACCCTGTACTGATGACGAAGATGAGGTGATAGCGGAGGGTGTCGTAGTTGAAACATACCCCCTTTGAAAGTTGATTTTTGATATTCATATATGTATATTTACACTATGTAATTGTAATTGATTCTTTTTCACTTATTTTTTAATCACTTGTTTGAAAATATTTCTTTTTCACTTGGTACAAAATGCTGGTTCGTGTCTTCTTTTTCTTCTCAGGACTGATGGGGAAAATCATCTGGGGTGACTGCTGGCTCAAGCCTTTCCACTCAATCTTGGCCATATGGACTGTCAAAATCCAACACCAAGATTGTCCTGGCACAACGTCATCGATACACCTGGATTCTTAAGGAGTTTCTTCTACGACCATGGAACTTTTGGGGGGTTATTCCTTCAGTCGAGAAATATTTAGTATTTACTGTATTTGATGTATATTCCTGGCAGAGGCGGCTGGCCCATAGGGGGCGCTGGGGCGCCGCCCCACCAGCTGTGGAGGGGAAAAATATTTATTCTATTTTATTTTTATTTATTTTTTTGATCAGCATCAGATTAATTATGTATGTGCCTTCATGCGATTTAAATAATTTAAACAACATTTCCACCAACTGACACTCATTAAACAGTGAATTTCCACCGACCTACAGTGCGTCATTCTCTCACGGGGCGCTCGGCAAAGCGCCCCTGACCTGCAGCTAAATAGCCAATCCGGTTATGGTTGCTAGGGAAAAATGATTGATAATTGGCCTATCAACGTCACCAAATTTAATGCCGATGGGGCGCTGGAAATGTCGCCCCAACAGCTACGTAAAATGCGTGAAGGTTTATGAGCTAGAGCTACGTGAAGGGCCAGCGGTAGTTTTATTTCGTAGAGCGACTCCCAGACTCTGTCCTACGTCGGGAGAAAAAAAAATACGGGAACGAGAAAGAGAGGTGGCGACAACTGGAGTTCAAGAGCAGCTTCACCTAATTCAGTGAAATCATTATTAATGTTCCCTTTTGTGAGACGGACGACGGAGAAAAAACTGCTCGTTAAGGAGCTGGGACCCGACAAGCCTGAAATGAACATTTTCCAGTAAACGAAGGAGAAAGGTAAATCATACAAACTGAGTTTTTGTCAGAGTTGGTTAAACCCTGAGACGTGGCTGGCAGGTTGTGGAGCAGCTAATGCACTTTTCTGTTTCCCCTGTATCCTCTTCAGAAGTGACAGATGTGATTGGACTTGGACAAAGACTGGACTAACTGACTTAAAGCACCTCTGAACGGTTCAAGAAACATGAGAGATCCAAAGTTCACATGGAAAACTGCGTAAAGCTAGCTGTGCTCGGAAAGATTAGCATAGCAACGCAGCCAGAAGATGGGCACCACATTACTGAAAGAAGGCACAATGAAGAGGTAGATAAAAACCGTAATATTGTGTCCAAGATAATCAATTGTGTTAAATTTTGTGGTGCTTTTGAATTAGCAGTGTTGGGACATGATGTCAGCTAGTCCTGGTACTGAGGTAAATTGATGGACCCAACAATATACAGGAGCGGTTCTATTGATTCATCAAGCTACCCAACAGCTGTGCGGATTCAACAGCTGGTGTCTTATTGGAGAGGCTGCACAGCATCCTTCCGGAGGGACAATTTACCCCTTGATTGTATAGTATTTGATAGCATAAAGTCTAATATAGCTGTAAATTGTTACTTCTTATTTGAAACTGGAAACTGAAATTAAATTATTATTGTGGACCTGTTGTCATTTTCCGACTGTTCATTTTAATGCTTATGCTAGATTAGGCAGGGAAAAATGTTGGCACACCAGCCCCACCAAGATTTTTTTTCACCAGCCGCCACTGATTCCTGGTGATATGTTATGATTCAATATACATTTGTGGTTTGTTGTATTCTTTTGTTGTTGTATTGTGCATAATGTGTGAGGGCCTCAGGTGTTTTATTCTTTTATCGGATGGCTTTAAGGATAGAGGGGATAGGCATAAGTCTGAAGGTCGGGTTCGACGGGATAACTGGCCTGCTTCAGAGAAAGTTATTTCATTCTTTTCTGAGGTTCTTATGCATATTGCCCATTATGTAATCCTCTTTGTTGTCTGGTCTTGGAGGCTGTACAGTGGTGATACATGGCAGAGGACGCCGTGCGAGGGTTTTCCTGGCTTAATGGATTGATGGTTTTCTGAAAGCTGTATCTGCTGGCAGGTTTTTGCTCCCACTCTCCATGACAGTTATGGTTTTGAGTTGATGATTATGTGTTTTTCTTTTCTTTGCTTTTTCGAGACTCTGCACAGTCGCGAAGGGGGCAATATGTGGTGTCTAAACAATATGATCTTTTACCTCTTATATAAGTTTTGACCATGTTCTTTAAAGAAGTCACTGAGTTTGTTTCCTGCCTTTTCAGGAATGTGGCTTGTGTGGGGTGTACTGCTCTGCAATAGATAAGCAAGTGGAGTAAATGTAAAACCTGTCACAGAGTGTTGAATGATTCCACCTGTATAGCTTAGATAGGCGTTGATCAGAGATTATAAAAGCCTTTGCAATCCCTTTGTTCTGTGATTTTTTTCCAGATTGGCATGGAAGTCCCAGACAGTTGCGAAAGTCTCTATTAAGCCTTTTTTTCTTGTAATTAACTCTTTTATACACTTAAAAGTTGGCTTCGGAGCAGCTTCTTTTTCATATCCTGACACTTCAACACTGCATGACAAAATTAAGAGAAGAAAAAGAGCCTTGAAGCTACACATTGTCGCCACAAAGATCTTCAACTTTTCCTGGCAACATTATCAACAACTTTTTCCAGTATTCTGATTTACTGATCCACGATCTCTGGTATGCGATAAATAGGACTCAGACCATAGTACGAAAAACATCCTCATATCATGATGCTTGCTCCGCCATGCTTTACCATCTTCACTGTGTACTGTGGCTTGAATTCAGTGTTTGCAGGGTGTCTGACAAACTGTCTGTAGCCCTTAGACCCAAAAAGAACAATCTTACTCTCATCAGTCCACAAAATATTACGCCATTTCTTTTTATGCCAGTCAGTGTGTTCTTTGGAAAATTGTAACTGCTTCATCACATGTATTTTTTTTAACAATGGGACATTGCATGGGGCTTCTTGCTGGTAGCCTGGCTTCACATAGACATCATCTGATTGTTACAGTACTCACAGGCAATCTTAGATCTTCTTTGATCCTCCTAAAGCTTTTCATGGGCTGAGCCTTTGTCAGTTTGGTTATTCTCCGATCCATTCAAATAGTTGTTTTTCTTTTTCTTGCTTTCCCTTCTGGTTTTGGCTGCTATTTAAAAGCATTAAAAACACCATTTTTTTTCTCATCATCCTTACTAATTTAATTCAGCACTGCTATTTTTTTGAACATGCCCCTTTCAGTAAATTATTCGGATTCACATAATCAGCAGCATGCATGCCATGCCTGTTGGTTTTTCTATACCTTTACTAAACCTTCTAGAAATGTATTTGCTGTGTAGAAGTTGAAATTCTAATAAAAACACAGATTTATCTTGCTAGTGACTGCCATTATTCTGAACACAATTGTATATATGTGTGTAATATATAAGGATCTACAGGGTTTTTCCTCAAGGTGTCCAGGATTATCAAAAATGGAAAATAGTTTAAGAGGTTACCTTTAACCTCTTAAATGGTTCATTATGATTGTATGATTGGTTCAAATGAAGGGTTTTTTTGTAAGAGAATGAAGCTTGCATTTGTAAGACAATTCAGCATGTTTATAATTGTAAGACAGTTACTTCCCCTGACTGTTGTGAGAAATTGCACTTTATGAAAAGTTCAATTCAATCCAGGAAAAAGAAGAAAAAAAATCTCAATAATACAGTCCACCTCTACAATCAAAAGAAACTGAGCATTGGGCCACTGAATAGCTCAGTGTTTAGAGCAAGTGGCCAATTTCTACAGGTTACAGAACTTCTGCAGTGGCTGCAGGTTTGACTTCTTGCCTGCAACCCTTTGCTGCACATCTTCCCCAGTCTCTCTGCCCTTGTTTCCCATCTGCACATTGTCAGTAAGGGCAAAAAAAGAACTGAGCATTAACCTGTTTAGCATCTTTGCAATCACTAGCCATTCACAAAATTTGCACAGTTGCTTCTTACAGAACCAGACAGCCAACTGGTATCAAGCCACTGCTCCCTCTATTGAACTTATTGATGTTTACCTCAAAGGTGATCTGCTGCAGATTAGGACCACTTTAATTTGGAGGTTCCACTACAGGCTGTTAAACAGGAATTAAGGATGTCTGTGGTGGATCAGCTCTGTGTGCCTTGTGGTGATTCTGCTGTGCCAGGTCAAGGTACACCACTGGTGGGTGACTGTATAGTGGAGGCGGTCTTCCTCCCATCTGCTGCAGCTGCTGGCCTGCTTCTTGAGTGGGGTGGGACCTCAATTACTCTTCCTCTGTATGATCCAGTATCTTCTGGTACTTTGACTAGCCCAGATGCAGCTCAGTTGACGGTTTGTTTGGCCCGTCTCCAGATGGACGCTCGGGAAAAGACACAGGCCAGGCAGGCTCAGCTGAAGCTCGAAATGAGGAAACTGGAGATTGAGACTGAGACATCTGTGAAGTTGGGTCAGCTTGCGTTGGATGTTCAGACTCGAGTGATGCCTGTCTCTAGTGGAGCCATAGCTTCCTCCGCTGTGTCTACCACAGCCTTTGCTGTTAGTAAATGCAATACTCTAGTTCCTGCTTTCAGGGAGACTGAAGTGGATTTGCAGCATTTGAACCTATTGCAGGGTCTTTGCAGTGGCCTCAGGATATTCGGGCACTTTTGTTACAGTGTAGGTTATCTGGTAAAGCTCAAGAAGTGTCGCTATACAAGACAGCCTTGATTATGATAAATTCAATGCTGCAGTTCTGCAGGCATATGAATTGGTCCCTGAAGCATACAGACAGTGGATTCGACAGCAGAAAAAGCTGTTGGACAAACGTATGTGGAATTTGCCAGAGAAAAGGTGATTCTATTTGCAGAATGGTGTGTGGCTTTGAAAGTTAATGATTTTGATTCATTACAAGAACTAGTGGTGATGGAGGAGTTTAAAAGATTTATACCTGACCATATTGTGTTATATTCAATTGAACAAAAAGTGTCTTCACTTTCCGCAGCTGCTGTTTTAACTGATGAGTATGTGATAACACACAAATCATCATTTTCAGTTGGTGGGGAAAAGCCAAATCTTAACACACAGTCAAAACCTTTTAAAACTTTCTCCGCTATAGAAAGCTGGGAATGTTTTTATAGTCACAAACCTGGACGTGTGATTGCAGATTGCTCAACATTAAAATGGAAATAACCAATATCACAACTACCCAAGGGTGTGGGTTTGGTGGAGGTGTAGCCGGAACAGTCTGCACACTCCGACTACACTGCGTTGTGTTCTGGTGCACAGAAGGAGCCTGGACACAGAGGGACGCTGGACATGGAGAATGCTGTCTGACCGAAGTTTTATTGCTGCATCATGTGAAATAAAAGTAACACGGAGTGTGAGTCTTCATGCTCTCCAAAGGCTACCGAGCATAAAAGTTACAGGAGAGATGGATTAACGAATGCACTGAAGCACAACCCTCCACACGCACGCTCACACACACACACGCAGGATGCCGGGAGAGTTGCTCGATAGCTAGCTTACAAATACAGCTACAAAACTCTGTTACATGAATTAAAACATTTTCAACATGTCACCAAACAGCAGTACTTAAACTTTTTAACATAAAATTATTTATGAAATTTATGAAAACAACTTTTTGTTACAGCAGCATCGGACACATACCTCTCGCAGTCAGGATTAGAGCAGACTGACGAGAAATGGACCCGACGCAACGATCACTTCAACTGACCATCAAAACAAAAGCGCTGCCTTTGCAAATAAATAAAATTTAAAATATAAAACCAAAGTAAATAAACGTGTCAGGTTTACAATAATAAATAATGATGAGGCCAAAATAACAATAATGAAAATAAAATAGAATGTGAGGGATTTTGGTGAAATTAATTAAAAGAATATATACATTAATATTACGGATCCTCTTTTCTCTTGTATGTTACATTCACCCCTCCTTAATTTCTCCAAAATCCTGAACATTTGAGGAAAACTGCATTCGGCATAATAGGTGATAACAAGAGATAAAATGTTCATATTCACTCACACCAAGATGACCCCTTAAGTCCGGTTCCTTGACAGCAGAGAAAGCTACTTATGAAATAAGTTCAGAGAAGGCAAGAGTTGATCAGTCTCCTGTCACTCATAGTTAAAATGGTGCCTTATACACCACATAAAATCTTGGCGCACAATACTACCAATTGGAACATTTACCACACCGGATCAAAAATGTAAAAATAATCATACTTTTTTTTTTTTTAAAGTACCCTATAATACACATGGTATCCCCATTGTCCTTTAAAACAGGGTCAACAAAGACTGAGATTTTCTGCTAAACCCACTCACAATACCCCTTGGAAGAGGTTTCTGTGCCATGTTCTCTATGAGATTAATAACTGTCTTAACAACTCTGCCTGCATGTGTTCTGACAACATGTTCCTCAGGCCCAGTGTTAATTTTGACAAGAATTTTTAATTTAATTTTAGTCTTAGTCACTCACCAAAGACTGGATTTAGTTAAAGTCACATTTTAGTCTTTTAGTTTTGTTTTGTTTTAGTTAAAATTTAGTCAGTGGAAATCAGTTTTAGTTTTAGTCTCAGTTTTTAGTCTCATTTTAGTCTTTTTAAGTAATTTGACAGTTTTGTTATACTGCAATAGATTTTGCAAAATGATGTTTGTCATGGTAGTAAAAACTCCATTGTAAGCATACCTTTAACTGTGTTTAGTCATTTAAATTAAGAATGTACCATATTACTGTTATATAATAAAAAATGTCTAAGGCCTGTTTGAAAAAGTGCAATACATAATCATGTTCCTCACAAATTCCCGTTTATTTTTGTAAATTAGCAAAACAACAATTTAACTTTATCCATTTAACCGTGCAAAACCCATTTTCACTGTTTACAAGAACTTTCTTCACAAATGGACCGTATAAAACAGTGGAGAAAAATATAACAGTAATGGGACAGGAAAAAGGTGCATGAGTGTGGCACAGAGGCCTAACAATTAAGCCTATCTCTATCTTTGTTTACGTATCCCGGTTTAGTTTTAGAAAGGCACTTCTCTCCAAGATGACTCTTGCCCTGTTGCGGCGGGCCCTTGTCAAGTCGCCCGTAATGCTGAACACTCGTTCAGCAAAAGCCTGAGATGCAGGCATTGCAAGCAAATCAAGGGCCAGAGGCTTCAAAGTCACATACGCCACTGAGTTCTGTGCCAACCAAAAGTCCAAGCCATGTTGAAGATCTGGGATCCGCTGAGACAAAAGCTCATCTTTGTATTTCCTCACTTCTTGTTGAACACCGTTGGCCCTGGGTTGTTTTGACTGTTGGGAGGATGACAACTTGGTGGCCAAAAACCTAAATCGTGGTCGTTTTGGGGGCACCTCTTCAACATCCCTTGATGGATCCCCATCATCTCTCCCCCACTCACCCCCCCTCTGTGTTGCTGATGTGGGGGCAGTGGCACTTAGGATGTATTTTTCTGCTTCTTTCAAAAGTTCCTCCTGGACTCCATCATCTGAGTTTTCAATGAGTGTGTCTCCACCCACAGTTGGGTCCAGGAAGCAGGCTGCAGCTGCAAGTGGAGATAATCTGGCCTCACTAGGATTTAGGAAGCAGCTGAACCTTCGTTCCAGGTCAGCTTTCATTGTGTCTGCCAGACCACGCATGTCTCTGTGACAGGACTCCACAGCAAACAGGGAGAGGTGAGTTATCAAATCCAGTAGGGCTGGCACAATCAAAGACAGCGACATTGTGTCACTCTGAAGTGTTTTTGTGTGGTCAGCAAAGGGCAACAACAGATCTCTGATAGCTGTTATCTTGATCCATTCGCTTGGGAGGAGACAATCCCATCCCATCTCATCTGCAACCTGGGCCACAGAATCCTTCACCTGAAGAAGGCACGAAACCATTTGAAATGTGCTGGACCATCTTGTCACACAACTGGGAATTAGCACCAGTCCACAGAGGTGGTGAAGTTTCTCCGTTGCCACTGAAGACCTACGAAACTGCTTCACAATGGATTTCACCTTTTCCAACAGACGTTTAACAGAGGCGTCCTTGTGGATCATGTTGACGACCAGTTGTAGCGTGTGGACAAAGCAGCATGTTCGCGCCATAAAGCCTCCATACCTGAAAAACAGACAGAGTATTTAATTATTTATTCAATAGAAAATGTGTACACATACCTCAAAGTACAACATCTGAGTATTTTGACTAAAAAAGGTATACAAAATTTAATTAAATTAGTTAATATAGTTTGGTTTTAAGGTTAGCAAAAGATCCAATACTATGAGCTAATACTATGAAAGCTGTTCGGGAATATTTTAAGTGACCACATTATTTTTTAAGTATTGCATGAGTAGTCTTGTATTTCTGATTTTATTAAGTTCTGTGTATTTTGCTGTAAAACAAATGTACCCCTATGAAACAATACAATGAACTGAATTAGACTAACTTTATAACGGGTCTTACCTTTCCTCCTCATGCTCTCCGTCACTGCTCCCCTCGTGTTCTCCGTCACTGCTCCCCTCGTCTTCATCTGCAGAGCTGGCCTCCTCTTCCTCCTCTGGTCTGAATGCAGCAACCATGTTGCTCCCATTGTCCGTGATCACTGTAAGGATCTTGTTGTCTGGTATACCCCATCTCTCAGTGCACTTGTCAACACACACTTTGATAGAACTAGCGGTATGTGGATGGGAGATTTGTTCGAGACTTAGTAGTATGTGCTCAGGTTTGTTCAGAACAGTGCAAAAATAAGATGCACTTATAGCAAGGAAGGAGGCATTAAGTCCCTTGGTTGTCCAAATGTCAAGGCCAATTGTAATTTTGCGTGCAGAGGCCAGTCTCTCTTTATGCTTCTCTTTTTCATCATTGTAAATACTCTCAATGAGGTTGTTCATCTTAGTTTTTTTGGGGATTATGAAACTCTTGTCAACCACTTCCATCATTTTAATGAAGTCCTTGTCTTCCACTGTGCGGACTGGCAGACCAGTACGACCTATCCACAAAGCCAGAGCTCTCTCTCTTGTTTTTTGTTCTTTCCCATCTGGATGGTACTTTAATGTGGAAGTGAACATGATTGGAATTGTTGTCTGTTTTGGCAGTTTCTCCTTTTCACTGTCCATTTTCTGGAGTACAGGTACAGTCTGAGTCTCTGGAATCTGAAGGGAGGAGAGAAAAAAGATGTTACTTGTACTGACTCTGAATTATTTCATAATCATATCTATGTAGTACACTGTAGCAAGCTGATTTGTAGGCTAAAATAAGATACAAACATTCAAATAAGATTACAAACATTAACCATAACACTGGTGCTGGGGAAGCTAAGAATTTTATAACACAGACCAAAAAGTTGTAGAACAAGTAAAAAATATCAAGTACAATGTCTAAAAACCACCCCAGAGAGTGGAATAAATCACTTTAACATAAATTACTGGCAAGGATGTTAATCATACAGGGAGGGAACACAAAACTGAAAACTTAAATGTTCTTAAGTTCTTAAGATATGTAAACATTACATATGAAGGGATTAAAGAAAAAGAAAATCCTCTGACTGAATTTTTTTCCTGGCCACAGCAATGTGTCTTTATACAGAAACTAGATGGGGAGGAGCCGTGGTTTAGACTAGTCCAATCCACTGCTGGTGTTTACCAACAAAGGAAAGTTATCACCTTTTCCCACAATCCTATGCTGCTCACCTGGCCAGGTCCTTTGTTCTGTAGCACATGGCTTTTACTGGCTAAAGCTGGGCTAGCTTGCTACATTTCTGATATAAAGTGAAGATAAAACATACTTTAAGAATGATCAATACTGGGATATTAATAATACTATTGATAACAGTACTATATCCAATATTTAACAAATGTGTATTTGTGTGCAAATGTGACCCTCTAGCTGCACTGGTTCTGGGCCTAAAAAGTTAAGAAAATTCTGACCTAACAGTAGCTGCTTTTTCTGACCGAGATGTGAGGGCTAACAATACTAGTTAGCTCGCTAAGACTAAAAGTTACGGTTGGCTTGCAAGTTAATTGCTAGCACATTCTCAAATAGTGTCAGCAGTAAGCACACTCATATATCTAGTTTCAGCTTCACCGTTAGCTTAACGTTACTTTGGTCAACATGCAATTTAATCCTAAAACTCACTGCACATGCCTTCTTATCAAGCTCCATTTTTAGATTTACCTTGTCAGACACTGCAGGATGGCGGGCCTTCAGGTGCCTTTTTAGATTTGTTGTGTTTTTTCCACTGAATTTATATCCACAAGGCTCTCCATCGTCGTTGGGAACGATACACTTAGTCTTTCGTTCGACCGGAAGGTAACAGAAGTGTGTCCATAAATCCTCTCTTCGTTTTCTTCCCACTTGAAACGCTGCAGCCGCAGATGGAGATAACCCACTCATCGCGCCTTTCTCGCTGTGTGAAGCCAGGGCGTCTGTGGCAAAACTGGACGTGCACCGCCACCGCGCGGAGGGAGGTCCTCCAATCAGAACGACAGACTGAGAGTTTACGTTTGATTTAAGATCATTTATTGGTTAAAAAGGAAAGCAATCAAGGCATTGTGAATGTCTGTAATCCTGATTGTCCGGCCGGCCAGCGTAATCTTTTTTGTCACGTTTTTACTCGTCAGTTGATAATGAACAGAGATTTCGTTTTAATTTTTGTTGTCAGTGCTTCTTAAATTTACGTTCTCGTCACAAATTAGTCACAGATTAAAGGTTCGTCAACGAAAAGTTTTCGTTTTCGTTTTAGTTGACAAAATTAACACTGCTCAGGCCCTGAAGTTTGTGCTGGTGCTTGATAACCACCCACTGTCTCAGGTAAGATGTCATGCCCCACTCATGTTATGAACACTGACGTGAGAGTCATTAGAATCATTCATTGTGGATGGCCTGGAAACCACATTGGAGTCAGGTGAGTCTCTCAGAGATAGGTCCTCCTCCCTCTGCCATGTGATTCCAATGCCTGCAGAGTTATCCTGGGAACCTGCACATGACAACTGATCAGAGTCCAAGGTTGCAGATTGTGACATCTCACCCCCCTCTTCTGATTCTTTGCCATCCCACATCGACTCACAGTCAACATCTGATGACATGCACACCCACGAAGAAGTCCGGTTCTCCGAAATTTCCTCCGGCAGACCACTCAAGGCATCTGGTGGCTGAGTCTGAGACCCACTGATCTCATCTGTGGCGGCTGAATCAGATTCTGCACTGGTTTGCTCAGGGATTGGTTCACATCCAATATCAAGTTCCGATGCACCACCTTGGTCTTTCCAGTCTTGTCTTCGATTTTGTAGATGTGAGTTCGGGGATTACAGTCTACAACTGTGTAGATTGTAGGTTCCCACTTATCTGCCAACTTCTTCTTTTCTCTCTCTGCTTTGTTGGCACTCAAAACTCTATCCCCCCGGACCTTTTAGTTGTAGCCATCGGCTTGATGCTGCTGCTTTTTTCTAGCATGCTGCTGGGCAATACTAGCAGCTTCATGAAGGCTCGCCATCAGTTTGCTTCCATAGGTCTTGTAGTCGACCACATTGGTGTCTTTTAGGACCTGTCGGAAGACCATATCCACAGGGAGTCTAGGGACTCGGACATTAGATAGAATGGGGCATATCCAGTAGTTTCATGCACAGAAGCATTGTAAGCAAAAGTCAGGGTTTGTATTTGCTGTGTCCAGTGTTGCTTTGCTGCCAATGGTAAGAAATGCAGCATACTGCCAAGCGTCCTATTGAATCTTTCAGTCTGCTCGTTTCCCATTGGATGGTATGCAGTTGTGTGTGACTTTGCCACCCCTGTAAGACTGAGGAGTTCTGATATGAGTTTGCTTTCAAAATTGGCCCCTTGATCAGAATGTTTTCGCTCTGGAAAACCCTATATGCAGAACACATTGTCCCACAACTTCTTTGCAACCTGTTTTGCTGTCTGGTTTATGCAGGGGAAGGCATGAGCTAACTTTGTAAAGTGGTCGGTCACGATCAGGACGTCCACCGACCTCTGCTTGCTATCCTCAGCACTCCAAAAATCTATACACACCAACTCCATGGGTGCTGAGGTGCGGATGCTCTCCAGTGGGGCTCGAGCAGCTGGTTCAAGGGTTTTTGCAAGGATAACATCATTGGCAGCATTTGACATAATTCTTAATGTCTCTTTCCATTTGTATGCAGAAAAAGCGTTGTCTGGCAAGGTGCAGAGATGTGGCTTGTCCTTGGTGCCCTGCAAGATCATGCATTCCAGAAAGGGCCTTGGCATTATAGGTGGCTGGCAAGACGAGCTGATACCTTGTGGGTCTAGTTGATGGGTCTTTTATTGTCCTATAGAGGACTCCATCTTGGACTTTTAGGTGATGCCACTGTTTGCATAATGTTCGTTCCTTGTGAGGTAAGTTGCTTCTTTCCCTCCTAGATGGTGGTTCTCCCCGTTCCACGAACAGCAGGACCCCCTGGATGTCTGGATCTGACTCCTGACTGTGACGAAGCTCCTCAATAGACAGAACTGGGAGTGCATCTTGTTCAGAGGGTGCCATCTGAGTGTAGTGGGACAACTATCCACCTGATTAGATCCAGGTGTGATCCCATTTAGGGATTGGTCAACGCCTGCTGGCGTTCTAGTCAATATAGGAAACTGCTGATTATCTGCACCTGTTATGCTGGGCTGGTGCTTGCTCATTCTGCTGGAGATCGAAACGGTAGTGATGGTGAGATGAAGCCTCGTGAAGCAGTGTCACACATTGGCCAAATGGTTCGAGAAATGGTACATTTCTTGCTGCTTCATATGCACATGACACCACCTACTGGTCAGGTTTATAATCACAGCCAGCTGAATCTTAAGTTGTGATGCATTGAATTTATGTATCAGTCATGGCTCTTGCAAATGACAGTGAATAACAAAATGTGTATGACCAAATAATTGGTCTATATAAATGATCAAATGCATAATAAAATATTGTTTGAATGTAATCTCTGTTTAAGGTTTCCCAAAGTAGTATCATAAGAACGGGGAAGACACGCGTCAAAAGGGTCGACGAGCCGGGAGTCGAACTCACAAAAACTGTGATCTCTGCACATGGATTGTCTGCTCTAACCAATGCGCTACCAGGGCACCTGAACATCCTGTGGCAGAAAACAATCAAAGTTTTGTGGAACTACGGAGGGGCACACTCAATATACTCAATGATGACCATTAAAGGGGTGATTTTATGTATATTTATTCAGAAATAGCAAATTTTCAACAGTTTTTGGTTTTAACCGATTCCTTTTTTTTTAGACACAATCTCTCCAGCCTTGGAGAACACCCTTTCACATGGCACAGAGGATGCTGGGCTGCATAAAATTGTTTGTGCAAAACTGTATAAACTATATAATGAACTACCACAAACTATATAAACGCTATCCAAATTCTAGTATCCAAGCTATCCAAACTCTATCCAAACTCTGAACTGACTGCAATTCGCCTACAAACACCCACATTTTGAATGGAGCCTGTGGCGTTTATAAAGCTGTCAAACCCCATTTCTTGAGACAAGAAATGAACCACTTCCCGAAGCAGTCACGTGGTACAGCCAGGCGGTGAAGCTTCGGACGTCATCACTTTTGGCTCCTCCCCAAATGAAGCGACTCTCGATACGCGCTTGGCGGACACGCCCACTCATTTCTCGATACGTGCTTCGGAGCTTCGGCTCTCTCATAACATCACTACGAAACGGTGATTGTCTCCCCCCGACTGTCTGTAAACTGGCTGCGTTGGTATGTTGCCTTGGTATTTTGCACACTATTTACAGCAATATTCATTATTTTTCTAATGATTCATACTGCAATAGGTTCCCATAATAAGCTGCTTTGGGGTAAAAGGCTTCCTCCGACTCGGTTGAACCTGTCTCTGATCGGTGGGTTCATCAGTCTCTCTCGCTGTCTGGATGCTTGCATTTCGGCAGCTCATTCATGTAGCTCTGCACCTTTTTTTTATAGACACAGAAGACCCGGCAGTTACTGGCTTGTACCAGAGGACCCAGGCAGGTGCCTACTTCAAGCGGGGACGACAGACGCACTCTCGTGCAGTAACAAACAGCGGAGACTCTGCCTCCGGCCGTACGCTGACTACCACTGCCGTCTTGCCCTGAGTCTTGGCTTATAGGCCACAACAGAGGTTTAACCCCTCAGTGCCGTCTGACAGGCGACTCTAAGGATCTGAATTTGAGTCAGCTCAAGGATTAATTCCCTTTGTGCTTTGTGGATTTTTTTGCATTACTGGTTTTAATTTTTTTCTAAATTTTCTTTTAAACTGTTTTTAATGTTTTTTCTTGTGTTGCAGCTGGGCTTCCTCCCCATTGGTGGACAGGCTCTTGGTGGTGGCATCTCCCTTTGCTTTGCTGTGCGCATGTGACCAACACAAATTGGATGAGGTGGCACGGAGTGTGAGCTTTATTTGGTGGGGTGATTTTGTTTATTTCTTTTGGAGACAACCTTGCTTTTGATGCCTGTTCACACCCAGTAAGTCCAGCTGCATTTTATTTCTCTTAGTTTGGTCTTATATTCTTTTTTTTCTTGTTTTTAAAATAAACACTTTCTTAAACGGAACCTGCATGTCTCCATTGTATGAACGGACTTGAGTGCTTTTTTTCAAAGGCAGATTTTCCTTGGGGTGTAATTCCCCAAGGTGGCGTTATCGAACTCTAAAAAGACTTACCACTTGCCACATGAGGAACCCCCTCAAGAAATTGTACTGCTCTCGACTCTGCAGCTTTCTCCCACTCAGCGTGAGCTTCACAGATGGACTTAACACCAGAGGAGCTCTGACTTCCAACCTGATTGCTACAAGGTGATTTTGTCATTGCACAGATTGGTGCAATTGAGAGCACTGAACCCTGCACTGGAAAACATCTTGCACTCCTTCCACCTTTGTAGCCTCAGCCTCTGCCAAAAGGTTTTCATATGGCTCACTGATCAGTCTTTGACTCACTGACCTGGAAAAGGGGTCTCTACTCAAGGCGTCCGCCACAATGTTCTTCGATCCAGCGATGTGCTTGGTGCTGAATGTGTATGGGGACAGCTTGGCCACCCACCGTTGTTTACAGGCGTCAAGTTTGGGTTTTGTCATTAGATAGGTCAGTGGATTATTATCAGTCCACACTGTAAAAGTATGTCCCTTCAACCAATGGCTGAATTTTTCACAAACACTCCACTTGAGAGCTAAAAATTCCAAGCAATGGGCAGGATACCTCTTTTGCGAGCCAGTCAGAGTCTTGCTTGCAAAGGCGATAGGGCGAGCTTTTGTCTTACCCTCTGGTATTTGAGACAAAACTGCCCCAAGACCGTCGAGAGAGGTGTCAATGGACAAGATCAGTGGTTTGGAGAAGTCTGGGTGAGTGAGGACCACACAATTTAAAAGTTTCTCTTTGAGGGTGAGGAAGGCGGAGTCACAATCATCAGTCCAATCTGCAGGTTTTAGCTTTCTGAAGACCTCTGGCCTGCCAAAAAATGGCAGGCCAGGGGTCTGCCATTTTTTGGCACTCTGAGAGCTCTTCGCTCTCAGAGTGCAGGATTACTCGTCGTTCCTAGAATATCTAAAAGTAGATTTGGAGGACAGGCCTTCTGCTACCAGGAACCTTTTTTATGGAACCAGCTACCAGTTAGGGTTCAGGAGGCTGACACCACCTCCACCTTTAAAACTAAATTGAAAACATTTTTGTTCAGTAAAGCCTACAGTTAGTCTAAACTATAGTGTGTAGGGGCTAATAGTTATAGCCATAGCTGTAGTAGCTCAGACTAGAGTAGCTTGTCTTAATCAAAGTTTCGTCATAGTTATGCTGCTATAGGCCTACGCTGCAGGGGGACACCAACATGATCTGCTGAGTGGTGTCTCCACTGCTTTTCACTCTCCTCGGACAACTTCTCCATGCGGAGCAGACGAGCCAGCCAGCTATTGTTTACTCCCGTCAGAAGCTATTGGCAGCGGTTGCTAAAGTTGCCGGTACAAGACACAATATTCCAACGGAACTACTCAGGAGGAGACACCTTGGCACGAGGGCTGGAATCAAGAGGAACAGGAGGCAAAGTGGGAACGTATGGAGGAGAATTTTCAGACCAGCTCTTCCATCCATCATCATGGGGAATTTCCGCTCTATGAACAATAAGTTTGAGGAATTGGAAGCACTCGTCCGGAGCCAGAAAGTGTACCGGGATTCTAGCCTGCTGTGTTTTTCTGAAACATGGCTTAAAGACTCTGTTCCGGACTCTATCACCAACATCCATGGCTTCAGGACTATCCGTGCAGACAGGGACCCTATATCAACTGGTAAGCGGAAAGGCGGGGGACTTGCTGTATTCATTAACAGCAAGTGGTGTAACCCTCGTCATGTGACTATTAAGGAACGAATTTGCAACAGTGACATTGAGCTCCTGGCTGTTAGTTTAAGACCATATTACATGCCTAGAGAGTTTTCTGCTGTCATTGCCACCGTTCTTTACATCCCTCCTTCCGCTCACGCGGAAACAGCCTGTGACGTAGTGCACGCGACTATCGCGAGACTCCAAGCAAAATATCCGGACTCTTTCATGTTTTTATCTGGAGATTTTAACCATGTTTCACTAGCCAAAACACTCCCCACTTTTAAACAGTATGTGGACTGCACCACCAGGGAGGATAAAACGCTTGACCTCTTCTACGCTAATGTTAAAGAGGCTTACAACTGCTCTGCCCTGCCACCTCTTGGAAGATCAGACCACTGTCTCGTCCACCTCTCTCCTACTTACACCCCTGCTGTTAAAAGACTACCTGTCACCACCAAAACTGTGAAATGTTGGTCAGATGAATCAATTGAATCTCTGCAGTGTTGCCTGGAAACAACTGACTGGGATGTTTTTTGTGAGCCCTCCAATGAGGATATTGATGGACTGACTGACTGTATTACAGATTACCTCAACTTCTGCACTGATGTTAACATACCCAGCAAAGACGTTCGGTGTTATCCTAATAACAACCCCTGGGTAACTAGTAATCTCAAAGCACTGCTAAATCAAAAGAAGGAGGCTTTTAAGGATGGGTGACAGGATTAGGGCTAAAGAAATACAACGGGACCTGAAGGTGAAAATTAAGGAGGGGAAGCAAGCCTATAGCCACAAACTGGAACAGCAGCTGCAGAGTGAGGGGGTGAAGCAAGTTTGGTCTGGCATGAGAAAAATCACTGGTCTTGAGCAGAAGGGGGGCTCGCTGCCGGATGGAGACCATAATGTTGCTGATATCTTTAACCTGTTCTTTAACAGATTCGACTCTCCTGCCCCCTCCTGCTTGGTGCCGAGAGCTAACATCCCTCCCACACCCCCTCCACCAGCTGCACCCCTGACTGTCCATCCGTTTCAGGTCCAGAAGGAACTTGACAAACTGAAACAGGGGAAGGCAACTGGGCCTGATGGGATAAGCACCAGAATCTTAAAATCCTGTTCCACTCACCTGTGTGCAATTTTTGCCCACCTTTTCAACCTGAGCCTGCAGCTACAAAAAATCCCCACCTTGTGGAAAACATCATGCCTGGTCCCTGTCCCCAAAAAGACACATCCAACTGGCCTTGAGGACTACAGACCTATTGCCTTGACCTCTCACATAATGAAAATCTTCGAAAAACTGGTCCTCTCCCACATCAGGCTTAAAGTAAGCGCATTTACTGACCCCTTACAGTTTGCGTACCAGCCCAAGATCGGTGTCAATGATGCCCTTATTTACCTGCTCCAGAGGGTCTACGCTCATCTTGACACCTTGGATGCTATGGTGAGGATTATGTTTTTTGATTTCTCAAGTGCGTTCAACACAATACAACCAGAACTGCTGTGTGAGAAGTTGAGGAGGACGCAGGTAGAGTCAGCGCTTGTCTCCTGGGTGTTGGACTATCTGACTGTTAGACCTCAGTATGTGCGGCTCCAAAACTGTGTCTCTGAGACCGTCCTGTGTAGTACAGGGGCCCCACAAGGAACTGTTTTGTCACCGTTTCTTTTCGCCCTATACACATCCGACTTCCAGCATAACTCAGACTCCTGTTTCCTTCAGAAATTCTCTGATGACTCAGCTGTGGTGGGCTGCGTGAGGGGGGGCTGTGAGGGAGAGTACAGGGACACAATCAAGGATTTTACCACCTGGAGTGACCTTAACCACCTGAGGCTGAACATCACCAAGACCAAAGAAATGGTCTTTGATTTCAGGAGGAAGAGGCCAGAACCTGATCCTGTCTCCATTCAAGGAACTGATGTGGAGCTTGTTTCAAGCTACAAATAATTGGGTGTACTGCTGGACAACAAGCTGGACTGGTCCAGCCACACAGAGGCAGTCTACAAGAGAGGGCAGAGCAGGTTGTACTTTTTAAGACGGTTGCGTTCTTTTAACATCTGTCAACCATTGCTGTGCTCTTTTTATAAGACTGTTGTGGCCAGTGCTCTGTTTTTTGGTGTTGTGTGCTGGGGTGTGTGTGCGCGCACTTCACTCAGAAACAGACTCAATAAACTGATTAAAAAAGCGAGCAGCACCATGGGCATACCTCAGGACTTTGTTGAGCAGGTGGCTGAAGTGAAGATGCTAAGGAAAATGAACAGTATCATGAACAATGACACTCACCCACTACATGCCCTGGAGGTGTTTCGGAGGAGCAGCTTCAGTGGCAGGCTGATCCCACCACAATGCAAAACCGAACGCTACAGAAAGTTGTTCCTTCCAGCTGCCATCAAGCTCTATAATGTGCAATAACTGTACTATGTGCAATAGTCCAGCACTTTACTACTCAGCACTGTAGCACCCCAGAATCTTAATTTTAATTTAATTTAATTTTAATTTGTTTTTAAAATTAAAGTTTAATTTTATTTTTTAGTGATCTGTTTTTATATTTGGTTGCTGTTACTTAAGTGTGTGGAATGTATGAATGAAAAATGCACTGATGCTGCTGTAACACCTTAATTTCCTGCAAAGGATTAATAAAGTATCTAATAAATAAATAAATAAATAAATACAATTTCTCCTTTTCCTTCCCTTTCCTCCTCCCTTCCTCCTCCTCCAGCTCATTCATAATTATTTGGGAGCGCCCTGTTACTGTAACTGTGCTCCATATTCTTTTCTTTCCTGTGGTTTGTTGTGCTGTTTTTGCCCCTTTTTTCTTTCTGTGTATTTGCAGGCCAGAGTTTCCTGGGTTTCATGCTGACTTGCAGTTCCATCTTCTGTCCATCCCGGGGTTCTCCTCCACTTGTTTTTAGGTGCCGACTGGCGTGGTGACCTGGTCCTCTGGCCATCTCATCCCAGTGCTGCTACCTCCATCTGTTTATATTTATGTTTATATGGCCATTGTATTTAGTCATTTGTGTCTCTCCTCTCTCTGTCGTCCATCCTCTCTTTGTCCTCCGTCCTCTCTCTGTCCTGTCTCCCCTCTTTACTTTCTCTACCCGGCTGGCCTTCAGCAGGAAGGTCCCCCCATATGAGCCAGGTCCTGCTCAAGGTTTCTTCCTCTTAAAGTGGAGTTAATTTTAGTTAATGATATTTGCTCGAGGGTCATGCTCTGGGTCTCTGTAAAGCGCCTAGAGACTATTGTCATTGTAACAGATGCTATACAAATAAAACTGAATTGAATTGAATTGAATTGAATTTGTTTTAGCTGTTGGCTAGTGATGTGTTGAAGTTCTTGAGTTTTTGTTCCCCCCAAAATAGTTAAATTATTTTGACTTGAGTATATTTTTGTAGCAGCGGGCTGCCATCTTGGATTTCTTGCACTGGCGGTCTCTGGTCTCGTGATCACAGGCGCATCCTCCTTCAGTTGAACTGACTTTTGATCACATTATAGTTGGCTGTGTCGGACCCAGACGAAAGTCAAAAAATGGTAACCAGTTTCACAATTGTGTGTGCTGCCACTGGATTTCCTGAAGCAATTCTGTTGCGTAGAATCACTTCCAAGTCCAGGATTGGTGAACTGTATTGCTTCACCCACCCCCAACATGCATGGTTGGTGTTCCTGTGGAAGATTGGCTCTGACAGCCAGTTGTACTGTCTCCAGTGGGTGTGGATTGGACGAGGCCCAACACATCATCAACCATCACCTGGAACTGGTTGTTTAAAAAAAGACAGAATCTGGTATTTGAAGGGGAGCTGTATGACAGAGACAAGCTCACTTCACATCTTGTGCACTTGATTTTGGTTTAGCTGTTTTGTTTTGTATTGTCTTGTGACAATATGATTCAACCTTTGGTGTTATCTCATTTATTTGTTCTGTGATGCTTCAGTTTCTTTTTGTTTTGTTGGGATTGTTATGTATTCAAGCACTTTAACTCCATTCTACCATCTGGGGATCTTTTATGTTACCTCCTACATTCACTAGCTGAGCTGGTGTCGTAACAACCATCACAAAGGAAGATATACCCAGCTTTCACCCTAGTGAATCCAAAAATGCATGGAATAAGCAAGTCTTAGAATCCAGCAACAGTTGTAGAATCTGAACAAATTTGACCAGAATCAATGTAAGGCAACATGTGGTTCAAGGTATCTTTATTATTTTTAAAGGGCAATTCACTTTACAGCTAGCAGTATACATACACATCAAGGGTGAATTCCAATTCCTCCCTTAACCCTCAATCTCAACCCTCAATCTCAAAAATGCGCGCTCCCGCTAAGGGCAAGTGGTGTCCCGATTCTAAGGGACATCAAGTTGAGGGACGAGTTTGAGGGCTGTATCGCCCTCAAAATTGAGATTTTCCGACACCACCCTTGGAAGTAAGGGCTATCCAGAAGCTAGCTACAAACCTAAGTATCTTCGTATATCTTAAAGATATAAATGTTACGAAACCATTTTATTGTGTTTGTTTGAGACTTTTTTCATGGATTAACATCGTTGTTGCGTAACATTTATTTTTTTTACTTTACGATGTTTGCTGCCGGACCGGCGGTCCCGTCGGCTTCACGTTGTACTCGTCGGTGGTCCCGGTACATTATTCAGTCCTCCGTCGCTACACAACAAAGTAACGTGAAGCCGACCCGGACCGCCGACGGGACCGGTCCGCCGTCCGTGGCGGTCTCGGTCCCGTCAGCGGTCCCGTCAGCGGTCCAGGTCGGCTTCACGTTACTTGTACTCGTCGGTGGTCCCGTTCCGCCGTAACGGTCTCGTCAGCGCTACGGGTCCCGTCAGCGGTACGGGTCCCGTCGGCGGTCCCAGGCGGCTTCACGTTACTTGTATACCTTGTTGTGTAGCGACGATGGACTGAATAATGTATCCTCTATTGTGTTATTTGCTAATATTATATAGAGAATATACAGCGCTCTTTTCAGTGTTATCCCTGAGTCATTTCAGGGAATACAGAGACAACACGGGCTCTGATACATCTCAGTCTGATGACGTAACTGCACTCAAGGGGTGTCCCATTTCTAAGTCACAAGATAGCCCTTACACTTACTTTCGAGGGTTAAGATTGAGGGCCAAAAATTGAGGGTTAAGGGCGAGGGTTGAGATTGAGGAGAGAATTGGAATTGGCCCCAAATACATTCGTTAGCATGAAGATTAGAAATTCTCAGCTAAGGTAAAATAGATAACTTGTGGTAACTGAGGTAAGGTGAGCATATATCACAGAGGGCTTGTCTGGTTCTTTTGCACAGTCTGCACAGTTTTAACTGACATTTGTGACATCAAATTTCAGCCTTGTCTGAAAATGTTGGTAAAAACAGACTGTTGTCCTTTGAGACTGATGTTTGGCTCATGTTTTCTTGGAAATGGAGCACCACTACAGTCCTCTGAATCCAAGTCTCTTCTGAGGCTGAAGGTTAGAAACAACCCACCATTAGTGCAGAGCTCCCTGTCTCAGTTCATTGTCTGCTTGGATTGAAATACCACTTCTGTCCACATGTGAGTATTACAGGTACTACAAGAAAGTTAATGTGTCAGCCATTGACACAAGACAAGTCCACTTATAGTGGGACAAGGAGGTTTTACAAGACAAACCCAATCATTCTAACTTATTAGCACAGTATTGTCAGTGGTTCTTCTGTCAACACAGCAGATCTGTATCACCCCAAGTGGTCAGAAGTGGTACTGTAACAAAGGGACTATACAGCAAATAAAGGTGGATCTGGAGATCAGCAGGGGTCAGATTCATTCACAGGAAATGGCTTCACTGGGCAGTGGGAAGAACAAAGTTTCCAGCAGTTCAGAGCCTTTTATCTCCACCACAATGATGAGAAGGGGGGCTGCTTTCAGTCTGCTTTGTAGTAATGATGGAAACCATATCATAGAGCTCTTCACTGGTACTGCTGAGCAGGGAGGACGGGCCACTCTCACCAAACGGAACCAGGAGGAACTAAAGGAGGAGAATGTCAGTAAGCCATGGGAACAGTAATGGAAAAAAGTTAGTACCCCCTTTTTATTTCAAAAACACAATGAGAGGGCTTAGTATTAGACAAATATAACCTCAGATGAACAATAGAGTTCAACATGCTACACTGAGAAAGATTATTCATAGTGGAAATTATTTAAAACAGTTGCCAATCTTCCCAGGTGTGGGGAAAGCCTGGCCTGATTAGAAGAGACGGCATTCACCCCGCCTGGGATGGTGCAGCTCTTATTTCTAGAAATTTAGTGGATTTTATTTGACGCTCCCCCTGACGATCTAGGGTGGAGGCCAGGATACAGAGCTGCAGTCTTACACTCTTCTCTGCTGCTTCTGGAAGAGTGGCGCTGGTCAGTAAAAATATAGAAATGAATTATGTAACTGGTAATTCTAACATGGTGCCAAACAAAAATATAGAATTGGTATCATTTCATTTTATTTTCATTTGATTTCATTTTATTCATTCATTCCAGACATGTCAAAACAATCTTTTAAAGCTGTCGTGGAAAATTTGAATACAGAATGCTAAGTTTAACAAAGAACTCAGATGAAAAGGGTGTCCTGCAAGGATTTGAATACAGAATGCTTCTGTCTAGGTGTTAACACTCCCTTTTCAAAGAACTTCTCCAGACGAAAGTTGCTAACACCTTCATCAGTGTATTGTGACAACTTTCTCAGGGAGGAAGCTAACCATATGTGAGGGGGGAAACTTTCGTCGAACCTACCAAAACGCATATCAATTGAACTCTTTCCTTTTGGTCTTGAAGACTGTCTTCACACTTATTGAAATGTTTATTGAACCAGTTCCTGCCTTTTGATCAATAAGATTTCTTTGTTTTAAGAGATGTAAATTGCCTTTTGTTCAGTCAGGCTACTATATAAGGGATGTAAATGTGTATTACGACGGGCACAACCATCCAGCCTGCAGGCTGCAGGACTGAGTCCCACTGTTGTGCTCAGCTGAAATAAACCTGGTTAAAGTCTGAGATCTCTGCTGTTGCATAAAATTAAGGATCTATAATTTTAATTTGTGCAATTTATAAAATTGCCACAACAAAAGCATAGACAATTTTAACACTATCATAAATCTATGTATCTGAAAATAAAAATATTTATAAAATAAAATACATAATAATGCAATATACACTGACATATGTGCATAACCATAATTTAGAAACATATAGTACCTCTTGTAAATAAATTTAAATATTAAATGGACATATTTCCCCCAAAAAAGAAGAAATAAAAAATAAACAAAATTTATACTAGGGGTGCTCCGGTATCCCACGAAGGCGTCCCCTCAAGGATATGCGAAGCGCCCAAGCTCAGCCCTCCAAGGCCGCCAGCTCGCGCCGGATGTTTACAGTTCATGGGTTAGTGTAGTGGAGAAAAGATATAGCGTCTTCACGTGGGAGTAGAAATTGTTTGCTGCTTGAGGAGTCCCACGGCTGGTGCCTTCACAGTGGCGTTGTGCTGTTAAAACCTCAGCTAAGCGTCCAATACCTCTCGAAAAGGCACGCTACGAGATTACCAGTTGAGTGCACGACGACAGGTCACAGATTTACAGTGCGGGTTCTGGAGCGTCACCAAGCTTACTCTCCAGGAGGGTTATCCACTGTTCATCCATCAACCCTGGCCAGGTGTAGCCTATTAATCAAGGTAGCTCCCGCCACACAATCAACACAGGAAGTGACTCTTGCCCTCTGGAGCACTGGGTAATGTAGTCCTCCCCAGATGCCACTCAAACAGTCAAGCACAGCCGCAGCACTCATGATCATAGCAGCTCAAAACAAAGATATAGAAGGAAAGAAAGACCCTCCCCATGCGGTCGTAACACCAGGACTGACAATGATGTGGATCTTTGAGATCTAAATCCATATAATAATCCATAAGCAGTTTGGACAAATTTATCAGCAAACGCAATCTATTAATTAACAGTTTTTCTAAAATTTTGGAAAACTGGGAGTAGAGAAACAGGCCTGTAGGTGGTGAACTGGTGTCTGTCTCCAGTTTTTTAAAGTGGAATGACTTTTACAGTTTTAATTTCTTCTGGAAATGTTCCAGTTGTAAATGACAGATTCCAGATGTTTGTCAGTGGCTGAACATCTGCCTCAATAACATTTTTGACAGTTTCCATATCTACACCATCACAGTCAGTTGACACCTTTCTTTTACATTTATTTATAATATCTATGATTTCTCTCATCCACTGCTGACAGAAACATTGATTTCTACTTATTATTGTTTCTTTCCATCCATCAGCTGATCCAGGATCACTAATTTTATCTGCCAGCTTTGGACCAACACTTGAAATTATTAACCACATCATTCATATCATTAATGATTTCATCATCATTGGTAAAATATTGTGGATAATTAGCCTGTCTAGAACTTTTCCTGATGACATTGTTCAATATATTTCAAATACCTTTATTGTTATTTTTATTCCTGGCCAATAGTTTACTATAATATTCTTGTTTTGCTGCCCTTAAAATAGTGGTCAATTTATTTTTATAGGTTTTATATTTATTTTCAGCTGCTTCAGTTCTATATTTTATGAATTCTTTGTAGAGTGTGTTTTTTTTTTACAGGCATTTTGCAATCCCTTTGTGATCCATGGTGTATCTGAATATTTATTTATTTTATTGTATTTCTTTATGGGACAATTCTTATCATACAACAATTTAAAGGTATACAAAAACGTTTCATATGCTTTATCAATGTTATCTTGGTTAAATACTGACTTCCAGTTCTGTTTAATCAGCTCTTCTTTAAATCCATTATTTGTCTCCTCTGTCTTCACTCTCTTGAGTTGTTGTCCAATAACCTGTTTATCTTTTTTGTAGCAGCTGTCGTATTCTACAAAAACTGGTAGATGGTCGCTGATATCATTAATTAATAATCCACTTATTGTTTTGTTTTCTATCAGGTTTGTAAATATATTGTCTATTAACGTAGCACTTTGAGTGGTGATTCTACTGGTCTAGTAATTTTAGGGTACAGGCTCAGACTGCATTGTATCGATAAACTCTTTTGTTAGTTTGTGATTATTTGGGTTCAGCAGATCAATGTTAAAATCCCCACAGATGAAGAAGACTTTCTGAGTTGAAGCTGCAAATGTTTCCTCAAACCACTCCTGAAAGGTTTTTAAGTTAGACCCTGGTTTTCTATAGATGCAGCTTATAATTACATTCTTTTTCTTTTTCATATACATTTCTACTGTTATACATTCAAATATATCATTCATCACTCTTGTCATTTTTTCCACCAGCCTATACTTGAGGTTTGTGTCCACATATATACGTAGCTACCCCTCCACTAGTCTTCTCCTCTCTGTTGATGTAATTTAATTCATATCCAGCCAGTTCAAAGTGAGCACCCTTCTCAGTACTGATCCATGTTTCAGAGATAGTAACTATATTGAATGGTTGTTTAACTGGCTCAGATAATACTTGATTTTGTTAAAATTTGCATACATACTTCTGCTGTTGAAATGTATAATAGAGAAATTATTGTCAGTTTAAACTGTCCTGTTGTACTGATCCTCTGAGTAATAACAGCAGTTGTCAATGATGTCTCCCTCCACTCTGTCTGTCTCCTGCAATCAGGTCCAAAAACACCTAGAGAAACTGAACCAGAACAAGGCTGCAGGTCCAGACGGTGTCTGTCCCAGAGTTCTCAAGACCTGCTCATTGCAACTATGTCCGATTCTCCAGCACCTCTTCAACACCAGTCTGAGACAGAAACCAGTTCCTGTGCTGTGGAAAACATCCTGCCTTGTTCCAGTGCCTAAAAAACCACAACCAGCTGAACCTAACGACTACAGATCAGTTGCCCTGACATCTCACATCATGAAAGTCCTGGAGAGACTCTTACTGGTCCACCTCAACAAGCAGGTCAGCACCTTTCAGGACCCATTACAGTTTGCATATCGTAATGGGCTTGGGGTTGAAGACGCCATCATCTACCTGCTTCACAGAGCCCACTCTCGTCTGGACCAATCAGGCAGCACTTTGAGGATCGTGTTCTTTGATTTCTCAAGTGCTTTTAATACAATTCAGCCTGCGTTGTTATGTGAGAAGCTCCATCAGTTCCAGGTGGATTCCTCCACAACCTCCTGGATTTATGACTACCTCACAAACAGACCACAGTTTGTGAGACTGAAAGGTTGTGTGTCTGAGATGGAGGTCAGCAGCATTGGAGCACCACAAGGAACTGTTCTCTCACCATTTCTCTTCACGCTCTACACCTCTGACTTCCAGTCCAACTCTGAGTCCTGTCATCTGCAGAAATACTCTGATGACTCTGCAGTTGTTGGGTGTATCAGCGACGGACAGGAATCAGAGTACAGAGAACTGATCTGTCAGTTTGTGAAATGGTGCGGTAACAATCATCTCATATTAAATACCAGCAAAACTGATGAGATGATTGTCGACTTCAGGAGGAGCAAGAATCAACACAGCAGTGTTTCCATCCTGGGAAAGGAGGTGGTGGAGGAATACAAGTACCTTGGAGTTCAGCTTGACAACAGACTAGAGTGGAAATGCAACACAGAATACATCTACAAGAAAGGTCAGAGCAGACTTTACTTTTTAAGAAAGCTGAGATCTTTTAACTTGATGATCCCTGACCCCCTTTTTTAGCAAAACGCCTAAAATGACATACCCAAATTAAAATGATTGTAACTTCTAAACTGTTCTGCACTGCAAAACTGTGATCAGGGTTAATTAATATTTACTAAATAAATAAGAGTAAACTATACATAATAAAAAAGACTGTGTGCAGTTTGTAATCAGACTGAGTTGAATTCACCAAATTTTAATAATTTATTAACTGCATTTTACTCAGTTATCTTTTAAATAAAATCAGCTGAGAAACACTGAGTAGAATTTAATTATTTTCATCAGGAAAGTCAAAAGTGCAGAAAATTGATAAATTTTACTCATTGGGAGGTCTTGTTTTTAACAACCTACAATCCCGCCCAATGCATTTTTCATCACACGGACATCAAGTCTGCCACACATGTCATGGACTGCCGTTTGTTTTAAGGTAAGACCTGTTTAATTGTTCTTGGTTAACAAACAATTCAAGTGTCTGTAGCAGTTAACATTGTTTTGTGTTACTGCAAATTACCAAACATGCCAACTTTACTGCACTGTAAGTCAAAATGAAGTTACAGTGTTAGTGATTGGAAGTCAGCCTACATTGTCTTTGATTCGGCTAAAAGCGTCGCGACGATTGAAAAAGCAGTCTCACTGCCACAATTTAATGTTACTTCCCAAAGTGTAATGTAATACCGTAATATAAGGGCCGTAAAATACAAGCTAGTCTTTATTTAATTAAGTTTCCTGGCCTCAGCCTCAGCCGCACCCCCCTCCCCCACATAACAAGCTAGCTAGCACGCGACGACACCATGATGGAGGGACAAACAAACGGTGAGTAATCAGGAGTTTCGTCTAAAGTTACTGCATTTAGTTTTCACAATTACATTGTACTAACATTTTTACTCAAGTAGCATGTTAAAAGCAGAATACTTATCAGCTTTTGTAATGTTACACATTTTGGAAGGAAAAAACAGTTGTTTTTGTGTCGCTGTTTTGTCTTTCGTTTTTTTAATTTGGCGTTATTTTCACTGAACATCTGTTAATGTGTTTTGAGCACAATGGCTGGTGTTTGGCTAGTCCTAAATTCACCAGCTCTCCCCGAGCTTCTCCACTAACGTTACATTCAGTTACATCAGTTACATTCAGATGGCACGAATAGCCTTCCTCGTTTTTTCCCCTTAGTTTTCTTGGAGTAACGTTTTGCTTTCAAACTGGTTGCAGCTCACACTGACAGACATTTACACCGATTGGCGCTCGTGAATGCTGGCTTGAGATCAGTACATAAAGTTTGGTACGGACTCTGAGCTGCCAGGGAGAGGCTTCGTTAGTCCGTCTGTTTGCGACCACACATTAAACACTGTACATTATGTCACGCTAAATGCTACGTTATGCCTCCTTTTCCCCACTAACGTTTTAGAAGTCATACTGCCAACAGTAGTAACCACAGAGTAAATCATTCAGTTAGGCATTGGACGTTCTTATAGAATGATGAGATCAAAATAAATACAAGAAAAAGAGACCATATCCACATGAAAAAATGACCAAAATACATGTCCTTTTATGAATAATTTGCTCTATAATGTGTTATTCACTGATAGCCTTCCTCAGGTGAAAGTGAAGAAGGGAACACACACTTGTAGGTTTAAAAGACAACTTATGATGAAACAGCACATCTTTTGATTATATTATACATTTCTTTGTCAGGGTTATTCTTAGCCTCATTCTCATTTATATGACATGTTCCAGTGTCCCTGCTATTATCATCCTCTTAAGATAAAGGATCTACAAAGGTTATTAAGCTTCAATAATTATTTCATGCCACTCTTTTTATGATTAGTTATGTTTTTATTTTTCACGGAAGTAAGTCTATTGTAAGTGTGTCTAACTAGTCTTTCAGAAGCTACTGGGTTATTTAAATGTGATTCTGTACTTAAGTAAGATCATAGACCTCTTGTTGTTTCTTGTGCCACTGAACAAATGTTCTCTTATTCTGACGTTAATAGACCTGAATGTAGTGGACTTATATCTGATACACTGCTAGTTATCCAAAGAAAGGTTAAGTCAAAGCACCTGGACATGTTTTGGGGTATTGAAGATGTTTCTTTAAGAACAATAAGCCTTTTGGACGAGAGGGGAAATGTCTTGAAGATCAAAAAACAAATCCAGTTGCCTTGATTCAACCCTCTTTGGGTGATAAACTGATATTTGTAGGTACCTGGGTGACAATGTTTATACATTTCGATTGTTTAAGTTACTACTAATATGTTCCCTGTTGTATGTGTGTGTGTTAATTAAATCCTGATATGAATTTATTTCCAGATGCATGAAGAATCTGTGACTAAAAGTTTTTAGCAGGTATGTATCACACTTACATTATGCGTAGTACACCATATGCTGTGATACCATATTTCACATACAGTGCATGCTGTGTAAAGGTGTGTACACCATTTGTATTGCATTAGAAATTGATAACTATTTTTGTATCAACCTTTGCTGCATAAAAAGCAGATTAACTACAGTTTAAATTGTTAGTGATGTTCAAAGCCTGTAGTTCAAACCTGAATTTGAAATTTAAGGAGCAGAAAATATAGAAATACAGATTTCTCATCGACATACAGTTAAGTTAATGGTTTGTACATACTTTTCCACACCCATAACTAATCATGTTTTCATCTTGTAATAACGTGACAGCAAAAAAAGTTTATTTTGGACATTCTTAAAGGGATAGTTCAGTTTTTTTAGAGCAGTACATTGCATCTGTGCCAGTATAATTGTCAGTTTCTCCACTGGATAAATACCTCATAGAGGTCCTTCAAAAAATAAACTATCCCTTTAAGATGTCAGACAAAAATATGAAACCAACTGTAAGGTAGTATGCACATCAACAAATGTCAAACAATAAATATTCAAATTAAAGGTGCCCAATCTCTTACATATAATGGTATATTATAGGGCTAAACGATTTCGAAAAAAATATCTAATTCTGATTATGTTTTCAGTAATATTGTAATTGCCCATATGATTTGCATTGTCAGAGGGAATTATAATTTTGTGTCATTGTTCTCATTTTCATTGAAAAACATTAAACCGATATTCCATTTTCCCCAGATTAATCCACTCAGTAAGTACTCACTCCTATGCTGATGTGATGATGGGTCAAGATCTTCAGTTCACAAAACAATCCTGAAGTTTTAGGAGAAAAGAGGGTAGCAGCCTCATCCAGTACAACGGCAGTGAATGGTGACCACGGATAAAACGTAAAAAAAACAAACAAAAAAACTCAAAACAAAATGTCTCCATCCTGCTTGTGTAGTGTAATCCAAGTGTCCACGAGCCATGTCTCCATTCTCTGCCATTGTACTGGATGAGGCTGCTACCCTCTTTCTCTTAAAACTCCAGGATTGTTTTGCCTACATTAAACTGACTGCGTTGTTATTTCAGTTTCTGTGTTAGTAGGCATATCAGAGACCCAAATAAAAAAAAAAGTGATTTTTTTTTTTTCATAATATGACCCATTAAACATGCTGTAGAGTCTGACTCAGAAGGTAAACAATCGACAAACTTGGAGGTTGTAAAATGATGTAAAAATGATTATGTTTAGTAGGTTGTCTCTTGCTTTTGAAAAATGTCGTAAGAACAGTATTTATGTTTGTAATATTTGAGGCTTTAAAACTGGTTTCATGATTTGTCTTTCAGATCCAGGATGAGTTTCACAGAATCACGATGGTGCATCTTGAATCGAAGTTCATGTCCAAGCTGGATGAATATACTCCTCGGCTTCTGAACCTCTTCCGCTTAAACATAATGTACTTTTATGTGATTGATAAAAAAAAATGTTGAAGCAGTCTTAACTGAGTCCCAGTTAATTGTTGTTCATGTGATGGCTCTAAAAAATCATATTAACCATACTTTGAGCGAAGTGGCATCATGTTTTTGATTTGATACTGATATAGTGTATTGCCCCTTCTCTGTTTTATTGTTGTATTTTGGCATTTTGCACTTGTTGAGTGCTGGATAAACATGTTTTTAAAAATTGCACAAATAAATGTTTATCTGCTGCTATTTTATGCATTGTAATCTGTTTATGTTTCTTGATGCCACAGTTTACTTAAGTTTGGTCAGGATATTTGGTAAATTAGACACAGAAAAATTATGGCAACAAAGTGACATTCAATATTATTGAATAGATTTAAAGTCCTGTGATACAAATTAAAAATTAAAATCAAACAATTATTTTCGGTACAGATAAATAAGAACAACAGTGTAAATGTGTTGAATTAAGTAACAATATGCTAGAATATGAGTTGATATAATTTATTTTATTTACTTCATCCAAATAATTTTTTTGCAGATATTTAGTGAATATAAATCAATTTCACCCATATAATTGATAAACATAAATCAGTTTTGCCTAGATTATCAGTAAATATGAATCAGTTTCCCCCATATATTTAGTAAATCTAAATTATTTTGCTCAGATACTTAGTAAATATAAATCAGCTTTCCTTGTGAAATTGACTCGGATTTACTAAATATTTTTTGGCGATATAACTCATCATTTGGCATGCTATTACTAAATCCAACTCATTTCAACTGTTGCTTTTATTAAGATCTACCTAATTTTTTTTGTTTGAGTTAAATTAATGTATTCAATACTTTTTAATCAAATTGTAGAACTTAAAATCTATTCAATTATATTATGTGTCACTTTGTTGCCACAATTTTTTTAAGTAACCATTGGTCATATTTTTCTCAGTGTGTCCACATTGATGCATTAAAGTGTTCCATAAAGAATACACTCTGTAGTTTCTTTTAAAACTGTCTGGAACACTCTAGGTGATACAGAGACAGAGTAATGGAACTCTGAAGTCAGTAAAAGATTTAACATTTTGTCCCGCCTGAAATAAAAAATGACTTTCAGGATGAATAATAGTCTGAATATTCATATGAAATGGTAAATGACAGTATGAGGCTGTAGGCACACTGTAACTTAACATTTGTTTCAAATTTGAAGAAGATAGCACAACATATGACCATTTTACAGTGGTCTTTTCATTAAAAAATCTAGGTGCAGCTCCAAAAAGGCCTTTGAAGACTCCAAATGAACACATGGTAACCAAAATGATATTCTGAGACAATAGGTACTTGTTCCTTTACATTTTGGTATTTTTCATTAGTTTGAGTTAAAATAGTAACAAATTTGCCATTTTTAAATTTTCAACTAGTTTTTGGTATTACCATAAACCACATACTAACATACATAACTGTAAAAACCACCAATTCATAATATATTTGATGACTACATATATATATATGACTAGATGTGGAGCATATATACTTTTTAAAATATATGTTACAGTTAAGGTTTTGAGGTTATGAGGGCTCAATTGCATGAAGGTCAAGCAGGGAGGAGGCAGGAATAATGTTCACTGTCTAAAGAGTCCTCAAAAATCTTCTCCAGTGCCTCCTGGACACTAAAACGTGTTTTTGACTTTTAGCGATCTTAAAACCATGAAGTAAGTTATCTTATTTTACGTGAGTTATTTTGCTGCTTGCACTGCTGAGCGCTCTGCGTGAATGCGCACATGCAAGACTGGGGGGGGGCGCACCGTTACGCGCAGGCATAAAACGGCTCAGATAAAGTCGAATTACACAAGCAATACATCATCGGAAAGGTTGATCTATGCTCTAAAAGGCGAAAATGACGAATCTAAGTCCGCCTTGTAGCTGTCAATCAAATGCATTGCAAAGAGAGTCACCGGAAATTCGCCATCTTCGTTTCGGGAAGATGATTCCTCTGCTTGAAAAACTAAGATCGGAAATCAAACAAAACTTTTTTACACTTCTAATATGGTACTGAATTGCAAAAAAGTGCTTTAGTTATAAGTAATAACATTTATTGACACTAAATCTCAATAAATGACCACGAGAATTCAAAGGTACATGAAGAACCAAGCTTGTTCAGGGCATTTCTCAGCAACCAAAAATCGCTCGAGTGAGCATCTTTCTGTTTATAGACAAGCTAAGCCTCTGTCAACAAACAGTAACCAGATTCAAACCATTTCTCCGCGTTTTCTGGGAATGGGAATGTGAAAAGGTTTTCAAGCAATATTGTAAAAAGTGCTGCAAAAAAATAACACCTACCCCACCTGTAATTATCATCATCATTATAATTATTATTGTTGTTAGTTTAGCAAGTAAAAAAACAAACTCTGTTTCATGCACTTGTGTTTCATGCTAAGAACTTGCAGCACTTGGAACAAAATGAACGATTTATTAATTTTGAAAGACAACGCTATGTCTGAACCCAGCTCTTGACTTTATGCAGAATTTGGTATGCTTTCTGCACTACAGATACTTTAAACAGTCTGATAAGCTCATTAATCGCACTAGCATCCAGTATGTTTTAACTATTTACATACTGCACTGTTTCGTATACCAAGCTGCTATGTGCCCTGTGCTCTTTCTTTAATTTTTTTTTCTTGACTTTATCTAAGTTAACGTTTGCATACCTGTATTTGTATTGTTTTTGACATCACACTATTTCGTGTTCAGAGTTTTTATCTATGCACCAAGGGTCTGGGTGTAACACAATTTTGATTCTCTGTATGTACTCTACGTATAGTAGAATTGACAATAAAAAAGGACAGACTTTGAATTTGAAGACATTTTTCTTCCATTTAAATTTAGAAAAGACACTGAGGTCAGCAGGTAGTATCCAAGGGGCAGGACCACAATGCAGGGATGCCCACAGATGCATCTAACGATTAACTTAAATTTCCAAGTTTGGGATTTATAAAATAAATCAATTCATCCATCGTCATGCAAGCTAAAGCTGATTATTGCATCTCTACCAGAAATCAGACTGATTAAATGGATGACCGACTATTACAATGTGCAGTTAAACCTCTGGTGTTGGAAAGGCTTACTTCTGGGATGTTATACTGGGGTTTCAGCATCTTCTTGATGTTCTGATGTTGAAAGATAAGCATGTAGGAGATCACTGGCACCAGGACAAGCAGGACAATGACGACAACCATGGCTACTATGGTCACTGTCCGTTTGGAATCATCTGTATAAATAAAAAGCACAAAGACAGTCACAGCTGTTCATCAGTCTCCATGTTCTGCCTTCAGATTTCAAGCCAAAACATCAATCTGAGGCCCCATCTGGGTCAAATGTGGCTATTTGGGTACATAGTAGACTTGAGTTTGAAATGGACAAATGACATGGGAAGCCTGTGTTGGGCCACACGCCATGAGTTACAGGGACGGCGTGGTCCCCTGAGACAAAGAAATCTAAATAAAACTCAAGTCTCCATCATACCCGGTGATGTTTATTGTTTTACAACAAGGTGTGATAGTGATGTCATACTATCTGACTAGCTAAGGACCCCTACAGCACAGCAGGGGTCCCCAACAAAGGCGGATCAGGCGCAGCATAAATACAGCGAACCCCCTTGGATCGCTCTCTTCTTTTGCTCTTCGTCCACCTGAGCACTTCTCTCCTCCATCCCATGACGAACCTACAACCTACCACCTGCTCTGAGGATCAACTCAGGTCTAACACTAGCAGAGGTGGGCTAGTTGTGGAATCGGAGGAAAGAAGCGTTGGGGAGGACGAACAAAAAAAGAGCGAGACGAGGAGGCTTGTATTTAAGCTGAGGGACACTGCTGACCACCTGTTCTAGCTCATAATGACATCCTCCTTCTTATATTATATTATTACCATATAATAATAATCGAGACTTGCCTGTGTTGACAAAAACCCTGGTGTACATTAATGCAAGGTATAAAAGACGGTACAGTCCAATCAGTCACAGTATATTATATTTTATATACTGTGGCTGATGAACATGCATGTGTGTGTGGTCAAGAGAGAGAGAGAGGGAGAAAGAGAGAGAGAGAGAAAGACAGACAGAGATTGTACAGCAGCTTCAGTGTCTCCTCTCACTCAAAATCTGGATTTTTATGTCCCGAACAAACTGCTGTAAATCAAAAACTGAAAAAGCTTTTGAAAAATTTCTTCAATCCTGAGCGCCACAAGGCTTTCAGGTACGCAGTGGTATATTTTTTATTTGGTAAATGTCTACCATTTTTAAATTAGAGCAGTTTAAAATATACACACAGACACAAAAGAGGACATCTGAAAGAGGACAAAAATGCCTATGTTTTGATGTATAATTTATGTAGGTTGAGGGAAAGGCATGGATGTGAAAGAGGAAAAAGCAGGTTTGAAGTTACCTTTTTTTCTCTCACAGGGGTTAGAGTGTGCGATGATGTTATAAGAGTGGAGAGAGAATTCTGAAAATGTTCTTAAAAATCATAAAATGTATATCGTGATTTCTCAGAGACTGTTAATCACAACAATACACAGCTTCAGTATCTTTTAGGTCAATGTCTGGTGACCCGTTTAAACTTCGAATGGTGTCTCTGTGATGAAATATGGCCATGCTAGACAGGTCCAAAGAGGGGTGGGTTTTGGGCTGATCTGGCTGGAATTCAGCCAAATACCATTCATTTCTATGGGATCAAATTTCACAATTTTTTCGCGATTTTCGTGAAAACCGTTTGACAGAATGCTACCAAAAGCCATATTACACCGATCCCAGTCATAACCCTAACCCTAACCCTAACCCATGTTATTCATAACAATACAGTCTATTTTAGCCTGCACCTTTGTCACTGAAAAACTAGCATTATTATTATTATGGACTTATTAATAGAAGAATAGAAGAGACTCTGGGCTGTGAAGGGGAAGACAACGGGAGGCAGTAGAGTCTGGAGCGTGCAGATGAGGGAGGGTTGGCGAAGGTAGCCATGGAATGACAGGGGATGTGGAAGTCTGCTGGGGAGGGTCCGGTGAGGCTGCGGCCGACTGGAGCACAAGGAGATCCATGAGGTCAACTCTAATAATCTGGTGATGAGTGATTGGAGAGCCGGAGTATTTCAGTGGAGAGGTTGATTGTTGACTTGTTGCATGTGCATCCAGTTACCGCTGCCAGGACCCACCCCTGGAAAACAGACACAGGAGGGAGGGGAAGACACACAGCCTACCAAACTATGACATCATTACTGTTTTAATGAGTAAGAATGTCTTTAGAATGTGTTTGGGAAGCATACTTTAGCGTATATAATATCATATATAGGCCTTTTAAAACTACATCAATTATTTGAAGATTTTTTGGATTTTCAGGGGGAGCAAGGAATGTAACCTCTAGGAATAATGCAAATAAAAGCTTTTTTTCTTTTTTAAATTCAAGACAGATCTAGATGCTGACTGTGGGGAAGTGGAACTCAAGTCCAGACCAGAGTCATTTAATCTCCACTCTATGATGTATTTTACCCTGACATGTCAGCCTCAACCTTGATGAAGGGTGAGAGGTTTGGGGTTAGGGCATGCTTACTTGGCACTGGGATGACCTCACACTGGATGCAGCTGGCCGTTCCATAAGGTTTGTCATAGAGGAGAAACTCTACCTTGACACAGTACCGCTGTCCTACATCCAGATGACTGAAGGACTCTGATGAAGAAGCGTCTTTGTATTTCTACAGTGGAATATAAAAATGAACAAATTTAACCCTTTAGGCACCAGTTTTTTTTTCTAAGAAAATGTTACATTTTGATATCAAGAATTCAAAAGGCTGTAGCTTGAAAGTAATTCCAGATAAAGGCACAGTGTACATTAGAAAAATATTCAATATGTTTATGATGAAAGTAAATGTACTCATCTAATTTGTATAATGTGACATCACAGAGTGGCAGCCATAATGGATTACATAAACTTTGAATGTTTTTACATAGTTTTTTTTCACCTTATCCTCAAAATAAATGAACCACAAAATGAGTAGAAAGTAAAATTACAAGGGTAAAATGTAGCAGTTCAGTACCTCTTTATTCAAGTAGCAGAGTATCCAAATCTGTCCTTGTCTATCAAGATGGCACTATTGGTTATTCAGAGTGTGGTGTCTCTCATTGCACACCACCACAGACCTACACCACACTGACATCTCCAGGTCAGGAACATCCCACCATTCAGGGAAACTGGAGTTTGGTTTTAGTTGTTCACCGTCTAAGAATTGGTGAACATATCTGTTTGTTTCATTTATGATAAGATCCCAGAAATCATCATTCAAAAATAAACATAGGAAATCTGTGGGTTTAGCACTTGTCAAGTCTTTGTCTCCATTATACCTGACAGGCTCATCAAACTGTCTGGTCCACTCGTGATGGTCTTCCTCTTTAGACAAATAAACCCAGCCATCATCATCATCATCATCGCTATTTACAGCGCTATTCTGACTCCCCTGTTGCTTCCACTGCTTGTTACTGTGCTACATTTTCCAGCCCTGCTCCCTCTACCATATCCAGAAACTCTCCTAGCTATTCCCTCAGTTCTACCACCCCAACTTCAGTTAGGCAAACCCTCAGAATTTTCCAAGGCTCTAACATGTGCTGCTCGGTGCACACTGCCATTGTAGTCAAACGTCATCATGCTTCCATCATGCTGGAAAAGGCATTCTTCATCTCCAAACTGCCCTTGGATGGTTGGGAGAAGTTGCAAGTTCTGGTACCATTCTTCATTCATGGCTGTGCTTTTAGGGAGGATTGTGAAAGATCCCACTCCCTTGACCGAAAAGCACCCCCCCCACATGAATGGTCTCTGGATGCTTCACTGTCGGCATGAGACAGGACTGATGGTAGCGTTCACCTCGTCTTCTCCCAACAAGCCTTCTTCCAGAGGATGGCAAGATGATGGAGCACCTTGCCATAAAGCAAAAGTCATAACGAAATGGCTCGGGGAACAAAACATTAAGATGTTGGGCCCTTGGCCAGGAAACTCCCCAGATCTTAATCCCATTGAGAACTTGTGGTCAATCCTCAAGAGGCGGTGGACAATCAAAAACCCAACTCCAAGCATTGATTATGCAAGAATGGACTGGCATCAGTCAGGATTTGGTCCAGAAGTTGATTAACAGCATGCCAGGGACAACTGCAGAGGCCTTGAAAAAGAAGGGTCAGCACTGCAAATATTGACTTATTGCATGAATTATGTGTAATTCTCAATAAAAGCTTTTGAAACTGATGAAATGCTTCTAATTGTATTTCATTATAACATAGAAACACCTGACAAAAACATATAAAAACTCTGAAGCAGCAGACTTTTTGAAAATGTAATATTTGTGTCATTCTCAAAACTTATGGCCATGAGTGTACACATAAAAAAAAAGAAAAAAATAGAAAAGGTTGAAAGAACGACGAGCTAACAAGGAAATGTGGAACTTTACAGTACACCTTGAATGCAGCATGCAGCACAGCGTGCTGATCACAACAAACATGGCGACGATTCTATGGAACTTCATTTAAGTTTCAGAAGAAAATAGTTGATTGATTATTTCTGACAAATGCTCCAAGCAAATTCCACGAGGAGGGAAGCACAAGCATATAATAGGTCAAACCTGATCAGCCACCTAAAACATAACCGTCACTGCCATGGAGTTTTGAAATCACGCTAATGTGAGCGAACACTAACGTGAGGAAGCCAGCAGCAAGTCCCCCCCCCCAAACGCTTCCATGAGATAAAAAAACAAAAACTACTGAACCTCATTTATTTTAATTAACGGTATTAATTTAAATGGAACCACAAGCCAAAATCCTTTAAACATGAATCTTTTTCAGTTAGTAATTTTGAGGCATGTATTTCCATCAGTTCAAGGAGCTTTTATTAGTAAAGTAATCAGTCAGTAATGCACCTTATTTAAGTTGATGTGAGATATTAAATAGGTTTGTTTGATAGCTTTATGAAAATGTTTGAGAGGCTTGCCAATAGTTTTTCATTGGAAAAAATAAACATCGGTCCATTTAAAGAGTCAAAACTATTTTTGATTTTGTTCATAATATTGATGTAATGATCTTAGGTATATGTGTCTGTTATCTGTATCGGCCTTTAGGAGCTGAAAGGTATCGGCTATCTGTATTGGTTTTAAAAAAGTTATTGTGCATCCCTACATTACAGTCATCACCACGGTGTAGACTAGTGGTTTCACTTCCCACCAGGGAGTTCCCAGTCCTCACAGAGCCTCATAAACATCTCACCTGCAGTTTCTCTCCCTCCTTCCCAATGTAAATACGATGTTTGGCATGGCCGGCATATCCCAGAAACAGGGTTATTTTGCGTAGATGAATGGTGAGCGATCCAGGTGATGAAGCCATGCTGAACTCTGGGCTGCATGAGCCCCCTGGAAGAACACAGAACAAGTTTACAGCACATAGGTATTTAACTGATAATGATTATGCTGTGCTGGTACTAACATGAAGACAAGAACAACATCTGAAGGGATTTAAGTTAGGCTACTTTCAGCTTGCGAGTCTGAATTACACCTTACATTACCACAAGTAAAGTAAATAGCAGTTCCTCTCATGATCACAAGGGACTGGCTCAAAAAGTGATTAAACTTCCATTGATGTCAATGTTAAAATATCCAACTTTAAAGCAAGACTTTGGATATTTGGCCTTTTTTGCACTCGAAGCCCCCTACACTTTCATGGCATTTCTGCACTGTAGCAAATACAAATGAGCCCTGAGCTAACCAGCCAATGCAACAATAGGCTACATGTGGATTTGTTTCCACGCTTGAGAACAACACTAAAGGATTTACAAAGAAACTCATATGTCGACTGACAAGGTAAAGCAATATTTTTAGATGAATTCAAAGATAAACACTAAGCAAACAGAGATGATAAAACCTAAAGAAATGTATAAACACTGCAATCTTTAGCAATCTCAGCAACTAGACATGACTTCATTGTAAAGCCTCGAAATCTGGATGGACTAGGTAGGCTAATCAAATATTTTGGCAACTTAACAAACAAGAACTATACATACATTTTAGAGTAGAAATTGTCACAAGCTAATTAGTTATTCAAAGTTACAAGCTTGCAATTTGCTATTGCTATTTGACCTGAGATTTCAAACACTGACTAATTTGTGACGTGAAATTAATGCATTTTCATCTAGTCTGAGATTGGACTCATACACAGGGATTCATCTCAATAATGAATGACAACTACAGTCTTGTACACATATTAGCAGGGTTGTACTCTCCACTGATGTGTTTATTTTTTTAGGTGCCTTTGAAAAAAGTCACTAAAGCTTAAATCAAAAAAGTATGAGATTTGTTACTGTTATAACTTTCTACCATTTGCTCAATTAATTTTAAACATTCAATCAGTTCAATTCAAAAATATTTTTCTGATCCCCAAAAATAAATTAAATTGTTGCAGTAACTGTCATCATGTTTCTTTAGTGATTCATTAAAAATAGTCATTGCTGTGGGCAGGAAGGATGTCCTGGCAGGAAGGATGTCCTGTTACACCAGATCTGAAGAAGCCTCTGACTGAGGCTTCTGAGAGACTGTGTTGTTGAATCACTGTCTGAAGAGGATGGTCTGGGTTGTCCGTGATGTTTTTCATTTTATGAAGTATCCTCATTTGCAGTCAGCTCCAGAACAGTCCCTACAACAGAGCCAACCTTCTTTATTAGTTTATTCTGTTTTTTTTCAAGTCACTGGCTCTGATGCCGTTCCCACAACAGATGACTGCAGATAAGAGTCTGCAGTCCAGTCTATCGTCCAGGTGAACACCGAGGTATTTATACTCCTCCACCACCTCCACTTCTTTTCCCATGATGGAAATGCAGTTTGACTTATTACTGGTCCTCCTAAAATCCACAATAATCTCCTTTGTCTTGTTCACATTCGTGCTACAAAGCATTCTACCAGTTCTCTGTACTCAGTCACTGATACACCCCACAACTGCAGAGTTATCTGAGTATTTCTGCAGATGACAGAACTTTGACTTGCACTGGAAGTCTGAGGTGTACAGGATGAAGAGGAATGGTGAGAGTACAGTCCCCTGTGGTGCTCCTGTGCTGCTGACCACCTGGTCAGACACACATCCATTCAGTCTCACAAACTGAGGCCTATTTGTCAGGCAGTCAGTACTCCAGGTAATTTTGGAGGCATCCATCTGTGTCTAATAGTAAATGCGGCTGGATGTTGTCAAAAGCACTGGAGAAATCAAAGAACATGATCCTTACAGTGCTGTCTAATTTGGACTTTCATGAAGTGGGATGTTAGGGCAACAGGTCATTAGAAGATGGATGAGATGTCTGCACTGGAAGAAGGCTGGATGTCTTTCACGGCACTGATACCTTGTCCTGGCTCAAGCTAAGGTTGAAGAGGTGCTGTAGAATCCCCCGTAGCTGGTCTGCACAGGCCCTCAGTTACTCTTGGGCTGACATCATATTGACATGGAGACTTGTTCCAGTTCAGTCTCTCCAGCTGCCTCTTCACCTAACTACTAGAGACAAAGAGGTGAGAGGGTGCCCCAAAATCTCTTGATGTGGTCGGAGACAATGATGGGGCAGCAACAAGATCCATGACTGCTTGGACCCCTAATTAGCTGTGTTGCTACCTTTAGCTGCTATGGATTTATACAACTATAAAGTGCGTTTCCAAAGGTGGGGGTTCTAGGGTAGTCCAGGGATGGATTGTTGACATTGCCTTTGAGTGGGCTGGAATTTCCTTTATTCAGTAATGAGAAGATTTGGCTTTGAGAATAAGTTTATCAGCTGTATTCAAGCTCTTTATTCCTCCCCTATAGCTAGAATAAAGGTAAATGGCAGTCTTTCAGATCCTATTAGCTTGGAGCGAGGATGTAGACAGGGCTGTCCTGCCAGCCCTAGTCTCTTCAACCAGTTCATTTAACCTTTGGCACAGGTCATAAGACGAGAGGTATCTCCATGGGAGGAGAGGGATACAAAGTAAGCCTATATGCCGATAATGTACTTGTCACAGTGTCTGAACCAGTCTCTGGCCTACCTATTTTAATGGATACACTGGAAACATATGGGAAATATTCAGGTTATGTTCTCAACATAAATAAAACCCAGGTTATGACATTTAATTTTGCTCCCACAAAGGAACTTAAAACAAAATACTTTTTTAACTGGCACTCCACCCAAATTAAATACTTAGGAGTATATTTGACTTAAAGATCTGTCTCAGTTATTCCAATGTAATTATAACAATGTTAGTAAAAAGATATATATGAGGATCTTAATAGACGAGGTCTCCTTCCCCTTGACGTGGCAATAGAATTACAACAGTTAACATGAACATCAAGATTACTTTATCTTTTTTTTGTCACTTCCTATAGACATTCCCAAAAAATGATTCAGAGAATGGAATAGACACATTTCAGTATTTGTATGGAACAATAAGAGGCCAAGGGTTAAGTTTTCCACACTCCAGTTACCAAGGGAGCAATGGAGCATGGCACTCCCATCCTTAAAGGACTATTATATATCTGCTCAGCTGCGGCCACTCGTATGTCTATGCAACCCATCTTATAAAGCTAAATGGAAAAATATAGACATATCTTTAACAGATGTCCCATTACAAGCATTAATAGGTTGTATTGACAGGGATAAGGCAAGACCACAGACAGAGAGTAACTGGGTGAACTTATCTTTTAAGAAATTATTAAACGTTATCAGCTCCAGAGGGAGGTAAAACTACTCAGCTGGCCTGCTTATGGTCCTGACTATAAGCCATCATTGTATGACTTTAGATACAAACAATGGCTTTATCATGGTATCACATCTCTATGTACAATAGTTAAAGATGGAAAACTTCATAGTTTTGAACATTTATGTGAGGTATATGGGTAAAGCACAGGTACTTACAAATCTCTGATTATTTCTGTAAAGACGTTAGGGACTCTGAACAGAAAGCTTGGTCTAAGGTTGTTCAGTTATTTGATGAAGCGTTCAACTGTAGGAGCAGTAAAGGACTGATAAATAAACTGTGCCATGCTGTCACATCTCTTAAGAAGGACTCTACAGAATATGTGAAGCAGCATTGGGAAAAAGAACTGGACATTGTAATAACAAAGGACATATCGACAAATGCTTGGAAGACACAGTCAACTACTACTAACTCATTGGGGTGGAGAGACTATTGCTGGAAGCATGATGGATCATGCCCATATATTCTGGTTGTGTCCCTCCATCCAGACTTACTGGAGCGAGGTGACAAAAGTCATTGTTAAGGTTCTGGGTTATAGTGTGGATGTGACTTCTTTTTCTGTATTTAGGTAATTTTCCTGAGGAATTAGGGTGAATTCCAATTCCTCCCTTAACACTCAATCTCAACCCTCAATCTCAAAAATGCGCGTTCCCGCTAAGGGCAAGTGCTGTCCCAATTCTATGGGAAGTCAAGTTGAGGGACGAGTTTGAGGGCTGTATCGCCCTCAATATTAAGATTTTCCAACACCACCCTTGGAAGAAAGGGCTATCCAGAAGCTAGCTACAAACGTAAGTATCTTCGTATATCTTAAAGATATAAATGTTACGAAACCATTTTATTGTGTTTGTTTGAGATTTTTTTCATGGATTAACATCGTTGTTGCGTAACATTTATTTTTTTACTTTACGATGTTTGCTGCCGGACCGGCGGTCCCGTTGGGTTCACGTTGTACTCGTCGGTGGTCCAGGTCCGCCGTCCCGGTCCCGTCGGCGGTCCGGGTCGGCTTCACGTTACTTGTTTACCTTGTTGTGTAGCGACGGAGGACTGAATAATGTATCCTCTATTGTGTTATTTGCTAATAATATTTGGAGAATATACAGCGCTCTTTTCAATGTTATCCCTGTGTCATTTCAGGAAATACAGAGACAACACGGGCTCTGATACATTTCAGTCTGATGACGTAACTGCACTCAAGGGGTGTCCCATTTCTAAGTCACAAGATAGCCCTTACACTTACTTTCAAGGGTTAAGATTGAGGGCCAAAAATTGAGGGTTAAGGGCGAGGGTTGAGATTGAGGGTTAAGAGAGGAATTGGAATTGGCCCTTAGACAAAAATGATGAGTATCTTTTAAAAATTATGATGGCAGCAGGGAAAAAGGGAATCACCAAATATTGGCTTCAGAAAGATACACCTACGCTGGGAACATTTGTTGGCATTGTAAAACATTTACATCTCCTTGAGCAGATGACCTATTCCTCACGGCTCCAAAAAGAAATTGGAGAAAGGAAGTGGGGAAAATGGTCTGTTTACATGAATGACAGAACCAACTTCATCAGTTAATCAAACATGTACTGATTGTGATGTGCATTTATTTAATGACCTCAAGTTTCTTTTTTTTTTTTGCTTACTTGTCTTTGTTTTGTTCCTTTTTTTCTCAATGTTCTAATTGTAATAAAAAGTACCATAAATAAAAAGTATTTTTTTAAAACTTCAGTGTCTTGTGCTGACAAAAAGGTGCCTTGTATGCTGCTGTGAGTACTTGACCATCTCTGCTTGTATACAATGGAGATTAAATCTTACTTGCACCCTCTGTCCGATGGTCCAGTCAAGCGTTTGTTAAGTGTTTTATTATTGCTTCACCAGCACTCACTAATAATTGATAAACTAGACCTTAATAGTGAAAATTGAGCCAACCACTACTGTCAATTATGCATTGGGGATACACTGAGTGCGTTATGATTGTGGGTGTGCATGGTTGTTTGTGTACATGTGGCCCTGGGATGGACTGGCATCTTGTCCAGGGTGGCCCCCTGCCTTTCACCTGAAGAGAGCTGGGATAGACTCCAGCAGATCCCTGTGACCCTGTACAGGACTAAACGGGGATGGATAATGGATGGATGGATGAGTGCGCTATATATGAATTAACAATTTTTTACAACATACTTCAAAATAGCGAAGTATGTAGTGAAGTATGTAGTGAGTGGAGGTGATTTTGGACATAGTCTATTGTGTTCTCATCTGGAGGCCAAGACTGCAGAAGATCTCCCAGGACACATTGGCCTCATTTTTCTAACTTTGATCTCTTTACTCTTCATGTATGTATGTCATTAAGTTTACCATTTTCTTGTGTGTCTCACTGGCATATATATCTAGATTAAAAGATTGTTAACACCTCTCAAGGTTGTTTCAATAAACTGGCACTCATTTTATGAACATTTAAAATTCACAACTCATTCTTTGTAAAGATGACAATCCAGAAAAAAACACCCTTAAACAGAATAGTCGGGTTACCATGTGTGCTGCAGGCCTGAACTGGCGAGGATTTGAGTTCATTCCGCTCAGCTCGAACACGCAGCGTGACACAGCGATTGCTGGCCTCTGCAGTGGAATTCAAGTCACAGGAAGTTGAGGATATGTGGACACACTCTTTCACAGGCAACCATGTGTGACTGTTGAAGCTGAGAACAGAAACAGAAACATGAAGGCATGAGAAGGGCATATGAAAAACTAACTTCTATTTAATAACTACAGAGTCACTGATCAGAATTAAAGCTGTAAGCAGCACTGATTTGCCCCCCCCCCCCCCCGAGCAGATTTAAAGAAACTCATCCAGCCTTCATCTCCAGTAGACGTAACAACTGTAACAGTCATGTGTCTGATGAGACAACTAACAACCATGATAAAAGAAATGATGTTGTTGTCCATAAAGATTGTACATTAAAACTATGTTCGACCTCATGTGAGTAAAATCAAATATAAAATTGTGTAATTTTTTGTCTCGTACACTGTGAGAATATGATTCAAAGTTACAACCTTGAAAGATTATGAAAACAAAGTACAATTTTATAGTTTCGGTGTCTTCATTTTATATACAGTCATGGAAAAAATTATTAGACCACCCTTGTTTTCTTCAGTTTCTTGTTCATTTTAATGCCTGGTACAACTAAAGGTACATTTGTTTGGACAAACATAACGATAACCACAAAGATTGCTCATAAGAGTTTTATTTAAGAGCTGATATCTTACCATTTTCCATTGTTTTCTTGATTATAACCGAAATCACTTAAGTTTTTACATCAATAGCTATGGCGTTGTACTGCCAAAAACACTGCTTTTATGCATTCAGTGTTTTCTTTTCTGTCTGTTTTAGTCACATGATGACGTTTAGTGGTACTAACTGAACTAATTGCGGAATGTATTACCGAGGATGACCAGCCCATTCAGTTTGTGGAATACAAGGCATTTAACCGGCTCATTAATTACCTCGAGCCTCGTTCCCATCATAACATGCACGACAAAGGACTGCCAGCTCTGGACACAAAGGTGTGCGAACATGTGCAGCGGGTCTTGAAAGAAAAGACTTCTATTTCCTTCACAACTGACCTGTGGAGTTCGGATGTTTCACCAATGTCACTGCTAAGTCTGACGGCCCACTGGATCGACTCAAACCTAACCGTGCATTCGAGAGGTAGAGCCATTTGTGCACGTCCACATGTGACCAGGTAGACACACATTTATTCCATTTGGACGCGCTCTTTTACGCACCGACCTGCGAGTTGCACTTTCTGCAAACTCGGTATCTTGTGTTTGCGGGTTTAGGGTAGCGGGTGGTCTGAATCTGTACCGAAACCGTGACACAAAAAACATGGTACGGACCGTACTGTGAGCCACCTGTACCATTGCACCCCTAATATTCTTTTTCTTTTTTTTTTTTTTTTTTTTTTTTTTTTAAAGTTTTTGTGGCATGAGTGGCCTTTATGAACAATGACAGAGACAAAAAAATCAGGTCAGAGAGAATGGGGAAGCCATGCAGCAAATGGTCACAAGCTGTGAATCTGTAGCCTCCGTACATAGGCTGCATGCCCACACCACTGTTCCACTGAGGCAGCCCATGAATATACAAGTGAGAAATGACTGTCAAAAATATATCAGAGTCATAGGCATCATCTATGGAACAGAGGGTATTGTGGATTGTACAAAGAGACCACTGTGACCTGCTGTAGTTAGTCTGGCCGGGGGATCTGAATACAAAGAAAGGAACTTAGATAAACCATGCTAACTGCAGCACACGTTATGTCACCACCAAAAAAACAAAAGAAAAACACTAGTTATCCCGCTTCACTTCCTGTACAGTTCCAAGTGGAAGACTCCTGAAATTAGTTTCTGTGTGCAGCTCGGCTCATCTGCATCCCGGCCGACGTACAGAGCTGTTGGCGACAGCTTGTTTGCTGTCAGAAATCTTCAAAATGTCCTTTCAGCCATGTGGTACACCCAGCCAGGATGGCTGCCTCAACCAGAGTAGAGCTTGGAATTCCTCAAACTAGGGCTGGGTGATATATCGATATAAAAATTATAACGATATATTTTTAACTGTGATATGTAATTAGACTATATCTTATATATCGATATAGTTCAAATTTGCACAATGATCCTTGCTCTGCTGACCCGGAGCCACTGAGCTGGTTCAGTTTTAAAGTATCAGATGGGCAACAAAATCACATCCTATGTAGGGAGTGCGATAAACAACTTAAACAAGCACTACAAATCTTCTTCACCACCTAAAACAGTGGCACAAACTGTAGTACGAAGAGTTTGTGAAGCTGCGCGCTGCAGAAGCCCCAGCCACAGGCCCCAGCCACAAGCCAACCACATCCTGGAAAAGCTCCAGCCCTGAAACAAAGCCCACTGCTAGCCTCGTTTTCCTCCAGTGTGCCTTATGAAAAGAAAAGTGACGAGTGGTGTACTATAACGAAAGCGCTGTCCTATCACATTGCTAAAAACATGGTCCCTGTTGCAACTGTGGAACAAGCTGGATTCAAAACGCTACTGAAAACTATAAACACGACAAGCACTGCAGTATTTGTTTCCATTTTATTATTTGAACAACTGAGCATTTTTTCATGAACCAGGTGAAGAAACCTGTTTATTATTTATTCATTTGATTTTGATGCTGTTCACTGAAATAGCCGGTTTCAATAAAACAACTTGTGACTTATCATATTTGGCTTTGGCTAAACATTTGCTCCCACTTTGCAGAAAAAATTATCGAGATATATATCGATATTCAGCGTAAATGTCTGTCTGTTTTTTATTAAAAAAAAAAAAAAAAACAAAAACAAAAAAAAACTACAACTACATTGAATTTCCCTTTATGGGATAAATAAAGTATTTTTCATTTCATTTCATTTTCATTAAATATATCGGGATATGACTTTTGGTTCATATCGCCCAGCCCTACCTCAAACCCTCGATAATATTCATGTAACGTCAACAATTTTACATTATATTGATGTAGGTAGCTTGACTACAGTGTGATGAGTTATAAAAGTCACTATTTTACATGGAATCAGCCTACTTCTTCTCAAGAGAAACCTACACAACTTCGCCAGCTAAAACTTCATTGAAGATGGTGGAGCCACTTGTTGAATCTAAAATCAAACGACAATGTTGCTGGTGAACTCACTGCCATAAGATCTATTCTTGGGCAGTTAGCTAACAACATGACTGTAGTGAAAGATGGTATTGAGGGTCTGAATGAAACGGTGACAACTCATGGCCGTAGGATGGACGAGGCAGAAACAAGAATCTCCCATCTGGATGACGAGGAGGACAAAGTGAGCTCAACCAGGAGAGTTGGAGAAACAGAGCAGCCACCTGCAAGAAAAACTCATGCATCTCAAGGACTTTTCCCGAATTAAAAATGTTAGAATCTCTGGTGTGAAAGAGGGGACAGAGGGTTATTTGTATTTATTGTCACTGTGAATTGAGTTACCACCACAGGGTGGTAAAGTTAGTTTCACATCTAACATTCGCTTGTTTTCTTTCTCTTTAAACTTTAATAGCATCACAAATACGGCACCGATTTCATCCAGGTTGGTATCATTTTGTAGATAAAAGTATGCCAGACAAGTGTCATCCACCCTCAAAGCTCGGTGAGTGTGGCTAAAACTCTAAGGAACAGTGCTGAATGTCCTTCTGAGTACCTCGCTGCTGCGGTGGAGCTTAGGGACCCGTCAAGCAGCAGCTCTGACAAAATACACTAAGAAGCTGATGAATTAAGCCTCCAAAAAGTACGGCATTTGTGGACTTCCGGTTTTCAAACAAAATGGGTATACATTTACGCGACAATCAAAATCCGCTAACTGGGGCCGGAGCCCCCCGAGCCTAAATAATGTATTTCAAATATGTTTAAACATCGCAAAAATGTAGCAAGGCACTGCAGCAAAACACCAAAAAGGCTCAACTGTGGTCTTTCTGTAGTCTTTCTGCACAACTGCTGCTGGAAACTCATCCAGCCTTCATCTCCAGCAGATTTGACTACCATAGTGATCTTTTGTCTGATTAGACAGCTTCAGATCATGATGAATCCTGTTGCCAGAGTTCTAACAACAACCAGGAAAACTGAGTATATTTCTGCTGTTACCGCAGACTCGTCCATGCACAAATTCCAGAGTCCAAGGCTGATGTGATAAAGCAGAATACAAAATACACTAAATAATGTGACCAAAATCATATGCTACACACATAATCTTCCCTTTTCTATGTCGAACAAACTAGTTACAGCATTAATCTTGTTATGTTAAAGATTGCATTTTGAGCTAAAGTGCTGTGTCATGAGTCCATGACTTCTGGTCTCGATTCCTGCGTGTTCGAAGGCCACAGTTTTGTTATCGTTCAGGCTCCAACGAGTCTGCCGAGTTTGACGTCTAGAGAATTATCCAAGGTCCTGATGTTTTTCCTGTGATCTTTAAAGGCAACTGTTCCCTACTGATACTTTGTCATTCTGAACCATCCAGCATTCTGTAATGACCTCTCTGAATTTTGCATGCAGACTTGGAGAATAAAACTCCGTTTTGCACCTCCGTCAGGTTGTCAGTGCCTTGTTTAATAACCGAATTGGCTGCATCACCGGAACACAATTATGGTTGAGTTTGAGTGTATGCTTTTGAGTGAGATATGCCCAAATTTCAACATAACAGCTGGCGCCCCTGGATTTTTTTACTTGTTTTTCTGTGCTTTGTCTGCTGGTTCCACTCGCTGCGGTCCTGATCGGTGAGAGAAAGCTCTTTTCGGCCGAAATATTCCGTAGGTTTTGAGGAATCCGGTCTCGTGATGGACAACCGCAGCGACTGGACGGGGACAAAGTCGGACGAACGAACAGACCACTGTTCTGGTGAGTGGAAATTATTTTGTCTGTCTGATCACTGAGCTGCGACGGAGCGGTGAGGAGTTTTGTCTGTTTGGGGTACCCCGGGTGTTTGTTTTGTGTTGTTTTCGGCTGCATGGTGTTTTCTGAGCTGTTCTGTGCCCTGTGAGCCACACTGCCTCGTCTGGGGGCTCGTACAGGTGTCGTTGGACAGCCTGTCGAAACTGCCGTCTTCTGGTGTTACTAGCCGGTGAGCTAGGCTGCTCGAGGTGCGCTGTGAGTGCCTCACGACAGAAGTGGGAAATATTGATTCCATCACTTTGTACTGGCTGGACAAAGTGATGGAACGTAAGCAGTTGCGATCCGATGACGATTGGATCTAATGCAAGAGTACGAGATCTCGGAACCAGAAGTGATTTGAGAAGTAGTAATGAGGCAGTTGCGGATTTAAGTTTGTGCGTTAAGTTTGCAAACTGGAAAAAGTTTCAGTTTTGTTGGACCGGGACGGATCGGCACTGGGCTCATAGGGGCAGGCTGTTTCAAGTATTCCTGATTTAAAGTATGATGTTGGTTAAAGCAATAGGCTATGGCTTCGGATGATTGCCTGTTTGATGTTATGAGGTTTGGCAGTTGAATGTACAAACATGGATTAAAGATTATTGTCTCCAGCGAAAGGCTTTCTGACGATGCGTGTTCTCGATGATCTGGGGAGACAATGCGCGGGCGTGAAGCGAAGAAGCAGCGGTTAAAGGAAAAAAAAAAGAAAAAAGAAGACAGATAAGCGCTGCGGTCTGAGCAAGCACTGGGGAACCAGGAAGAGGCACTGTAGTTTTTTGGGAATGGGGCAAATCTATTCGTTCAGAAATTTAGACGTTTTAGAAGACGTTTTTACCGGCAGGAAAGCCGGGAGTGTAACTGTTATCAGACCGGACCTGTCTGGCGCAGTAAGTTCCGCGTGCGGAACTTGACTGGCCTTCTTCTTTCCTTTTTGTTCTCCCTTTCTTACCCTAATCTATCTTAACCCTTCACTCGCGTGTACATAGCAGACACAACATGACAATTTCACATCTGGTCCTCCCCAGAAGTTCTGGGAGTTAACTGTTTCGGAGGCGCTGCGTTGAAGACCCGCGGGGGAGTCGGGCTGCTGCGCGCTCCAGAGACTGCTGCGCGCTCCAGAGACTGCTGCTGCGCCTGTGCGCGCTCACGTTTGGAGGAACTGAACTGATTTGCTGTGAATAACAAATGTCTCTCAGCCCAACAGCGGACAGCCGACACAGCCGTGTGGATCTGGTCAGAGATGAGGGCTCTGACGTCCGTCTTCAATGTGGTGGGACATTGTGCACCAGTTCACCAGTGGGCTGGAAAAGTGGGTGGCGCCGGCAGCGGATTGACAGAGTGACGCCATCTGAACTCTGCCGTGGATGAGGGGGTGGCGCCAGGTGACACGTCATTACCACACGTACTGATACACAAGAATGCAAATACTGATAAGACATCGCAACACATTTTTTCCCTCTGTCCTTGGCTCCTTTGCAATGAAGAACTGCTTGCTAAATTTTCTGTCGACACTGCATGTCTGGAAAAAGGTACTACACCTTTTCACCAATTCAATTTATGATCCAAGAACTAGTCATTTCAGTCATAATATTTGCCTCAAATAATTTTGCCTGTCTCTGATTCCTCAGTCACCTTGCTAATGGACTGCATCCATACCGAAGTTAATTAATTTGTAAATTCTGCCTCAAGGTAATTAAGATGAAGATGAAGATCACTTGGTTTGTCCATTCCTCTGCCAACAGCAATAACCATTTTTTTGTGTTTTTGTCTATTTTATGTTTATAAGAAGGAACATGGTAAAATAAGAAACTGAAATCACAATATTATACTGGTCATTGTAGTGCGTGCCAGTGGCACTGACTCTGGTTCAGGGAAATTGGTAACTGCTTGTGATTGTTGTATTATGTGTTGTCTGCAGGAGTGTGAATGTTTCAGACGACTCCGACTCTAAGTGCTTTGACGACAACGTGGGCTCCTTTGACTGACTGTGTGGAGACCCTACTGTTTTTTACCATGCAGACAGAAATGCATATCGTGTGTTGTTTCATTCTAGGTGATCACGTGTCGCGCTGTGTTCACCTGGAGGGCGATGTGGGTTTCTGCCTGCTGATCGTGAATTGGGCCAATTACCAACATTCCAGAACGTTACAACGACGACGTTATGAGCAAAAGGTCCATGCGATGTAGGTTTGATCCAGAAATGTCACGTCCGGATGTGAAAAAGTTAACCTGCAGGTCGAGATAACATCCACCGGGAATGAGGGTGTTCCTCCTTTCTATCACGAGTCTTCTCATACTGGGTCAATCGGTATGTTTTATTTCACGAAGAGGGACACAAAGATGTTTAATTGCATAAACTAATTCTGGTAATGGTTGTTTACACATCAGAAAATAGTCTTTCTCACTTGACTTAATCTTTCTTATTGTCAGGTGTTTGAATTGAATTGAATTGAAAATACTTTATTGATCCCTTGCGGATTAATACATTTAATTTAATGCGAATTAAATGCTTTAATTCCCTTAAAGAGTTTCCCTTGCGGGAAATTCTTTTGTTGCAGTGCTTCATCCTCAGGGGCGGCGCAGGGGGGTAGCTTGCAGTTGCTATAGCAACCTCAAAATATGGCTTGGCAACCTCAAAGCAACCCCAAGAATGGAGACTATTAAAAATGAAAATCTTAATTGTGTTAAATAAAGTAAAAATGGTGACAATTTAATTTAAAATTAATTTCATGTGTTTTTGCTTTAAATTAAAATAGAAGGAAGACAATTAAAAACGATGAGAGCTGGCCTGCAGGGGTCACGCGAAGTCAGCTTGGGAAATAAAAAACCGGGCCGTTAGGAAAGTGACATCAAAATGGAGGCTATCTGTTGAAGCGTAAGTCTGCCAGATTACCTACTATGTGATGTTCTGTTTTAATCTGTTTACTCATTTATTGTTTCTTTATTTGTGATGATGATGACACAATCAACTTGTTCTTGCACGGGTTGATCCGTTCCCCGACATAACTGGGGGGTGCACCTCCGGGTGAGAACTGAATGTTCTTGCTTAGATAGTCTTGGTTTTTTCCACTGGGTTTTTGGTAGTAAGAGTCTCTAGGGGGTCTTTGATTTTCGGAAAAATTCTAAAATTTCAAACTCTAAATTTAATCACTTTAATCATTTTAACCAATCAACTGATTCCAATCTGAGCTGCAAACCGTGAAACATAGCTGGGGACGGGTGTTTGGCCACTAGAGGGATCACATTCAATAGAGTAGACTGCGCTCCATTATTCCCTGTTTAGCTCGCAGTTGTGGGCAGGGCCCTTGGGCGGGAACAGCGTGCTCTACTGCTGTGATCTAGATAAGCTTTTCATATATGCCAAGAAAATGGGGTGCAAAAACAAAAGTAGGGATTGTTATGTTAAAGATTGCATTTTGAGCTAAAGTGCTGTGTCATGAGTCCATGACTTCTGGTCTCGATTCCTGCGTGTTCGAAGGCCACAGTTTTGTTATCGTTCTGGCTCCAACGAGTCTGCTAAGTTTGATGTCTAGAGAATTATCCAAGGTCCTGATGTTTTTCCTGTGATCTTTAAAGGCAACTATTCCCTACTGATACTTTGTCATTCTGAACCATCCAGCATTCTGTAATGACCTCTCTGAATTTTGCATGCAGACTTGGAGAATAAAACTCCGTTTTGCACCTCTGTCAGGTTGTCAGTGCCTTGTTTAATAACCGAATTGGCTGCATCACCGGAACACAATTATGGTTGAGTTTGAGTGTATGCTTTTGAGTGAGATATGCCCAAATTTCAATATAACAAATCTTTACACAAAAAGGAGTGTCATTATTTTATCTTTAAAACATATACCATAATGACCCACATAAAGAAAGTGTTTCTTATAGGACAACTCCCTTTTTTTCACAAAAATTTGTAACAAAAACCACAATGTGACCACATCACCACAATGTGTGGTGATAATCTGGGACAAGAAGCACATTCTGCAGTTTAGCTTGGGGAACGTATGTAGATTGTACACAAAAAAATGAGGAGAATTTGACCAAATGGTGGTGTTTGTTTACACATGACTCCTGGAAATGACCAAAATACTCATAAAAAATGCACATTCAATTGAAAATACAGGACATTTTTGTGGTATTAGAGAATGGTGCCAAGACTTTTTGGTAGGTTTTAGTCAGATCCATCAGGCACACAATGTTTATTCTTGTAGGTGAAACCTTACACTAGGCCTTGTCATTAAACTTGAAGCAGGTGTTGCTATTGAGCCCATATTTGCACACCAATGCCCAGAACCCATGAAATATGTAATTTTACATCAAACTGGATGTGTATGTATATTAATATGACTAATAAACCCCCTTGCTTGCCGGCCCCAAAAATGTCAGAGCCACATGCTATTTTTTTTTTTATTTGTATGTTATTTGGCAGGGACAATGCAGTGCATGTTATTACAAACATGACATGGCAAAGCCATGACAAAACTTGTAGATGTGAATACAGAGTTTTATAGCCAGGTGGCTAGTTTGCAGCCCCAGTCACTGATCAGGCTACCTATTCTAATAAAACATCACATAAAACATAAAATATATAAATACAAGTTACCTTAAGACATGGTTCCCATTGCTTGAAAACCTAATGCAAAAAAGACAAACAATACAACTTGTGTGGGCAGTATATGTTGAGTGTGCATGTGTGTATGTTGTCTATTGCCTGTCATTATGATTGCATTTTTGGTTTCCCTTCAGCCAGTGTTTAAATTTTCTGTTAAATGTTTTAGACTCAGTATGTGTTTTTATTTTAGTTGGTAAGTCGTTCCAAAAATGAGTCCCAACTACTGCAAAACTTGACTGGCCAAAACTAGTTTTGCACCCCTCTGCTATACAGTTACTATTCACTGCTCCCCTGGTGGCCACCCTTCTTCTGCTTATTTTTGTTACAAAAGGACATAGTACAGCAGGGGCTAGGTTATTTGCACATTTAAACATTTGTTTAAGAAAAGATAACTTCATAAAATTCTCAAAGCTTAAGAGGTTATATTTCTTCACTATTAAAGGTGGGGTAGGTGTTCTTTTTTTGCAGCACTTTTTACAATATTGCCTGAAAACCTTTTCACATTCCCATTGCACCCACTGAAATAAAATGTTTGCAAAAAAAACTAAACGTTTTGGTCCGGTCTAGAGAGTATAATCAGAGAAAAACTCTGACCAATCAATGTACTGATCATCTTTACATTTATTGGCTGCCTTATACGTCCATCAAATATCAATGCACTCCCACCCACCCCTCCCTCCCTCCCTGCGGTTCATGTAGTCGTGAATCGTGTGAAGGCGTGGTTTCGAGGGGTGGGCTGAAGAGGAGGAGGCGGAGCCTTTGGGAGGAGGGAGGGAGTGTATATTTTCAAATTCTCACTTGAGTTGGATTGCTGGAACCGTTTTTTTTTCAAAGAACACCTACCCCACCTTTAAACTGTTAACGTTCTGACGGTCAGTCCGAATTTCTGTAGTTTCCAAGATTAACTGTTATGTTACGTGAGGCACTCATGTGACATATCTTTGGAAAGCTAAGATTCTTGTGATTCAATCAATGTAAACCATTTCAGGATATAATCATAACAGCAGGTACAATCAACGCCTTTGTCACACCACAAACAAACAAAAAAGCAGTTACGAAATCGACGCAACTCACCTAATGAGCATTATAAAAGTGGTCTGATCAAAAATATTCCCACAAAAATGGTCTGGTTGAACTCACAAAGGTCCAGTTGATCCAATCCAGTAAAGTATTTAGTCCAAAATGCATTATTATACCAGAAAATATCCACAAAAACGCCACTGGTAGCTGGTCGGTGTTCAGTAACTTCCGCGTATTCTTCGTCATAAAACGCTTTATTCTGTGTTGACATAGGTGTCTGTGGTCTTAAAATGGAGGGGGTCATCTGAACTTTCGATTGACACCTCATATAGCCATACAGCAGCTTCCCTGTCCTGTCCACAGCCTACAATAGCCAATAAGGGCCAATGTTAAAACGAAGCCATGTCCTATTTTGCTTCATGAAAAAAACCAGCCAGTTAGAATCAATCGTGCTGATGACTGACGCATTGAATAGCCAATGAAATTCTGAAAACAATGATGTGACACATGAGGGGTGGAGATAAAGACTAAACAAAGAAACCTGAGCGTAAATGGTAATTACCTGGTCTCATGAACCCGTGTGACCGCGCGTAACAGCAGGGCGTACGCATTGTGGCTCATTTCTCAGCGGTTTTCAGTTTGGGAGTGTATTTATTGTAGAAAATGGCAAAAAGGACTGTCCAAGAAGGAAGAGGAGGAATTTGCTCGTCGTGAAAGTGACGTGTCAGGAGAGAAGATCAGATAAGGCCAGATAACAGAGCGCACGCCTGCGCAGAAGACATTTTCTCCGTCATAGAAGATTTTGCTCTGCATATATAAGTATTTGACTAAATTGTGACTTATATTACAGCTTATATTATATTATTACGTATATATATATATATAGTATTATTCTTATTATATTACGTATTACTGTCTATTTCGACATAAACAAGTTTTACTTTGAATAAATACAAAGGCCTTTGTTTGTGTGTATGTGGGGGGGGGTATTGTTGTGTTGTTGTGTTGTGGTGTGTGTGTGGTGTGTGTGTGGGGGGGGGGGGGGGTGTTTCATTGTGCAAAGTAGTACAATACAGAAAAGATGGAAAATTTTGTAAATGACATTTCTTTATTTTCACATAATGGGCAGTCATCTGAGGATTCAGATGTGGATTGGGAGCCAGTCAGCAAGTGGTCACATAGAGGGTCAAAGGTGCAGATGGACATTGGCAGATGAAGGACATCTCAGTTCCACCAGCTGTGAAGGAGTACGGCCGGTATGTGCTGTATATTCAACTGTGTATTCATTTTGAAATGAAACAATTTTTGTGTTGCACATATTTATGTTTTTGTATATATCTTTTTTCATTGTTGTTCCAGGTGTATGGGTGGAGAGGAGACCCTCACCGAGCAGCTGGCAGAAGCAGGGTCTTCCTCCACAGCCAGACTTGTCCCACCTCCTGCTCCGTGTGGAGCACATCACATACTGGTTTTTATCAGTGGGCAAAGGACTACTGGTAGGCTGAAGTGCAGGCACTGTCATGCTAAAACACAGTTGAAATGCTCCTCGTTTGATGTGCCTTTGTGCTTGATACCGACTAGAGATTGCTACAGTGATTGGCATGCTGCCAACCTGTAAATGGTTATAATTGTAAAAATGTTCAAATATGTGAATAGTTTGCTGTGTTGTAAAAGATAGTCATTATTTTATATAAATTACATTTTCCACAACAACACTTGTTTTGACTCTTTTTATATGCAAAGTTTAGCTTTATGTTTCAGTAACTTTTTTTCAGCAATATTGATAGTGAATCTGGGAATGTGGGATAGGATACCTCTAAGTGTCACCTTTCATTAGAGGCCAAGCTTATGACTGTATGATGAAGCGTTCAAGAGTTATGTCCTTTTATCCGAGGTATGTGGCCATGTTTATCCAAGTGCCATTTTGGAGACTCCAAATGGCCATTTTTGGAAACGCCTAGACATACTCTTACAAAAACGTGTGTAAAATACTCAATTTTAATGGTATTGTTATCAAATTTGAACTTGCACTAGGTAAGGCTTCATGCTGTGGTCCCATTGTGTTTTCCAGCTAATAAGTCACAACTGCACTCATCTGCAGACATCTGTTTACAAAAAAATTCAGGCGGAAATAAAAAACTTATATTTCAGTGTGTTCAAACTTAGATTACTCAATGCTAGTAGCACTTACAGTGATTTTGACAGTTGGGGGGAAAACTTCAGAGTGTCGCCGTTAAAAAGAGACCAAAACCATACATGTGCTACAAACGGTTCAAGAACAGCTTTCAATTTACTTTGGGTATGCCTTGGATAGGCGTTTTATGCAAATTATACAGGAATGGTAAGGAGTTAAGCAGTGATGCCACATTGTTGGTTTCTGATAGAATAGGTTTGATTGTTGTCTGGGAGGCTTGGCTCCATACAGTGATGCAGTAGGACAGATGACTTCACGACAATGGCCTCCTCCCCCTTCCAGTTCTCCCTTTCACATCGTAATTTGACACCTATCTGCCACAAAGGCCCAGGTAAAAAAGAATTTGGGTAAAAGTCAAAATATACATGTAAAATCTGAAAATTGTCTTAAAAAAAAATACAGAACAATTCTTGTATCCTAAGCTACCTACCCTTATCCTATTTTTGGCATTTAATTAATATTTTCAACGAAAAAAAAATGTTTTATAAAGTTGCTCTAGCACAAATATACATTAAAATATTTGAGAATTTTAGAGGCATGTACTAAATTTCTGCAAATAAATATTTAATCATGATGACATGGACATCTACATTACTGCTACGTTTGGTGACTCTAATTGAAAAATTAAGGTTAATAAAAAATAAGTTGAGCTGCCAGAATTATGAGAATCAGTTACCATTTGACATTTTGAAAAATATAGAGTGGTGGACTTCTGAATTGGCCATATGTTTGCCTTGTATGAAATCTTTGGTTGAGTGAAAGGAACATGATCCTTCAATCTTACCTTCTTATGACCAACATGTGATTTCCTAGGAATTTATTTCATTCGAGTGCAACAAAACCATCCACTTTCTTTTTTTTTACCAAGAATAGTGCTGGCACTGTTGGACGTCCACACATGAAACTGTACATTCAAATTCAAAAATACTTTATTAATCCCCCAAGGGGGACATTCAAGTTTCAGTACACCAGTCTGGTCTACTAGAGGAGCTGCCCGCATCCAGCGCTCCTTTTCATGCCCGGTCCCGTGGTCCGAGTGCTAACTCCAGTTAACAGCCGATAAAACAGTTAACAGCCGTTAGAGCTAGTATATCTCCATAATGATGACAAGTGAAATATCTCCAGGTCAGAGGAGGAAACACAGATGAACCAGACCGTCTCCTCTGGGAAGACCGAGCTCCATTCAGTCTGCTGAGTGACGGAGCCGACCGTCCCAGAGCCTGGTTCATCATGCGGACCGGACCAGGCCGTTGTCGTCTCCCCCGGCGGTGCTGGGCCCCACCAGGTCACCAGACGGCCCCTGCCAGGTCAGCTGACCCATCCGGCATGTAGACAGCTGGACGGGGGCAGCATGCCACCGCTGCCACGTCGGGGGGTCCCGTCCCGGCTCTGTGACGCTGCAGCCCGGATCCAGTGGCGGTGGTTGCTGCGGGTAGCAGTTCAGGACTACTTAGCTTTCCCAAACCGGCCTCCAGCGACACCGTCCGTGTCCGCGGCGGCAGGTCTCCACCAGCTGCAAGAGGACCGATCCACCCCCTGCAGACAGTCTGTAGACATCTGACCGCAGATCACCACAAACCGGGCAAAAACTGGAGCGTCCAGCATCCAGCAGCGAGTAGCCTCCATGCCAGGCGTCGTCTGGGCAACAACTCATCATGCATGAGGGCACTTCTGAGTTCAGTCTGACCTCTTCTCAGGCTGATATTAGGAAGAAGGAGGTAGATAATGGACATAATACGACCAAAATCCTATTCCTATGACCAGATGGTGGCGCTGTGGAGTTTATCAAATATTGTCACATACACTTGTTCGGGGCGAAAGAATCATCAAAAAGATTTTGGGGCAGAATGGACAATGCAGGTTTGTAGAGTCCACATCAGAAAAATAGAGTACAGTTCAGGGCCAAGAAGAGACAATAACTGAGATTCTGTCATAGGGCGTTTCTGACCGATTCCAACTGTAAACTTAAGACGGTACTGTTTATGTTTGAAGAAGATAAGCAAGTAAGGAGTGAATATGAAATGGTCTCATTAAATTTGACTGATTCCACCTGTGAAACTGAAGCTTGGAAAGGTGTTACACAGAGGCTATAAAGAGCCTGCGTATTTCTTTGTTCTTCGATTTTTCCCTCATCGTCTCATAGAAAGGTCCCAGACTCACTGCCGAAGTCTGTTATTGTGCCTATTTTTCCTTGTAAATAAATATCTTTTTGCATTTAAAAGTCAGCCTGGAGCAGCTTTTTTCTGAACCCATTAACACACTCAGAGCGGCACAGCGAATCCAGAAGAGGAGAGATTGAGAGAAGTCACATGATCGTTGCCAGGAGATCTCCAAACTTCTTCCGACGACAGAAAACTACACAGCCTTTAGTCAGCCTGACTTGAGTAACAAGACTGCATCAGTTTTACCTTCTGACGGAACAGTAATGATGCATACACCACAGAATGGCACTTACCTGAAAGTTTATAAGCTAAACACAAGAATATATGGGTAACGCGTAGTTTGCATGTTCTGCCCACAGAAGGTGTGTTTTCTTTTTCTTTATTGTTACTAACAAATAATTTCATCAGGTGGGAAATAAGTCACATGCTTCTGTTTTTGTTTTTTTGTTGTTTTTTTTGGTTTTTTTTACATAACCATTCTGATTATAAGAGTTTAAGAATATAAGAATATAAATTGTGATGTGTAATTATAGACAAAACAATGATAGCCTTACAATGATAGTGTTACAGTGTGTTCTTGGTCACATCTATTTGAAAGCTGGACCAAAGGAAGACCGAAGAGGAGATTTCTGTATGTACTGAAAGAAGACATAAAATTTAGTAGGTGAGAGAAAAGAGTATGCAGAGGATAGAGGTTAGGTAGAGGGAGAAAATTTGCTGTGGTGACCCCCGAAGGGAACAGAAGGAAGGAGGAGGAGAAGAAGTTAATCAAGAGATATTCTCCAGACACACACCACTGCCACGATGCCTCACCTGCGGTATTCCACAGTATATGTTACTTCCACATCCTTTGCTCCCGGCATCCACGTCAGATTCCACTTATCTACAGTGATGTTGTATGGTTTGAGGAGCACCTCCTTGGGAAGGACTGGAACAGACAAAAAAAAAAAAAAAACACCTTCAGAAACAGAACTAGCCTAAAAGGACCCCCATCTGCCACAAACTGAACTGGTCTAAATGGAGCCCTGTCCCTGAAAAACTGGACTAAAGTAGTCTGAACGAACCACAGTACCCTCATAAACTGAATTAATTCCTGGTTAATCCAAAAATCAGCAAACAGACAGTGCAAACAATTCCAGCAACTGCTGAGAGATAACCTTGCACTTTTTCAGAAAATTTCTGTTCAAGTTCACCAACAGTCCTGTCCACACAAGGGAATAGCAGCTCTGTTTCAGGGTGTCTAAGGTGTTCAGTGTTGTGGGATCACTGTCAGCAGAAAGAAACCATGTCCTTATTCCTGCCAATTGGAAAGAGATGCAGTGTCCAGGTAAGCCAGGGTATGAAAGACATAATATGATTTCGTACAATCATATGTTAACTAAGGCTGATCTTCCCACAAGGCTAAATCTTATAATAATGGATTGTCTATAGGTCAAGAATGTCTCCGCAGCTTCCTAGCACGTCGCCATCTTTCTGTCCAAACTCAAGATTCAAGATTCAACATGCATTTTATTGTCATTGAGCCAGCGTCCCAGCACAACAACATTACATTTCCAGTACACTGTCCAAGAAAAACATACAGAAACAAACAACATATAGGACATGGGTCAACGGTGCCTGGGGCTGTGGCCACATATTGACGCTGCCTATTTATTAGAAGGAAATGAGATGACATGGGGGAGAGAGGGGGAAGAGGGTAAAAAAAAGTATCTCTCACAATGGAGAATAAACCTCAGCACAAATGAGGACAGACAAACTGATCATGAATCCAAATAGGTACACATCTTCAGCATCTTCGATGTACAAAGGAGCCAGGCCAGTTTCCTTCCCCAGGATTCTAAGACGTATCCGGCTGCTAGTGTTGCATCGGGACAAAAGGGCCCTGTCTTCTCGTCAAGAAAATATTATCAATTGCATTGAGAGACCAGCTGACCAGATCCATGGTTGAAGATAGAATATTATGCTGAATGAGGCACGTCTTTTCTGTCCAGAGCTTCTCACACAAGAAAACTTTACCTCTCACTCTCCCGTTTATATTTTTTTTCAAATTATGTTTTAATTTTTTTCATTTTCAGTGTTTTTCGGTTTTTAATTTTTTAGAGTTCCGTTATAAGCATTTTATGCAAATTTAACCCCAAGACAGTATATAAAGTAATGAAATATAGACAAAAAAGCAAAGAAGAAGCTGTCATGACACACACTGGAGAGTGAGAGGAAAAGTTTTCTTGTGTGAGAAGCTCCGGACAGAAAACACGTGTCAAAAGTAAATGCAGAAAGCTCTTCTGAAAATGTAATAAACACCCCAGTACTCTGCATCTCACAACTACTACTAACGTTACAGTGAGCTGCAGAATAACGTAAGAGCAGAGTAAACCTTAGCGGCAGCTCTGCTAACTCGTATTACGTCCCAACATGTCTGTGAATTATTTAAAAGAAGGCCGCTGATAATATCGACATGGAAACAGTCCATGATGAAAAAAAAAAAAAATTAGTTTGTCGATCTGGCTCTAAACGCTCTGCAGACTATGTATTAGCAATGGGGAAAATACACCGTACTTTCCAGACAGTAAGCCCTTACTTTTTCTCACGCTTTGAACCCTACAGCTTATACAACGATGTAGCTAATGTATACAGTCATGAAAAAAATGATTAGACCACCATTTTTTCTTCACTTTCTTGTTCATTTTAATACCTGGTACCACTAAACATCATCATGTGACTAAAACAGACAGAAAAGAAAACACTGAATGCATAAAAGCAGTGTTTTTGGCAGTACAACGCCATAGCTATTGATGTAAAAACTTAAGTGATTTTGGTTATAATCAAGAAAACCATGGAAAATGGTAAGATATCAGCTCTTAAATAAAACTCTTATGAGCAATCTTTGTGGCTATCATTATGTTTGTCCAAACAAATGTACCTTTAGTTGTACCAAGCATTAAAATGAACAAGAAACTGAAGAAAACAAGGGTGGTCTAATAATTTTTTCCATGACTGTATATTTCTATGGGCTAGCTTCATGCCGTCAATACGTTTATCCTTGTCAGAATGAAATTACCGAACCAGTCACAGTGGACCAATGAAACTGTTCGAATTACAGTAATCCCCCACACTTCATGGTCTCAGTACACTGCGGAAGTTTCAAAAATATGCATAGAAAAAAAATATTTGAAAAAAAATTGAAAAAAATCAAACGAAGCGTGTGAGTCTGAAGCGAAACCCATCACATCAAGAACGAGTCTCGGGAAGCAACAAGAGCCGACACGGGAGGCCCCATGAACAAATATCGAGGCCTGTGATTGGCTGCTATGACGGGCATTACTGTGTCGTCGGTTGTTTGTAGGCTGATTGGCTGACAGGTGTCCCTGCATCTCCCATCTCTTGCTCTCATCAGCTACGCACAGAGGAGAGATTGTCAAAGTGAGTGTACCTTCTGTAGATTTTGCGAATGCGCGTACATGTATACTGTGTGTACATATACATGTATATGTACATCCACATCGTGGTTTTCACCTATCGCGGGGGGTCACAGCCCCCATTAACCGCGAAGTGTGGGGGATTACTGTAAATCAAACGCACTCACACTAAATTCATCAGATCAGTCATTTTGTGCTTCATGGACACACCCTCATCATGGAAAACGCACAAAGGAATGCATATGATTTAGCTTTTAAGTTAAAGGCAATCGATCTGTCGCTCAAAGAAGTAAACAGCTATTGCATGTATTTATTTTGAGATCCGAATATTCTGATCCATTTATTCAGGTGCGCTCAATAGGAAATCACGGTGTGTAACGTGGAGAATAGTATGTAGTTAAAGACACGTGAAAAACTGGTGGAACATTTTAAATACTGTGAGAGCTCATTAAAGCCCGAAAGGCTGTTTGTGTCCTGTCAGGAGTTTAATTGCACTCATAGCAACTATTATACTTTTTTATGTAGCCTTTGTCATATTAATCATTAATAATATAGCAACACAGTTTTGAATGACAGGGTCCTTGTTGAAACAGATGTTTCTAAGTCTAGGAAATTCAGGCACTTCTGGAGCTATTATTTTCTATTTGCAGGGCATAAAAGTAGAATTTTTACCAAGTCGCCCCTGGCTACCAGGTTTTTGAAGTTGGTAGCCAGCTAGTAATTTTGGTCACCAGTGTTTTTCGTCGCCCCATATGTCAGGGGTTAATATGGCACCAGCAGCATTGTCATTTATGAAAAACCCCTATTATCGTCTACTATCACTACATTTCAGAAGCATTTACAAGCATGAAAGCGCATTTTATTCTGTTTCCATGATGCTTACTATGAAAACTAATATTATTTCTTTTTTGTTAACACCAGAAGCGCCAAGTAGGTCATTTTTTACCTCCTAGCATTTTCAAATGTTTATATTTCTGTTAAAATAAAACCCCTACATCTGTAAATTCATGACTTTTTCTAAAATGGATTTATTAATCCTTCAGTGAATTCTGGTGAGTGTGTGATGAAAAGAAAAATGAATATGACCATTTATACCTGGAACCGCAGAGGGGGTCATTTTTACCCCCTCATATAAACACTGTATACAGCTGTCATTTTTTGTGCCAGGCCCCACTGCCCGTTGCTTGGCAACGCTCAAACTTTGTGGCGTTATCGGACTTTGACAACTATTGTCATCACTAAATCTTTCAAACAAACAGCAAAATTTAAGAAATGAATCCACAAAAAACACCAGTCTGGCTGTTGTACCAGGATCTGAGTGAGGGAGAGTCAGAAAGAGCAGAAATAAGATGTGAGTGAGGAGGAATCGGTGGGGGGGCGGACCGATGACCCGTCATTTTTACCAAGTGATATGACATCAACTGAGGATGAGGAGGCGATTTTATGAAAAAGGCCCCGGCTTCTATAAGTGAGCGGTCACCCGCCACATACATTCAGTCCTTAGACACAGTGGGAGCTCGCGGAAATACTCTGACAGGTAAATTTAGAAGTCAAGCTTTTTAGTTTTCTCTAGTTCTAATCATTTGGCATTTTAGCGAGGCTACGATTCTGACTGCTCTAATCATAAATATTTACATTGTTCAGAGCTCAACCTGTATGTCAGCTACATGAGGCAGCCAAAGACGGAACCGTTTGGAGACCCATAAAGCTGGGACTGCGGACCGGGAGAGCCCAGTCCAAAAATGTCCCGGTGGAGAGAGGTGGTCTAACTCCATACGCGCGCCGCAACATTGACGACCACGTGAATGCGTTCATGTACTTGATAGACCAGGTGATACAGCACACCTGTGACTGAACGGTGGCGGAGACGTGCCGGTGGAGAGGAGGGCTGGGAATGGAGTCATGTGTGCGTGAGGGGGAGCACGCAGCGTTAATCCATTTTTCCAAAATTATTAAAATATCTGTGATTTACATCTGAAATCTGTTGTTTTGTATTGTAAATAGTCTGTCATTCGATTGCTGTTGTTTTCATGTTTGTGTTAACATACAGCTCCTACAGTTTGTTGATGAATGTACCGATGTATTTATTTGTGTGGCTGAGAGAAAGTGCGCAGCATTCGGCTACGTAGAAAAAAAGCTCGCAAAACTATACATTTTAAACACTTATTTTGACAAGTGTCCATTATCATTATTTCAGAAATATTCAGGAATGAGCCACTTCACAACTATTAGAAATGACATCTTAGCATCACTGACGCTATTGCAGCGATGTGATGAAAATGACCCCCCTCTGTGGTTCTAGGATGTTTGGAATCTTGGCGGTTCTACTGTTAACTATTCTGTTGTGTATTTTTATGAGATTATTTACCAAAATGATCCATTTTGCTGTGGAGTAGATTGAGTGATGGACAAAACTGAAGATGGACGAATGCAAAAGTCCACCTGTCAATCACTGGGTTAGGCGCATGTGTAGTTAAGACTTCCGGCAAACAACGTGCACCCAAAACATGGCCACTTTCCAATATATAATATATATCTAAAAATAAACTTTGTTTCTAAAGTTCTAAATAAACTTTGTTTCTAAGTTATTTAGATATGTTTGCCTTGGTGACACATGACAAATGTGCAGAAATCAGAAAAAAAAAAATTTGGCGACCAGTTGGTCGCGATTTTATGCCCTGATTTGTGTGATTCAATAAACATGCTTTAGGCATTCCAATGAAGTTCAGTGTTTGCATTATTAAATTTTTTTACGCCAATTTTTACACTTTTACTCCAAATGAATATTGGCCTCCTCTAACTACTAATAATTGGTATCGGTCCTGAAAAACCCCTATCAGTCAATCTCTAATATGAATCTTCAAGCAGATTGGATTAAGCATGTGTAATTCAGAACAACTTTTCCATTCATGGAAAGAGATCTGTTTAGTAGAGCCTATAGTTAGTCTCAACAATAGTTGTTAGGGCCAATAGTCATAACTATGGTTACAGGAATGGATGAAGACAAGACTAGAGCAGGCTGGTCTGAAACACAGCCTCATCATAGCTATGCTGCTATAGGTCTACACTACATTAATGGACCAACATGATCCATTAAGTTGTGTCCTCACCTTTTCTCTTCCAACTTTTACCTTTTTTATTCAGCTGTATCCATAGTTACTTTTTAAATCTCATATCACTTCTGTAAAATGACATTAAAATGATTTCTATTTATTGATATTCCTAGTTAACCTGATAAACCCTGACCCCCTTTTTTAGCAAAACGCCTAAAAATGACATACCCAAATTAAAATGATTGTAACTTCTAAACTGTTCTGTCCACATGGATGCATTAAAGTGTTCCATAAAGAAGACACTCTTTAGTTTCTAGTTTTTAGTTTCTTGTAGGTGATACAGAGACAGAGTAATGGAACTCTGAAGTCAGTAAAAAATTTAAAATTTTGTTCCGCCTGAAATAAAAAATGAATTTCAGGATGAATAATAGTCTGAATATTCATCTGAAATAGTAAATGACAGTATGAGGCTGTAGGCACACTATAACTGAACATGTGTTTCAAATTTGAAGAAGATAGCACAACATATGACCATTTTACAGTGGTCTTTTCATTAAAAAATCTAGGCGCAGCTCCAAAAAGGCCTTTGGAGACTCCAAATGAACACATGGTAACCAAAATGATATTCTGAGACAATAGGTACTTTTTCCTTTACATTTTGGTATTTTTCATCAGTTTGAGTTAAAATAGTCACAAATTTGCCATTTTTAAATTTACAACTAGTTTTTGGTATTACCATAAATCACATACTAACATACATAACTGTGTAAAAACCACCAATTCATAATATATTTGATGACTACAAATATATATGACTACATGTGGAGCATATATACTTTTTAAAATATATGTTACAGTTAAGGTTTTGAGGTTATTAGGGCTCAATTGCATGAATGTCAAGCAGGGAGGAGGCAGGAATAATGTTCACTGTCTGAAGAGTCCTCAAAAATCTTCTCCAGTGCCTCCTGGACACTAAAACGTGTTTTTGACTTACTTTTAGCCATTTAACCGTGAAGTAAGTTATCTTATTTTACACGAGTTATCTTGCTGCTTGCACTGCTGAGCGCTCTGCGTAAATGCGCATAGGCACAACTGGAGGAGCGCACCACTACGCGCTGGCATTAAACGGCTCAGATAGAGTCGAATTACACATGCAATACGTCATTGGAAAGGCTGATCTATGCTCTAAAAGGCGGACATGACGAATCTAAGGTCTGCCTTGTAGCTGTCAATCAAATGCATTGCAAAGAGAGTCACCGGAAATTCGAACAAAGCCATCTTTGTTTCGGGAAGATGATTCCTCTGCTTGAAAAATTACGATTGGAAATCAAACAAAACTTTTTTACACTTCTAATATGGTACTGAATTGCAAAAAAGTGCTTTGGTTATAAGTAATAACATTTATTGACACTAAATCTCAATAAATGATCACGAGAATTCAACCGTACATGAAGAACCAAGCTTGTTCAGGGCATTTCTCCAACCAAAAATCGCTCGAGTGAGCATCTTTCTGTTTATAGACAAGCTAAGCCTCTGTCAACAAACAGGGACCGGATTCAAACTGTTTCTCCGCGTTTTCTGCGACTTTTACCGACGAAAACCGGTAAGTGCTGACTTTCACGACTTTCGTCTTTTATGTCTTTAGGCACCTCTTGTGCAAGATATATAAGAGACGAAAGAAAAACGGTATTATCTTTGCAAAGAGGAGACTCTGCAGAGTTCAATGATACCAAACACAGCTATGACAGATGAAGTGATCATTCTGTATAAGTCATTTTTAGACAAAATTATTACACAATGAGGACGCCGGCGTCCTCGTCGGGTACATCAGGTTAATTACCCTATTGGCCGGAATATAGGACGACTGATTATAAGAATACTGCTATTTTTCAAATATCATTTTGGGAAAATAAAAATATGATGAAGACAATAAGGTTCTTCATAAAATAACTTAAATTATCTTACAAATACTATAGGAAAAAAAAATCAGACAACATTCTGCTCTATTGTTAGATATTTCATTGATTTCATCTAAGGCAGTCCTTCTCAAATAGTGGGGCGGGACCCCTTGGGGGGGCGCTGTCCGATGCCAGGGGGGCGCGTGTGACCCCAGGGAACATGTTTTTTAAATTTTTTTTTTTTTTGCCGTACTGGAATAAAGTGTAATTGCACACATACTCCAGTAGGTGGCAGTGGCACTCTCATTGTCCCAGTGGGTTCAGGGAGTATTAGCTATATTGTGTCGGGTTTTTTGCACGGAGATGTGTGCACGCAGCACAGAGCAGGAGATTTGAAGTGACACCACTCAAGAGACACCAGGGAAAAATATTTTACAGGGATGAAAACAAAGATGGAGAGAGATGGAGATAATGAGACAAACTAAAATCACCAGAAAGTTAAGACGAGGAAATATGACGATGCTGATGTAGCGCTTGGCTTCACTGTGACTACGGTGGGATTGATGCACTTTAAATCTTTACAGACTAAAAAACTATTTTCATAAAGTTAATCTTTGTTATAAGATGATCTATATTTCTTTTTTTTTTGTTTCCCTTAATGTTAATAAGGATATGCTGTTATGCAGAGGTGTACTTACAATAATTTTATAGACAAATTATACTATTTATAGTCGTGGTGGGGAGGAGGGGGGGCGCGAAATGTTTTCTTCTTCCTAGGGGGGCGCAGCAGAAAATAATTGAGAAGTACTGATCTAAGGTAAGGTACGTGTCAGGTTTCCATGTTATTTAAGATCAAGGTACAGTATTTAATAAACTTTATTCTCTTCAAATCTAAAACTATGACTCAGTGAATAATATTCAAACACTTAGTTCAACTACTGCATTAACTCATTGGCTGCCAGCTAGCCGCAGAGCTTGTTTTACCGATCTTCCGAAGCAGCGTTGAACCTGAACGCGTTCATTGAACGAAAGTTCACGAACTAGTTCATATTTTGTGCGCTGAACGCACGCTCATTCTCCTTGACGAGCGTCGGGTGTGAACTAGGTCTGGGTTAAATGATTATTCGATGCATCGATTAATCTAACGATTCATTTTTAAATCCGATTCGATTAGATTTCGATTCAATTATCGATTATCTCCCCATAATTTGACCTATATAGCAATTAATGCTAATTTATCTCCATGAATAAAACACAAATTTCTTCTTTCAAGTTCAAAAATGAATTGTATTGAACAGTACAACAATAAAGTGCACACAGTTGTAGTGCAATGGAATCCTATAATAAAAAAAATAATAAAATAAAACTTTCCTTCAATGAATAAATCTACAAAAAACACAATCTGAACCAAAATCTTATCAACATAAAATAAATAAAAAATAACAGCGATGACAGCTGCAATTTACAAAACAACACAACACAGCAGCAACTTAGCCTAATCATTTAAATCTGTGAAATAAATAACAAATAAATTCAAGTATTAGGCCTATTACAGTTAAGTGAACAGTAGTTTAACTTTTAGTAGTTAGGATGCTCTCAGTAAGGGCAGCAGCCTCCTGGGGGTGGCAGGGGGGGGGGGGTTTTTTTTTTTCATCTGATAGTAGTCCTCCAAACTTTTCTGCTTATCCCTTTCCCTGTCCCTGAAAACATAAATCACAAACACAGTGCACAGGTTAATAAAAATATATATACTTCTAAATGATCTGCCCATACAAATAAAGTATAATAATAATAATAATAATAATAATAATAATACATTAACCTAAAAGTTGAAAGTTAGAAAACAACAATGAATGTTTTATTAAAAAAAAAAAAGAAAAGACAAAAATATAAAAAAAAAAAACTAACTTTAGCGTGTATTTGAGGAGTGTGTGTCTGTGTCAGTTAAAAAAAAGTGTGTCAGCAAGAGGCGAGTGTGTGAGGGGCGTGTGTGTGTTTAAGTGGGCACATGTTCTGTGTGTGCGAGGCTGGAGGACAAGTTACGTAGTGCGATTTGGATGAATGACTAGGTTAATCACTGCAAACAAGGAAAGAAAAAAAAGTTGAAAACTTACGGTGTCTTCTCCACACGAGCAGCTCCCGGGTGCCTCCTCTTAAGGTGCTGGTGCATCGCGATAGTGCTTTTATGATATGCCATCTCTATTTTGCACAGGTCACAGACCACCAAATCGTTACCTTTAGGTGTAAAGTACTCCCATACTTTTGACATCTTGTTACGAGACAGCTTCTTCTCCCCCGACTCGCTGCTACTCGATGTCGCGGCCGCCGCCATTTTTTGATTCTGAGTGACGACGCATCGACGTGCAGTTTTTGCGTCGACGTATTTTTTGCGTCGACGTAATCGATGACGTCGATGCGTCGTCCCAGCCCTAGTGTGAACGAGTTCATTTGGGCAACTGTGAACGACACTCTTTCAAAGTTCACGGACAGTCAAAACCATGCCAGGTTTCTAGCAAACCCCATTTAAAATACACCACAAACGAGCCTAATATGTATCTGCGGAAAGCAATCAAACATGGCAACACGGGCTGTGGCTTTTGTCATGCTAAAAATTACGTCATCAAACGTGTAAAACAAGCGTGGAAAAAGATGAAAGCTGCAGTCGGAGGAGCGGCCCAACTCCCGGGGGGGGGGGGATTGAAATATTGAAATGAGGGAAGAAACATTTGCACCTTAAAGACCCGTTTTTGTCTTATAATAAAGACCATTTGGCAGCAAGTTTTTCCTCATAGTTTTAATATACTGTAGAGAGAAGCTGAAAGGGAAATGACAGTTTTACTTGGGCTGTCCCTTCAATGTTAATGTGAACCCTGGTTGGATAAAGATTTAGAACTCGACGGGGATCTGCTGGAGTCTATCCCAGCTCTCTTCAGGCGAAAGGCAGGGGTCCACCCTGGACAGGTCGCCAGTTCCATCGCAGGGCTGACAATGATTTAATTTGAGAATTACCTTCTACCGCCAGTAGATGGTGACAAAGACCGTTCTTTAAAAGTAAACTCGACAACTGTCTTTCAAAAAAAATAATAATGAAAATTAAGTCTTTGAGGTAAATATTCTGGAATAAATAATCAATATTGCTGACATATAAAGCATTATTATTGCTCAGTTTGGTGACTTTGAAAAATTAGGTATCATAAAAATTATGTTAAGCTTCCAGAAATATGAGCATTGGTTATGATTTCACATTCAAAAATATGGAGTGGTGGACTAATAGACCCTAAATTCCAATGTATGTATGTACTTGTTCAGGGTGGGAGAATTATCATTTGTATGGATTTTGGGGCAGATTGCCTTTCTTTGAAAGCCAGGACAACTAAGTTAGACTTTTCCATTCATGGCTAGATATCAAACTTCGCCGTCGTCTCATGGCAACGCCCTTTGATAAAAAGTTAGTTTTCACTGTCAGTCATCTTCAATGTCTTTACTACTGATTTGAACTGGTTTGAGGTGTGTTGACTAACCCGACTCGGAGCAGGGATGCCTAATGCAAAATATATTATTTCCTGTTGCCAATAGTTGGCGCTACAATGGTTCCTCAATCTTATAGGTTCTATGTGTTCAGGATGGGACTACGATCATACTCATCCGTTTTGGACCAGATTAAACAATGTATGGCTGAGTTACAGCCCATTTCTCTTTCAAGGTCAGTCTTCGAAATGACATCAAACTTCGCCGCGTCACTGTGACCACGCCCTCTGGTAAAAAGTTATAAGTTGCACAAACTTTCATCTGCCATGTGTCTGGATTAGAACAAAACAATTTTGGAGTCAATTGGACCAAATTTCTGGGAGAAATTTGTTAAAGTACGAGGCCTGGAAATGGCCAAAATAATGGAAAAACTGTGTATTGCATTCTGAATAGCAGACTTTCTGTGGGAGTTAGAGCAGGGGTCTAAGAGACTTTTTTGTAGGTCTGAGGATGATACATCAGTCACACAAAGTTCATGTCTGTAGGTGGAAGCATATGGAGGGGCTCATTGATACAAAAAAAGAAGGTGGTGCTATTGAGCCATTTTTTTGTGCCCATGTGCAGCATCCATAAAATATGTAAAATTCTCTCACAACTAACGTCTGTGCAAAATTTTGTAACTTTTTGAGTATGTTAAGGCCCCCAAAAAGGCAACACATTTTGGAGATCACTTCCTGTTTTACGCTGAATTTGCGCTTATGCGCCAAATGACAGTTCAGAGTACCCAGCCTTCTTGGGGTCCTTGGCGGGGGTGCTGGAAAGCGCCCCTAATGGGGACTCCTTTATCCTGCTGGGGGACTTCAACGCTCACGTTGGCAATGACAGTGGTACCTGGAGGGGCGTGATTGAGAGGAACGGCCTCTCTGATCTGGACCAGAGTGGTGTTTTGTTGTTGGACTTCTGTGCTCGTCACAGTTTGTCCATAACAAACACCATGTTCAAGCATAAGAGTGTCCATATATGCACATGGCATCAGGACACTCTGCCGCAGATCGATGATCGACTTTATAGTCGTATCATCTGATCTTCGGCCATATGTTTTGGATACTTGGGTAAAGAGAGGAGCTGAGCTGTCAACTGATCCCTACCTGGTAGTGGGTCAGAATGCCGGTCAGACCTGGTAGGCCCAAACATGTAGTGAGGGTCTGCTGGGAACATCTGGCAGAGGAACCTTTCAGAAAGATCTTCAACTCACAC